>VZTD01003425.1:569270-635349 GCA_013397725.1 Rhagologus leucostigma | reverse complement strand
CCTGCAGATGCCCCTCAGCTCTGACAGCCCAAGTGCCTCCTCCATACACAGGCGTTACCCCTGACTACTGCCTGTGTTTGCCATATGTCATCCCTTTTTTGTTCACTGCCATTTACATGCTAGCAGGTTGACTTTTTAACAAGGTAAGAGAAGGCTGAAGATTTCAGATGTGGGTGCTTGAGAGACCCTCCCCTTCACTGCAGGCTCATTTTCCTCAGTTTTAGCTCAGGCTGACATTATATCAAACTGTGCCTCTCCCCAGTGGGGATAACCACGGTTTATTTACAAGATACAACAGGAATGTCACACTAAATGAAGACGAAAGATGTGCAGGAAGCGTGATTGCTGCCTGTGCCTTCTTAAGAACTGCTTATTAAGGAAATCATCCTTTTAAGCAGCAAAGAGCCACCAGAACTGGCCATGTTCAATACTGGGGCAGGATCTGACTTGCTCACCAGCACCATCGATAACATTCCTCCTGTGGTAATGATGCAGATGCTAATGAGCGTATTAATAATAAATAACACTGTGTGCATTTATCATGTCCCTGATTCGAAGAGTGGGAAATGCTTTACCAACTAGAAAGTGTGAAGTCCCAGATCAGCTCTTTTCTCTGTGTGGAGCCTATTGCTACCCTAAGCAAAGGGACTTTTGTCATCTGGGTTAGCAAAGAGACGTGGCGGTGGAACCACTGGATTCCAGTCACTACGGTGCTGCTGATTCATGGTGTGAACTTGGGGGAGCTATTTCAGTGCTCTGAGTCTCAAGTTAACCATCTGTAAAATCAAGATAATTATATTTACAGTGCTTACTTCATAGAGCTGCTGTGAAGATTAATTAATGCATATATATTTACAAAGTGCTTTGAGATCTTCAGGTGAAACCTGCTGCATATGTGCAAAATATTAATTCTCTAAAATACCTTGAAACTTCAGGAACTGCAGTGTCTTGCCAGATATCACTACATTTTATAGTGCTTTTGTTCTTTGTCTAAGAAAGTTGTTTTGCAGGTAGCAGTAATATATTTTGTTAATGGTGTGATACTTTGAAAATAATAGTTTATCCCTATTCCTTGTGACTTGTTCTTCTATCATGCACCATGTGCAAGCAGATTATGGGTTCATCAAACAGTAATTTTAGGTCACTATTAGGAAACACATTTTGAAATTTTTTTTCCCTCTGTAGATCTCATGACAAAGAAAATCCCTGTGTTTATTTGGTATTGGCTATTCCAGCTGTGTTGGTTGGTTGTGATCAGTCTGATAAGCTACAATACACATGATCCAGAAAGAAGATACGTGGAGGCACAGTGAGGGACTGAGGGTTATGTGTTATGGGCGGGATTGTTCTCTCCTTAATTTAGCCATCTGAATATTAATGGTTAAGTCTAAAGTAGTTGTTTGAAGTTGCTTCATACTCATTGGAAGCAGATGGGCACTGGCTCAGAGCAGCTTGCCCGACCTTTCTTAGGTAACAGAGATCAGTGCAGCTGACCAAATGTAGGTGTCCACTGCAGGGTAAATGGAGCAGTGCACTGAGTTCCCCTGGCTGTGCAACAATCCCTCCACTGGATTTGGCAACCTAAAAGGCCAGACTATCTGTAGGTAAAAAATGTGGATATTTTAACCTGCAATTTAAATCTCACCTCAGAAGTATGGCTTCATTAAGAGGATGAATACTGAATTATTTGATGCAGGCAGATATGCTGAGAGTGCCACATTTCTTACAGTTAAACAACGATGGCTTCTGCAGTGCTGAGTAGTCTGTAAGCATATAAGTGTTTGTAAATCAACTTAAAAGAACAGCAGGTTTTGATAATATGAAACTCACATACACTCACCAGTTCTTATCTCTGCCTATTTCAGCTGTTCCAGGGTTGTGCATGTTAGTCATATTGTGTCTAAGGTTCTCAAACTGTGGTTTCCACCTCCTTTATTTTAAAGCAATTCTTCAGTTTTAGGAATTCAAAGCCAAGAAACTATTCAGTGGAAGGTTTCTTCCTTAATTTCTCTCTGACATGCAGTCAAAACGCCATGAATCACATAATTCAATTCTTCCATCTCTCCATGCTTATATATATGTCTATATATATGATAGCTGCCACATCCAAAATACGCGCAAATTTTCTTCCTAATTTTTGTCCTTTCTTGTCACCTTTGAAAAAATTCTGTATCCCAGATCTATAAGAGAGTGAAAAGAATATTTGCACATGCTCACCTGTATACAGAAAAACCAAAGCATTCAACCGAGGAAGCAAACAGGTAATGACTGTTTAAGCATCTTCACATACTTTCCCTAATTCAGTGGACTTTTACTATTTAGCACCAGCTGACCATCTGCCTTAATATGCACATGTACACACAGACCTACATATGTGTGTTTAGATAGAGATATATAGATATACACTGGGGTCTTGAGAGAAGAATTCTTTTGATTTTGTCTGGACATCTGATCTTCCTTAAGGCAGTTGTCATTCTACATTAATTTGTCTTGTTCTGCCTCAGCTCACTCTTTTTTGTCTTAAATGCCATATTAGAAAATATTTACAAGCCCCCTGCCTCCTTTGTGATACCCACAATCCACCTGGGCACCTAGGGAAGCATGCCGTGATCCTTCCTGACACATGTCAGCAAACATCTCATCAGGGGCTCAGCTGTGTCACCCCCGATGATATTGCGCGGCAAGATCAGTCGTGGGCTACATTACACTCAGTCCTGCCCCCAGGGGAGGTGGGAAGGACTATGCTCATCGGTTCTGACCCTCCAAGATCACGGACGGAAATCGCCTTCAGCCGCTGCAGCAACAGGACAGATCTGTTCGGTTGAAACCACGTTGCTGCAGCGTGCACAAGCCCCTCCAGTGCCTGTACAAGATGGCAGAAGCCTTTGCCCATGTGCCTGTGGTGAGATGATGTGGCACAAGAGTTACACGAGCAGCTCACCCAAAACTATCTTAAATAAATACAGGAGGATCTTCCCTTTCACAGCACTCACGTACTTCCCAGCCTGGCTGTGGGGTTATAAAAACATGTGCTTGGACCCCGCTGCATAGGTGTTGCTTCAGTGCCCTTCAAGAACTCCCCTTAAAGCCCTGGATTCTCTCTGCAGGAACCCTAGGAAACAGGGGGGCTCTCTATGAAATTGAGGAAAAACACAGAAAATCAGTACATTTTAAAATACCCTGCATATTCCTTACTTTCTTGAAAGAAGGGATGTTTTCTAGTTTATTAGAATCATAGAATATTTTAGGTTGGAATGGGCCTTAAAGATCCTCTAGTCCAACCCCACTGCCCTGCGCAGGGACAGCTTCCACTACACTGGTTTGCTCCAAGCCCTGTCCAATCTGGCCTTGGGCACTGCCAGGGATGGGACACCCACAAGATATCTGGGCCGCCTGAGCCAGTGTCTCAGCATCCTCACAGCAGAGAATTTCTTTCTAATACTTTCTTAATAGACGGTAAGACCTCTTTGCACAGCCAACAGAGTACTAGATTTAGGGAGACCTGGAAGTGCCTTCTGTTGCCCAGGACTTGCCCTCAGCCCTCCAGAGCCCTACCCTGAGTCAGTGGATCAGCACACAAAAAAGGAAGATGAAAGAACCAGCTGTTCTCTGACCTGGCTCTGTATGTCCACAGTGTCAGACACAGACTTCTTCATTTCTCTTGTCACTGTATCAAAAGAGAAGTGCAGCGCTGAGAGGCGCAGTCATTCCCTCATCACATTCATTCTTTTCTTTTTCCCTTTCTTGCTCTCCTTCTTACCAGTACTCCTTTTCCTGCTTTTATCACACCTTACTACACTCTGTGCTTTTGTGCTTCTCCTGCCAAATGACGTCCACAGGTTTGTGGCTTTACATTTCCCTGGCATGCAGATATTGCTGTCTTGTCCTTTGCTGGACATGAACCCCAGAGTCATCACCTCTGACAGAATCAGATTACAGACCCCTTTTAGTTAGGTTGCAGAATCATCTCAGAGGGGAAATAAATGTGTGCAATTATGTGAAATAGTTAGAGCAACACTGGATAAAGAAAACAGAAATTGAATTTGGTAGCCTGTTTTCAATCACGCTTTCCGAAGCACCAGGTGCTCTAGTAGAAGCAGAAGGCAGTTTTAAGATAGCCTTACACCAAACCAGTTCCTTGCCAGTTTTCCTGAATTAGACATTGGCTTTCATCCTGCGTGATAGATATTTTGTCTCTTCCCAAGTCCCAGAAACAGCCAGTCCTTATGGAACAAAATCTAGCACTGAAAACTCCTTTGCACTGCGTGCCGAGGCAAACAATTTGTTCTGCAATGCAAGGCAGGAAAGTAGAGGGTCAGAATTAGGTTAGGCATTAAGGTTAGGACCTCAGTAGGGGGAGATTTTTGGGTCATTGTTTGCTTGGGGTTTTTTGTTTGGTTATCCAAGGGGTGCTGAGTAGGTGGTGCCAGATTTTACTCGAATTGCTTGTGTTTAAATGCAGACACACACTGCACACACACAAGTACACACTCATAAGCACATAGAAGAGGGTGTTTCAGTGTGGGGGCAGGGGAGGGGATGGGCGAGTGGAGCTGTCAGGACGATGTCGTGGCAAAGGCATCCCATCAGCTAGAGAGGGAGATTTTCTGGGCCTTGGTTTGAGAAGCAGACACATGACTGACAGGGGTTAAAAGCTTCCCGCTTTCTTTCCCACATTGCCTCCTTGATGGTAAAGAGTTCCCTGTCCCTCACACAGAAGGTGCTCTGCAATTTCAAAGCATTTTGCTGGAAATACTGTACAGACTATAATAAGCTATTGTAGCCCATGGCAGAGAAGCCCAGCTGAGCCTAATTCCCCATATCCTTAACTCATCAGCCTCTGATCATAATGCAGGTTCAGTGTCCTAGAGTACCATTACATAAAAAAATGCACACAAAAAAACCCAATTAGTACATTTTGTGATGGTGAGAGATGTCAGACTGTGCACCCTGGGCATAGCAGTTCTCTGCTCAGTCACGAGACAGGCAGTGTAAGCTACCCCACAGTCTCCCGTGGGCCTGACCCAGAGGACCTGAAACCAAAGGGTAGGCAGGAGCATGGGCTCTTCCACCCTTTCATTTTCCAGCTGCCTGTCCGAGGCTGTCACGGGTGGACACGGTCAGTTGTGACACTGAAGGCATCATCATCCACTCTCATAAGGAACAGGGCACAGCCACCACTATCTCCAACACTGGCAGCAAGGAGGGGAAGTATGTTAAGGGTGCAGGTTAGCAAGGGAAATTAGGAGAAGGATCTACAAATGAAAAGAGAGAGAAATGTGATTCTAAGTAGCTGTGACACTCCTGAAGATCATTGTTGGAGACAGTGAAAAAAGCGGTGACACTTGGCTCTGAGTGATCAAAATTTCAGAAAAACAATAATAAAAAGCACCTGAGATTTGCTGCACAGCCCAAGAAAAGTTTGTTACTCAACTATTCGTGAAATAGACCACATGCTTCATAGGCTGCTTTGCAAATTCCCTAGTGCGAAACTAAATGTCTACCTTGCATTTAACCAGTTCCGTCTCCCAGAGAGGTCTGGGCTCGCTCCATCTATTCCTCATTTTATCTTGGAGCTGTAACATTTAATGAGCAGGAGATAGGACCCATGGCCTTATTGTCCAGCACCATTTCCCTTAGAAGAGACTGCATCAAATTTCCTGGACTAAGACACAGTAAACCTCACAGATTTCACAGATGTGAGAGACTGTGACCTCTCAAAGGTCTCTTTGGTTCGTTGAGCCTGAAGATGAGACATCATCGTCACACTTGGGCTGTAAACACCTAAACAGATGAGATGGCAGCTCAAAAGTCACACCTCTGAGCTTCATTATTTAAATATTTCCATGCCTGAAAATAATTATGCCAGACAACTATCATGGAAACAACTTCTGCTTAGCCAGGAGACAGTCGTGGGCAGCAGTAAATCAGTGACCATGATTTCTTAGATCCCAAGCCTAGTTGTGAGGTTCGTGCCTGGTGGTTGCATTACCTGTTCCCACCTCCAGGTGAGGCTGGGGTGGTTAATTTGTGGCTAATGATGCCTTTTCCAGGGGAATGCAGCCCAACAGCACATGGCTTAATGTAGACTTACCCACTGAGTGTGTTTAAATGGGTCTCTCTTGGCTACAGCATGTTAGACCCATTTTTTGCACTTTGTAAAATCAAACATCCAGTTAATACAGCAAAACCAGGAAATTAATAAACATTATATTTCTGTGCTTTTCTTCTATCAGTTCATTCAATTACTTCTTCCTAATAAACAAGATCCATTCACGATCAACAGGTCTCAGGACTGATTTTATTTTTATTATCATCAAGGAGAACTGGCTTTGTTGTTAACCTTTCCGTTTATTTAAAATGCCCTGGATTTCATATTCAATTTTTATGCTCCCTATTTCTGATTGTTTCCTTGAAATGGGAAATTCAAGGACTTTGATAAATGGATTGAAAGGCTGCCTTATTTCTCTTCACTTCTGCCTTTGCATCCTCTGCAAAATGCTGTTTTGCAAATCATAAAGCTGGGGATTGCAACAAGTATTCATCAGAGTATGGCAGGGAAGGCTGTAGGGGCAGAACAGATTAGCAGACCTAGTGAGGGGCTAGAAGCAGGAGCTGGTGGGAAACAGGAGCTGAAATTGGGACAAACTGGCATAGGCTGGCTGTCTCTGTAGTCTCTTTGGTGATGGTACAAGTGGGTTGAAACCAGTTTTACACTGCTGTGATCTGTGGTGGTCTGGGAGTCACGGAAAAGGGCCTTCAGTGGGTTTGTGCAAATCTGTTGAAGAATTCATTTTATTATTTGGGACTAATTTACACTCTTTTTATAGTAACTCCAGTGGAAATAGTGCTGATACAGGTATATGTCAGACTGTGAGAGAGACTGATAGTTATCCATCGCTGCACAAATTGTCACCTAAATTGCAAATGGCAACACTTGTCTCACCCACCCGCCCCACACCTCCCTAAGGAGGATCACCATTGCTGGGGTATTCCATACACCTCTGAATGAGGCGTTACAAATAAGTGACTTCCTCAGAACAGCTTTTCTTGAATTGAGTCACAGCTAATAAGCACCTAGTGCCAGAACTTTCCCCATTCAAGACGCCAGCACACCCAAAGAGCGGCCCCCTCTGAAGACTCAAAGTCAGGCCTTAAGTAGCTGCAGAATGAGAAACCTTGGGCACTAAATATGTTATTTCTTTCTTGCATGAGCTGAAATTGGGTTTCTGTCCCTCCTGCATCATTGTAGTCATTGCACTTGAGCTGATACCAGGAGCACCTGGAGATCTCTCCTAATACCACCGTGAGTGGTCACTTCATGGTGGAGTTGGTCAATAAGAAACGTCCCCATGCCACTGCACAGAAGAGCTCCCTGCAGGGCAAACACCTGGGACTGCTGGGTCTCCTACTATTCCATTCCTGTGCTCAGCTCGAGGCCCCAGAGCCCCTCAGTCCCCTTTCCACCTTCTGAGCCCCCCAAGCCCCACTGCAAAGGGCATCCCACAGGGAATGTTGAGCCAAGAGGTGATTGCACCCACAGTGCTTCACAAGGAGCTGCCTCCTTAGAGGGGCGTGACCACCCCTCAGTGCCCGCGCGAACACAGCCAGTGGTGAGAGCGCCAAGACCTTTCAGATGATTCAAATGTGTGATTGTCACACTTGTCCCTTCACACACCTCTGTCAGGGCAGCCAGGACCCATGTTCCTTCTGGCTCCGCACTTTTCACTCCCTTTCTTTGTGTTACTATGGCAAGTGAGGAAAACGTTCAGCTCCTGGCTCTGAGTCATTGCCACCCTCCCAAAAAACAGTCGTGTCCTGAACTGCTCTTTCCCAGGAGCTGCCAAGCACATCCCAGTATTCACCCCAGCTTCTTAGGCAGCTACAGACTACAACTTGTAGCAGGAACCATTAATACTATTAATAACCCCTTTTTAACACGAGATCTTTTCAAACTGCAGGACCCAAAAGCACTTGACGCATTTCACTACCTACGTGTTGCAAATCCACACCCTCCTAGGAATTTCACAGCCATCACTGATGCAGGCTGAGCTCCTTGCACCTGCAGAGCAACATCACAGACAGACCTCAGGCTGTCCTGCCCCAATCTCATAAATGCGTCACCATACAAAAGAACGAGGGGCCCTCTGCAGCCTAACAGCTCCCCACTGTGCTTTGATGTACCACCAAACAGCTCCACTTCCGAGCGTTCCTGTTCACCAGGGCACCGTGAGTGGTGTGCAGGCTTCCATCTTCCTGGATCATTTCTCCCAGCAGCAAAATACTGGAGCTGCTCAGCTCAGACTAGCAGGCTTACTATGCAGGCTAACGTTGCATCCAAAGATTCAAGGAAGGCAGAGTGTAATCCCTTTAAGAGCATGAGTAGCTTCTGGAGCGATGATCTCCTGTCTAGTCTGTTTGCTATTACATTCAGTTGTCCATCCATCTATCCATCCATCCATCCATCCATCCATCCACACAGTCACCATTATTCTCACTATAGGTGAGCACCTACATTTCCATGGAAAGGGCAATAAACATTTGTTCATCGGTGGCCGTCTCGTCTCACTTTGATTTATTTAGAAGGCAGGCCTATTCTTTTTCGCTTGCTTTCAGTTTGGACGCAGCAGCCATGACTGACTTGCTTGAGCATCTCTGACCTTTACTGCCTGTGACAATTTCCCACCAAATACCTCGTCTGAAAGGGTTTGATTTTAAAAAGATACCATTTTCCATAGGGAACAGTGAATTTCTTTGCCTTTGCATTCCCACTCGTGTGCTGGGGAGAGGCAGTGCTGGGAGGACTGCTGTGCCATGCCCTGGGGTTCGAGAGCAGGGTCTGGCCTGCATCAGGGTGAGACTGACTGTAAGGAAGGGAGGGAGGGAAAGGGGAGATAGAGACACGAGAAACCGCGTCACTTCCACAACTGCTACTGCTCAGGAGAAAGGAGCAAAAGAAATATATATCTGCTTGCCTATTAATTTAAATCTAGACACAGGAAAAAGTCAACGAACTGTAATTTATGAGCTGTCAAAGCCTGAAAAATTCCTTTTGACACTGTATTTTCAGTTATTACATGCTTTCCTGCAAGACGACAGCATAATTCTGTAGGGAGTCTTCTAGTGAACAGCACAATGGCAGAGGGCAGTGGGGGCTTTCTTATTATCTTTTCTTCCGCCTTCCGTCGTCTCTCCCCACTCCTTTCAATCATCCCCCCTTTCCTACCTTGCTGCTTGCCCAAACAGCAGTGAGGAAGCAAATCAGCAGCAGTCCCCATCCTGCCAGCCCTTCAACACCTCCATGGCCGTGCTCAGCGCTGAGCTGGATCCGGCACCATGCCGAGATTTCTGAGGACTCACAGGGTCCTCCATGGGAGTGGAGATGAGGCAATGACCACAACTCCACCGCAGACAAGGGAAATATACTTTCTCATACTCCCTTTGGCATTTCAAACACTTTAGCTGGTTTCCCTCTGCCCATGCTAGGCACTCACCACTCTTGCTGGCACACCTTTTGATTGGGTCCCTCTCACTTTTGTCAGCATTGACTGACAAGTGCCAGCTCCCTCCGATGCCCAGAAGTTGGCAGCACTGACTGCTTGGCTCCGTGCTTCTCCATAAAGTGAACCTGAACAGTGTAGAGTCCTGCCAGGATCCTGGGTCACACATGTTCCCCTGAAGAAGAGCAGTTTCTCCTCTTTTCCAAGCCTTCCTGAAGGTTTGGTCCTTGGAAGGCAGTGCTAGGATCTTGGGATGGACATGCTATCACACCCCTGGACCGCACAAAAACCAGAGGGTGGGGTGGCACTTTGGTGGTAGTGTTTCCTGCAGGGTAAGGCATGAAAGGGCCACCTGCCCGTGGGCATTTATTCACATCACCATCAAGTTGTGGGGACACACAGGTTTGGGAAGTGATGACAGTGGCACCTTTGCCCAATGTCAGTTGATGGAGGAACTCGAGCTAACATCAAATGAAGCTTGACCTGAAAAGAAAATATTTCTTTCTCCTGAATCCAACCTGAAGTTGCCTTGGCATCCAGTTCATTTCCTTATCACTTGGGGACAGGCGTGGGGGAGGCTTTCACAACAAATGTCATTTATCCCTATATTTCCAAATCTTCCTTTTCCTTACACACACAATTGCTTTTGAATTTGAGTTGCTGGTGGTAGTGGTAAGGTTGTCTTTTTGCTTTATTTTTCTCTTCCCAGCTTTGGTTTCTCACTTACAGCTCAGAAAACCCTTTTAAGGTCTATTTTGTGTGATAGGCACTTCACCTCCTATTTAGAGACTCACTCCCACACGCTGCACGCATCCATATGCAAACACGCAGACACACGATTTTTCTGGGTGAACTGAAGTACAAATCTTGTGCTTTAATATAATTTAGGCAGCCTGTGCAAAGCTCTCTGAAGTCAGGATTATGGACTAGTCTTCTGAAAAATTCTGTAGAAAAGTCCAGAGAAAAGGATCATGCTTTCTGCAGGGTTGTGCTGCAAGGGAAGTGCTCACAATTCCCAGAGTCTGTTCCAGGTTGTGTGTCTGTTTAATTTCACTGGGTCTCAGTCACCCCAGGCCTGAGTCAGGGCCAACCCCAGCACCTACTGTTACTTGGGCAGTGATGAATGATTGTGTGAGACCTTTGTTAAGTCTCTGCTATCATTGCTGTGGTAGAATGTTCTGTCAGAATGGAGTATCAAAACAACCAAGGCCAAAATTCCCCTGGACTGTAGGTGGAGAGATGAAAAAATGAAAACAAAGAGATTTGCCCAGAACTACTCTCACATCTAACAGCAAAAACAGGGAGATAAAAGGCTGTCTCTTGAATGTAAGGTGAATCCTTAGGGAGCTGGGGACAAACTGTTGTATTTTACTCATGAATGGGTTATTGGTAGGCAAACTTTCAGTGTTTTTGTTAAAATTCAGGAAAGCTTGCATCAAATCCTTCAAGCTACTGCTCTCTGGGTCCTAGCTTCCACTTAGACAAGGTATGAGCTACTACCTGAATAAAAGACGGGTCCAGTAGCTGTCTGTAAGACCAAGGACCACAAAATCACCCAGGGCTAGATCTTCCTCAGTCTGGGACAATGTGGCTGGAACAGGTCAAAAAGGAGACGGGGAAAGCCAATAGTTTAACAGTGAAAGAGACAAAGCAGGGTTCAATGCATGTTCCCTGACATCTTGTGGTTAATATTACATATGCTGAATAAATGTCATCCCAACCGGGACCTGGGCTTTGTTTCCAGCTCAGAGAAGTGTTCAGGGAAGCTGAATGATAAGAGCCCTGTTGCCTTTACATTGCTTCATTGTGCGGGGAAGTCTCCAAGTGCGTACAGTACAATTACTTTTGCTCTCAGGAAAATAGATGTTGAGGTGGGAAAAGGAAAAAATTGCCCTGTGCTTCCCTTTGCATGAAACACTCTTAGGAATTATGACTCTGGTTTCCTTTATTTGCTGGTCTCTCCTGCTCTCACAATCTCTGTGGGAGTAGCTTGTAGCAGGTATTTAATCCCAGGGTCCTGCAGACATAATAGTGGCAAGAATACAATAAAGAAGAACAGGGTCCTTCTTAGGTTAGTTCAGTCGCTGTATTTGCAAAGATAACATCTACACCTGCATAGCAAACACAACCTGACAGTGAACCAGCCATTAAAAATAAGCTGCAATAACCAAGAGCGAAGAACAGAAATAACTGAGGTCTGTGCCCAACTTTTATAGCAATATCTGGAGAAAGGAAAATACAGTATTCCTCAAATACAATTGTTAGAGAATGGTGCTGCAGCAGAGGTGAAGTCTTGCTGTTCAAGCTGGGAGAAGGAACAATGCCAGAGGCAAGGAAAGGAAGGAGAGGGGCTATGTGTCTTTGAGATCCTATCTTCCCCATGGCAAAACTGACTGATTGAGTTTTCCTTATCAGTATAAGTTATCTTGAGCTGCAGAGGTTCTCTAGAATTGGAACTTCCTTGTAGTTCTTGCTGAGCACAGTGTTCAAGAGGGTGGACATTAAATGGATTAAGAAGTGGGTAATGGACAAATCTCAAAATGCAGTTGTCAAAGAGAAAGAATGATAGAGTGAGGGTATTTGTAGCAGGGTTCTACACGGATCAGTAGCCAGCTCTGACGCTAGTCAGCATTGTCATGGATGATGTGGAATTAAATATCCCGGCTGATAAAATCTGGGGATAACACAAAATGGAAAATTGTAAGGACAGAACTCTGATACAGAGTCATCTAAGTCACTTAGGTCACTCTGAACGAGCTTCGGCTGGCTAGGACATTATGTGCGTGTTTCCGCAGAACCAAATCTAACTTGACTCAGGGAGGAATAGGGCTACAAAACAGGCCTAAAGGACAAGGGGTTATATTTTGTAAGACAGCAACCTAGAAAATATCCAGGCAATGACCTACAAAAGTAGTTAGCATGGCTGAGGAAGACAACATTATCTCCCAGCATGGTGGTGGGCAAAACAATCTAGTGGGACCTGTTGCTATATAAACAAGGAACCTGGAGGACAAAGATGATTTTTTAGTAGGTGGCACTGGTGGAGAGAGTACTCCAGAAAACTCATGTGAGCCTGGCATTCATATTTTTAAAACTGTAAAAGTTTTTAAAAAAACCTGTCTAAATGAAACACATGCCTCTAACTGCCAGGTTTGAAAAGTTGTGCTCATCCTTGCCTGCGAGAGCTCCAAGAGACTTGGGCCTTTATGGAAGTATCTTTTCTGGGAAAATAGCCTATATACTAAAGAGCACTTTAATCACCTGGAGAGAGGCTGCACTTTTCTCCAAAACTTTTCTAATTTGAACACCATGCCAAACACATTAAAGCGAGAAGTCAGAGACAGGCTCTTGTCACAAGAGAATGCACATCAAAGCAAACTATGATGCTGTCAGTTGCTCTGCCTGTTGTCCTCGTAGTAAGAGTTGGCCCCTCACCAGGACACGCATTTTAGCCAAAACACAGCCTATGGGGATGGCTGCAGGGCAGCAGCAGGATGGCTTCAGCACAGTGGTTCAGGCCCCTGGGGCAGGTCTGTGGGCATCTCTGGTACGGAGAGGGAGAGACCAGAGCCCTACAGATACCTTTTGAACAATCAGGCATGTGAGCCTCTCACTAGCCTGGGGTTGAGGGGGTTTGGGGACAAAGGAGGAGTTTGCCACTACTATATTTTTCCCTGTGCAATGCCCATCTTTGCTTCCTGAGTGATGCTGTAGATCACTGAAGAGGGTCTTTAGCACGGGGAGCATGCCGAGCCCAGGCGCTGGCTCTCTGTGTCAGTGTTATCGCTCGCTGTCACATTTCGAAAGAGGAAGCGAGTCTGTGCCACGCACGCAGAGAACAAAGACCTCGCCAAGCCGAGTGAGAGTTACAACTTGTCAGCACGTCTCTCAGCCTGCCGAGGGCCAAACATGAAACACAAAAAAGGCCTGAAATGAGGGAAAAAGGGAAAATAATAGCACAGTGAGCTCTCAGGCTCAGAAAAGGCTTGCTATAAAACAGCACCTTCGCTCTCTGCCTCTCTCTGTTTCTCTGAGTCCTGGCTACTGATGAAGGGAAGAGATGACTCCCCTTAGCACAGTTACAGTACTGTTGCAGTAATAGGGACCAGAGCCAGGTTTAGATCTGGCTTGCACAGCCCTGCTTTCTCCACACACCCCAAAAAGCATTGTTAGCCAAAAAGCGTTATTAGTAATGATGAAATCTGCAGTAGGAAAGAGCCTGCGGAGGGTCATTTTTGACTATATGGACAGTAAAGCCCTAGCGGCTAGAAACACCTTTCTGAGACTTGGACTTTACCCTGAATTAGTCAATTAATTTCTTCTGCTACTAACATTGAGTAGGAATGGGATAACCGTTTTTTATATTTTCAGATCTTGCCTTGGCTGTGTTGGTGGGACAAATAATTCTGTGACTGCACAGTGTATGTTTGTAATGTTGATTTATACCTACTGGAGATCTTGTTTCAGGAAGTTTTTCTAGATTTATGCTTACTAGTCATTTGGTTCAGGTGTATAATTTTCTGTTTCAAACACTTTTGACATAGATAATATGCCATGGCAAGAGAAGGACAATAGTATGGGCAGCACTGTGCAGGGTTAAGATGAAAGACCAACTTCAGTGCACCTCTGTGAAAAAACAGAGATGCATCCATACAAATGAAATAGAGAAAATTGACTGAAAACAGGAGACAAACTTCATATGGACTCAGTCCTATACTGCCAGTTGTTGTTGATATAGTTGTTAGTATATGCATCCTTCAGTCTCTCTGGTCTAATTAAAATTAGATGAAGCAGAGCACTGTCAATAGAAAATTGCTTGACAAATATTTGTCTTGCTCCCATCATGACACTGTGCTGCATCTCCTCCTTCTGATGCCCATCCTGGTAAGGGACTGTGTTCCCTCCTGTAAGACCCACCTGCTGTTAAGAAAAACATCATCCAGTTCAACCCCCCTTGCCACAGGCAGGGACATCTTCAACCAGACAATGTTGTTCAAAGCCCAATTCAGCCTGGCCTTGAACACCTGAGTCCTCTGTGTAAACAGAGAGATGCCGCTTCTCTTGCAGGTGCATAGAAATCTTTTGTCCCCAGCTCTTCCCTTTTGCTCTGCTTCATGAGTTCCATAGCACAGGGTCTCAGGTATGAGCTTAGAAGTGGCACATGTAAGATCAAGGTGTGGTTTAAGGCCAGGATTTTATCTCACTCCTGATGTGCAAGGCAACAAATTCATTAATCCTGAAGGAAAACATAAGGACAATAATGGTCCTTCAGATAGTTCAAGACCACCCAGCTATGCTACTTTTACAGAAGCAGAGCTCTCATTCAGTCGGTTAGAGTCACTAGGTAGTGTTGGGCTGAGCCGAGAAGGATTTAAAAAGACTGATGGCAAGGAGACACTCATCAAGGAGACAGACAAGGCAGGATTTGGCCCTGAGCACTTCCACCTTCCTGCGTGCTAGAGAAGATGGTGGAGAAAAGATTTGCAGGTGCAAGCCACTAGTATGTCATAGGCATCCACTACAACCAACACCTGTTTGCTGTGATTTCGGACCACAACAGCCAAGAGCAGAGTTGTGGGACTGTCAACACAGGCTCCCCAGGCAAGGGCTGACTAAACTGTGAATGGAGAGGTGCCGTGCATTTTCCTGACCAAGCTCACCCCTGAGACCCACCTGTCCACAGCACTGCCAGCAGCACCAGTGCCTGCACTGAACTGCCTATGCAGCAGGAGGCTGTTTATGAACTAATTCTTTACTGCTGGCATAGCACCCGGCTCGTTTTCACCTTTCTTAAAGGTTAACCTCATTTCCTTCTATTAGTTGGTTTTAGCGAATGCCATTCGGCACCGCAGTTAAAGAGCTCTGTCAGCGGATGGAAATGACAGTGGCATTTAAAGCCAGTCAGAGTTGAGAGCTGGGGGGGGTGGGAAGATGGGTGGAAGAAATAATCTTCAATAAAATGTTTATAGGGAGATGCTAAGTGACATCAAAGGGGCCTCGCTTTCCTCAAGAGGAAAAATCTTTGGCTCAACGTGCTCCATGGGATGTGTCTCCCCCAGGTTTGAAACCAGCCCAAATGCAGGGAGACAAAGTGACTGGAGGACTCCAGAAAGCAGTCTGGACATCCCACCTCTATGGATAACTTCTTTCTGGATCCAGCTGGCCTTGCTTAGTGACAAGTGTGTGTTGAATATTACTGTCACTAAAGGAAAGTTACTCTGTGAGTCTGTTGATTATAAATTCTACTACAAGCCCTGCTTGGCATTTCAGGCCACCCTGTCTGATCCCAGTTTTACTGCATTCCCTCACTGCTCCGCAGTGCTGTTTCAAAACTTGGGGTGAGACCTGCAGGAAAGACTTCTACTCAGAGGAAGTGTGAGTTTTGCCTGTGCAGGAGATTTCACAGGAAGTTTGTTTTCCTTACTGCAACAGAATGGTGAGAGGAGTGTAAGGAAACAGGCTGAATCAGGGAAATACATGCAGGCTACCAAACCCTGGCACAGAAAAGGTGTGATGGGCATCGTCCAGGCTCTTGCTGTCCTTCTGCTCTGTCCTCACCAGATCTCTCCTGGCATGGGTGTAATACATCGTTCTGCATCAGGGAGAATCTGCAGTACCCAGCAGTGGCAGGGACATCTGAGCAGTGTTTCAGCAAATCGAGGGTCTGATCCAAAGCCTGCAAGGCTCCGTGGCAGTCTTTTTCATTAACTTCTATAAGCTTCAGCTCTAACCCTGAATCCCCAATGTTTATTTCAAGCACTGGTGTAACATCACTGGAATATAATGTTCCTCCTCAGACCCACCTTAGGGTAACAGTCTAAGTGAGTATGTGGATAAGTCAAGCCAGATCCTGCTGGGTGGCATCCTGAAGCAGACCCATTCATTTCCTGGGTCATTTGTCGAGCTGGCCAAAGCATTTCAAAGGAACAATTGTCTAGCCCAATGTGTAGTTTTGTAACAGGAAAAGCATTCCCCTGGAACAGGTTCATTTCAATGAGATTTTTGCCGGGGGACATCTTTTTTTTTCAGATTAATGCATTGAATTCTCTTTTCAGGAGGTACAAATCTATCATTTTAACGGGATCTTTTGATTTAATTTTGTTTCAAGTCTGTATTGTATTAAACCACTAGCTTCCGTTCTGAGTTAGACCAAAGGTTTGTCTAGTCCAGCATCCTCTGTTCCAGCAGTGCCCATTAGAAACTGCAGGAACAGGGCTTTTATAAAGAGTGATCCTCCCCCTAATACCCTCTGGCTTCCAGCAGACAGAGGTTTAGTGACTAAGATAGATTTTGCATCTGGATATTCATGTTTTATAGCACTGAGTGGACATAACCATCACTAATCTGTCTGATTCGCCTTGGAGCTAATTTATGACTTTCGCGTTCAGCAACATCCCATGACAGAAATGTCTTTTATTTATTCATATAGTGTGTGAAAATATACTTTCTTTTGTCTGGCTGAAAACCACAGCCATTCTGCTTTATATATTTTATGTTTTGAGGTTATTAAGACAAAGGCTTTTTATTCCTCTGAGACAATACCCTGTAACATTTCACAACTGAAGAATTTCCGTTTCACAAGAACTTTGGCCTCTCCAATTCAAAGTGGAAGCACATTTTTTGAGACATCAGTATTTCTTACAGAAAAAAAATTCTGTTTTTCATCCAGTTTCAGTCATTTCATTATATCAGTATAATTGAAGGTGACAGCAGCAAAAATAATAATAGCAACAAAAAAAAATCAAACAAAAACCTACCAACAATAACAAAAAATCTACTTGGGCACCCTGGGAAGAACTGGCAAGAATGAATTAAAGTTTCACAATAGCAGCTTCTTCCTGCCAGCTGGGCTAGGAGAGTAACAAGGACAGGTTGGGAGGATCAGACACCCCAGCCTAATCACACTGGCACCACGTCATGTGCCTCCACCTTATTGTTCAGCTGCCTGTAAGACAGGTGTGTTCTGTATAGAAGCAGAGTCCAATTCTCACCTTCATTTTTATCAGTAAAATCCTCCAAATGGCACTTCCACCTAGAGAGATTGGAACTGGTTTAATGAAAGTTATGCCCTCCTTTTCGGTGATCTGCCTTGTGGGGAAAAAAAGTCACTGTCAGGCTGTCCTAGCAGTCAGTGGGATGTCTGAAGGATTAACTGGATGGATCCTTTTGGGGTTCAGATCTTGTGCTATTCACCTGCAACTGGCCATATGCACAGCATTCCCAGCTCCACTGCTCACATTCATGAGCAAATCCTTACAGGATTTCAGCTCTTGCTCCATAAAGCAGGGTGAATTTTTTTTTCCCCCAATCTTCTTATTTTTCTGTTTACAGTTACGGGCGAGACTGTCTCTTTACACGCTCATATGCACATCCTGGCAAACTCCACTTTAGATTTTAACTAAGGATTCCAAGTACCGCATCAAACAAATAATGCACAAAACTTCTGTGTGAAATACACCTTCATAACTGAAGTGAACATTAGGCTAAGAGCTGTATGAAGTAGGAAAGGTGTTATTGAGACCTATGAGATGTGCTGCTTGGATTCCTTTATTATTATTGTTTTCTTTTGCCTTTTCTTCATTTTCTTTGTTTGTAGATGAGGGGATGGAGAGGAAAAAAAGCCAGCAAGTTTATAAAAGCAATAGAGAAGGGAGTTGAGGCATTTTGTGGAGATCTTTAATGACATTCTGTATAATTTGAAAGTGGGGAGAAAAGGGGGGAGAGAAAAAGGGAATTAGCAAAAAAACTGGCAAAAGAAAAGTGGAATGTGGAGAGAAGCGTGTGGATGAATTTTAATGCAATCAGAAAGCTGTAATAATGGTAATAAAGGAATATATTCAGACGTCAAGAGAGGGAGAAGGGAACAGGACCCGCGACACCAGAATTTAAATTAGACATAGGCGTATAATTCTCTTTTCTTCCCCCCCTCCTTTCTTCAAATGAAGAAAATGGAATTTTTAAGCACAGCAAAGGAGGGATTAACAATTGGCAGGTTTTCAGCCCTTTGTCTTTTGGCGAATCCCATTTAATCACCGTCTTTAATATTAAGGAGGCTGTGGCCGTGCGGGGCTGTCTCAGGCTTGGGGGAAAAGGGATGATATACAGAGGAAAAGAGAGATAACACTTAGGTTCAGGCAATTGTGAGGAAGTGTTTCAATTACCTCCACTGAAGTCTTTAAAAACTGAAGTTTAATTTGATCTGAAATGTCGTCCCAGCTCCTGCAAGAGAAAATATGTCCTTCCCACCCCCCCTTCCTGCCCATGCCTGTGCTGTTTCAATAGTCCTCAGTGCTCAAGGCTGGAGTGCTACCACAGATTAATGTCTTGGCCTTCTAGGCTTCTGAAAAGGGTTTCAAAGCCTCAACTGGTCACCAGTGAGATGAGTTTAGGAACTGAAACTTATTTTCCTGACATACCACTCTTGATACCACTGACCCTGCGGAGTTTGTCAAGAAGCTTCTAAGCTTTGCTCTGAATGAGTGTGAAAACCAAATGGCCCTTTGGGCTTAGCCTCAACCTTGTGTGGCCACAGAGTGAAAAGGAGATGTTACACACAGGAATTAAGATTTGTTAAATTCCCCAGAACCAAAGGCAGTAGGAGCTGTATTCAAATCTGAGCTGCTTCTGAAAGATGAGTGCAAAAGCATGATTCAGTGTTCATTTGAAGGTGTCATTTGATAGTACAAGACAGTCTTCTCCTTCATCTTCTTCTTCTTTGGGAAATCCATCAGGCTGGGCCAGGATAATATTTGTGGATTCACAGGAGGAAAGAGCCTAAACAGTCATGCAAATTCCTGCAACGTTTAGTCGTAGCACTGCTGGACACATTCGTTCTTCCATGCTGGGTCTCCTAAGGTGCTTTCTCCCATGAACGTTTCCAGGGCTGTTCCTGGAAAATGGGAACTCTAGGAATAGCCTGCTTATATCTATGGAAAGAAGTCTGATTTTTACTTTTTTTCATGATTGGAAGGTTGATTTGAATTCAGATATTCTTCCTGCTGTGGCAGGATTGTGAAAAGAAAGTGTGTGTTTAGGCTATAAGTTGAGTTTAGAAAGACCAGATTTTTACTCCCAAGTCTTTTCCTAAAAAACATTGCCTCAGGAACAATTCTCAAAAATATTCCAGTTGTGTGTTTCAGATAAAGACTAAACTTGGAAGAACTATGAGCTGCCAGGCACAGTTCAGAAGCAGAGGCTTTGTGCTTTGCCTGGCGTGGGGTTTTAGACTTCTCTCACCAACAGCTTTCCTAAGCAAGGGCTACAAATAAAATGGATCTTTGCAAGTTGCTTCCCCAGCTCAAAATCAAACACCATAAAACCTGTCATTTAAGATCTGCACAGGGAATAGCATCTCTTGGCAATGGATAGTTGTGATAGGGCTGTTCAGCAAGTCAGAACTACAGATATTTGTCTTGGGGTTATAATATTCGCAGCTGTACAAGAAGAGTCTGCTGTTAGAATCGTTTAGGCTATGTCTTCATGGCAGGGTTTGCTTGGCCTGTGGCCATAGTTTTGTCCATACCCCACGTGCACGGAGGAAGCCTGAGTGTGTTTTCATCTGAACTGCCCAGATGAGGCTCTCAGTTTATGGCTGGGTTTCACTTCAGTGCAGGTACACAGCTGGCGTTGCCACAGCAGCACAGGTCAGTCAAACTCAAACAACACCCACCCTCCTGCTCTGAACCCTGTTCTCCATCTCCTTCCATTTTTCATCATAGCTGTGCACTTTTTCCATCCTGCTCGTACACTTGCTTTCCCGGACAATTTCTGCACATGGTTTAGCAGCTGATGCACATCAAGGACCTCTTCCAGTTCCCCATAAAGTAGGTCTTTGCTCAGGAGGGTAGAACTGTAATATAGACTAGGACACTGAAAGTAGAGAATAAACCCAGTCATGTTTAATTAAAAAACACAATCTTAGACGTTGGGTTCAACATCTGGCAACAACTTAATTTTCTTTCCAGTTTCTCATAGGGCCGACAGCAGCCAACATCCATGTTCTCTTGGACACATGCACCTTAATCACCATGACACTGACTTTAGGAGTCACACCACTGCAGGACATGAAAATCTCTCCCTGCAAGATCACTCCAAAATTCACAGTCATTGTAATTTACAAAAGTAGTCTTTTATTGAGGACTAAACCCTGCCTTGACTTAGCCCCGCTGTCTTGCATGAAAAGGAGTTGGGAAATTCAGCCACTTGAATCTGATGGAAACCATTGTAGGGTTCAGCCACAGATCTGATCCCCAGCCTGCCAGGTACATTTCACTCCTAATGCCAGACCTACCTGTGCTCCTGGAATGTGGCAAACCTCACCAATGTCCAATTTTGCCTGTTACAAACACCAATTAGTCTTTTTGCAGGTGGGGAAACTGAGGCTGCCTTTTTCACTGGGTGCTGCCTTTTTCACCGGGTAATTTATGTAGTTCTTATTTCCACTGAGGTCGCCGTCCTTGGCAGAGATATATTGTAAGTATTTAATAACAGTAACTGCACAGTCATCCATCTCTTTGGTACCAGGAATAGCAAATCACTCTAAGAGAAAAGTGGTTTTGCCTTCCCCAATTTCCAAAGCATGGCTTGAGATGGGACTCAGGAGTCCCAAAAACCAGTCTGAAATGTACAGAAAAGAGCTTCGGACGAGCTCTTGAATATCCTCATGGGTCCGCTCTTCCATAACTGGATCAGGAATGATTTCCACTCTTTCCCAAGGCAAGATATAGGTTCTAGCTATTGAAAATAGTTTGTGACATGTTCAAAATAAGCAGAAGAAAGAGGTTCCTAACTCAGTGCGTGCTTAAGATGCAGAATGTCTCACTGCAGGATGCGCTGGATGCTTGCAAGAGCACATGGGTTCAAAAGTCCACTGAACAATTACATCAAAGAAAGACACTTCAGAAACTACTACATATGAAAAAAAAGAAACCAAAACACTGAAGACTCCAGAATTCCCTGAATTGCAATTGCAGAGCACTGAATTCTAGGAGAGTATTTGGGGGCTTTAACAAAATTCCCTGTTCTTTTACTCTTCCCTAGACATCCACATCTGGCTGTTGCCAGAGACAGCAGAATGAGACAGACCCTCTGTCTCTTGTTCAGCTGTTATTTCACTCTGTTTACAGAATCCATGTCCAAGTCAAGGCTCAGAGTGCAGCCAAGCAATTAAGTAAGAGAAATCCTTCAAACTAAGTTTTTGACATGCAACAGTGGAGAATAACACACCTGTGGGATGAAGCTTCCTTCTTTGCACAGGAGAATTATGCTCCCACACCTGGGCTTATATTCATTTGCGCTTGTCCCCATCACACAGCTGTTCAGATTAGCTGTTATTCTCTCCAGCCCGGGTGTCTCAAAGCCTCCGTCTCCAGCAGTTGGAGACCAGCAGCTGTGCAATCATATCTGCTAACATACGGGATATAAAGGATCTGTTAAGTAAAACCAAACCAGGGAAGGCAGAGGGGGAGAGATCAGTACAAAGAAATCAGTCCCATTAAGATGTGATTAGGGATGCCCCACAACACCCAGCTGCAAGGAAGAGGTGAACTCAGCAAACATTTTAAAGCCTGCAGCAGAATTAGCCCCTTGAGGGTGTTGTTTGATATGGGGAGGAGGAGGGAGAAGGGGCTAAACAGGAGCCACTGCAGGTGGAAGGAGGGTTTGTTTGCTATTGTTTGGAGTTAGGTACCAGTGTGTTTCTGTTGTTTCAAGAGAGGGTTGGGCTTTTGGATCTTGTTGGATTTTTTCCCCCCATCCTAATTTTTGAAACACCTCTATTTTACAAGGTTCATGTATTTTCCAGCAAGGTACCACGAAGAAGATAATTAGCTAATTTACAATTAGCTACAACAGAATTCATAATCACTTCCCCTGTGGAAAGGTTGGTAATCATCATCACGTAGCTGTAGGACTGCTGTGAAAATGGCAATAGGAGTGTGAAGCCCCGGCCCTGGGAAATGCCCTGCTTTTAGCCTATTGATCACCTGATTAGCAGAGGTTAAGGGGAGTGGTGAAGCACTCTGGCTCAAGACGACAGGTTTGAGCTTGCAGATTTGAGTTCAGAAACTCAAACCAAACTTTCATAACGTTCAGAGCATCTGCAACTCGCCCTTCTGCTCTCTATCTCCTTCTTTCTTCTTTGACCTGCGGAGGATTCCTTGGTCCTGACTGTCTGAAAGAAACCCAGGTTTATAGCTCTTTTTCACCACTGTGACTTTGGCATATTCCTGATCTCATCGCTTGGGCTTGGGGCTTCTGCTGGATGAAAGGCTGGACATGAGTCAGCAATGGGCTCTTGCAGCCCAGAAACCAACCCTGTCCTGGACTGCATCAAGAGAAAGTAGAGGGAGATGATTCTGCTCCTCTGTTCTGTTTCTGTGAGGCCCCACGTGGAATGCTACATCCAGCTCTGGGGCCCCTAGCATAAGAAGGGCACGGACCTGTTGTGGAGTATCCAGAGGAGGTCACAGAGATGGTCAGGAGCCTGGGGCACCTCTGCTATGGAGACAGACTGAGAGAATTGGGACTTTTCAGCCTGGAGGAGGCTCCAGGCAGGCCTTATTGGGGTCTTTCAATACTTTAGGGTACTTATAAGAGAGGTGGGGACAGACTTCTGAATATAGCCGGTACCTACAGGATAAGGGCTCCTGCTTTTCAAACAGAAGAGAGCAGATTCACACCAGATATGAGGAATACTTTTTTTTACCAAGAAACTGGTGAAACACTGACACAGGCTGCCCAGAGGGGTAGATTCCTCTTTCCTGGAAACTTTCAAGATCCTGTTGGACAAGGCTCTGAGCAACCTGCTCTAGCTGAGGATGTCCCTGCTCACTGCCAGGGGCTTGGACCAAATGACCTTTAAAGGTCACTCCCAAGCCCTTCTATGATTCTGTGTATGTGAGCATCTCAGTGCTATCTCCTCCTCCTTCTCTGCCAAGGATGAACCAGGAGAGTGGGCAAAGAAGATCAGCTCTGCTTCTTGCATCCTCTCTGGTAAATGTGCCATTTGGTCCTATACGCTGGCTTTTCTTCTTACCCACACCTGCATGGAAAACCTCTCTAGGCTGCCTGTTTGTTGCGTCATAGTGCCAAGGAGATAAGCTTAAAGGCCTTCCCAGAGCCAGGACCAAGGCACTGCAGCTGCTCCCCCTCTGTGCGTGCAAGCTGTGTTTGGGAAGAAGGGGAATAGCAGCAGGGACAAGTAATTATTAGCTATATAAATTAGCCTGGGACACAGAGATGGTAAATCTGTCCCTCTTTATTTCCGAGGCCTTGGAAGCCACGTTCTAGATGGTAAAGCCGGTTTGCGCTTTCCCAATACAAGGATTCAACCTCTTTGTTTTGCATGAGGAATACGAGAACACAAGTGTATTTATATACTCTTATCTGAATGTACCCCCATGCACACACATACATTAGCAAGAGCTATCTGGATAAACACAATCCTGTGTCATGTCTCCCTGCGAGTGACCCTAATTTTCCCCCAGTCCCTCCACAATTGCTGTGATTCTTGTTCTTGTCCTCTTGCTCCACAGAGGGTCAAACATCCTGCATCTCATTGTCCCTTCTGTCTCTTTAATTAGTGCCCGTCCTCCCCCTTCTCCCCCTCACTCCAGTGTCCCCCCTTCCCATCTCCTCTCAGCACCTGGTTTGCAGCGCTCTATTATTTCACCTTTCATGTGTGCCGTCTCCTTCGCCCGGGCCCATCTGACACCTCTGCCTTACACTTATCATGGAAACATAACATTTAAATACAAATAGAACAGGGAATAATTTAACCCCTATTTGCACTGGGGAAGGTGCCGAGGCTATGTATAAACACTGCAGGAAAGTCTATAGATGCTGTATATTTATCTGACAAGTTGCATTTCTTCACCACGGTGTCTTGCAGCCAGCTTTTCCTGACAGGCACAAGCCTCCATCGCTGGCAGAGTGGTCAGGAAGATGGAAGCCTGGTTCCACAGGGATATTGGAAATGTCACCAAGGGGACATCTCTGGGAACTCTGATTTGCCACTGCTGTGGTCCTTCTCTCCCTTCCTGTCCTCCTGTGAGGATCTCAGGGTGCTACCTTCTGTCATTGTTGTGATTTGTTTATGGCAAAATGGGGTAGACCTGGGAGGAACTTAATTTTCAATATTATCAGAGTGCACTAGCAAAAACCTGCTTGGCTCTTCTGGGCGCCACCACACACAAAAATATCCACCCATTGGTTGGATATTTCCATGGTGAAGTGGGCATGACAGACTCAGCTTGTGGAAAAAGACTGATAATGGAGTGTACAATAATGAGGGAAGACAAAAATGTGAAGAGAAGAGGCTCACACAGACACCATATTCAGTTGCAACACAGCAGGGCAGTGTCACTGCTCATAGTACTGCTGGTTTAAAGGCTGTCCATGCAGCAAGGTTAGCGAGGTGTCCTCACTAACATTCAGTATTCAGGTGGGATAGAAACTGAAATTGTCACTTGGGACAGTGTAATAGACAGAAATTTGGATAGGTTGTTCCTCACAGAAGCAAAGGGAAGATGCTCAGATGTGAATCAATACTTAATGCACAGCCATGTGTGGCCTTGAGGAGGATACATGGAATCACACCTGTTCTTAGAGAGGCTGAGTAAGCTCACTGTCTTCATTCCCCTCACAGGGAGGAGATGGAGGATGCTCCTCCTGGCTGCCCATCTCTGTTGAGCAAGGCTGTGTGGTACTGCTAGGTACAACTCCCTCTCCGTGGGAACCAGGCCAGTTTAGGCTGGAGCACAAGGTCATGCCGCAGCTCATGTTGGGGACATCCTAGATCATGGGCTCATACCTGGCCTCTTTTTGTCCTTCTCTTCTGCCCTGGACAGTGGTATTTCTGTTCTACTTGACTGTGTGTTCACTTTGCCCTGGGACCCAGGTCTTAGGAAGCCTGGTCTGAAGGTTTTTCACCCCACAGTCCCACAGTCCGAAATGGCAGGGAGCATTGAGCAGCGGAGGAGATGGGGGACTGAGTCTGCCCAGTGCTTTGAAACTCAGGTGTGGTTCCTGAGACACAAGTAGTTGGAACAATGTCTCACTGAAAGAAGGGGAAGTGTGGGACTCAGGACGGTGATATGGGGGAACTGTGGTTGGTAGAGACGGACCCTACAGGCAGGCAGAGCTTAGAGACAGCATCATCTAGGACTGCTCCAGGTTCGTGTGCAGCCTAAAACTCTGATTTTTGTAGGATGTAGTGCCCTCAAGTCTCACTAGAGGACACTGGAAACATCTGGTGAGGAGCACCAGTGGTGTGCACACATGCTCAAGACACACCTTGATGACACCAGCACATCCCCTCTTCATTTTATTCTTGTAAACTCACGGCCTTGTTTAGATATATTTACAACTCAGAAGTAGTTGTCTTGGTGTATGGCATGTCTGGGATGTGGAAGAGTAGTGTGTGATGATGCCCAGGGTGTAAGAGGCTCATAAAAGATCATCAGAGGATAAAGTCCTTAGCCAAGACCTGGAACACGTTGAATGGTCCCTTCTGCTGGACTCTTCCCTCTCTCTTTCTACTCAGGATGTGTGAGGGGTGTTGTTAAGACACAATGCTGAGTTCCCTGAAAGAGCTGGGATGTGAGAGGCAAATGCAGCACTTTGTTATAGAAACTACTGAAAGTAAAAAAACTTGTTAAATCGACTCATTCTTTACCAGTCTAGTATGTGATTGTGTAGAGTTCTGAGATGGGAGATATAACAAATGACTCCCCTGACTACACAGGGTGCTGTTTTTCAGGAGGGAGACAGAATGCTGATTTAGATGGGGCTGGTGGTGATGTCCAAGCTGGTGGCCGTCCATGGGGATCCCCTCCACACCATCTCCCCTGGACCAGCAGCTCCTGGGCAAGGTGGTGCTCACCTTTGACAGAGCCTGTTCCTGATGGTCTGGTGACCATCTCGTGGGCAGCTCACCAAAGCACCACGTCATCTGCCAGCTGGTACAGTCCCAGTGTACAGCAAAGATGCAGGGTGGGGGGAAGTAAAAATAATATTTTGAGTGGTTCCTAAAACACCTGGTTTTAGTTTTGCATGAACTAGACCAGACAAGGCAGTTTCAGGCCAGTTCCACACTAGAGAGTTTTGCTGACAGAGGAGGGATGTGATTTTTTTTTAAATGATACATTTGTATTAGCAAAAATCTGATGAAAACAGTTACACAGCTATAGGAGTGCTTTTGCTGAGGCAGCTTATTTGAAACAGAGGAAGCTGTATAAAGTGGAATATAACACTCTTCTGTTGTGCTGGAATTATTTACCAGACACGAAGTTTCTAGGCAAAAGTTTTTGCCATCCATGTTCCTAGTTCTTTCTGACTGATCTGCCCCCCTCCTAATATATCTTGCAGGACAGCTGGTCCCATCTGCTAGGTGGGTTTTCTTCCAGCATCTGGAAAACCTTTGGACTTTGGACTGGACTCTTTTCCTAAGGCTCTGTCACACCCTAGACTGAAAGATACCCCAGAGACCACACAGTGAACTTCAGTAGCTGCCTCGTTAAGGCTCGTACCTCACATCTTGCAGTCTCTTTCGCAGGACACTTAGGCCATTGGGAAAACAAACCTTTCACATGTGCAAATCACCTTCTCGTGTGGTGGGGACAACCTACAAGCTGCATGGTGTTAGGTAGGGCTTTGTCCACCACTACAATCTGAACTTTGTGCTGCCGGCAAACACCTCAAAACACCTGTCTGCTTAATCAATTCCAACATAAAGCAGGAATATTTCTTGCTTTAGCAGGTCCATCAGAAGGCTATTTCTGTTTTTCTCGCCTATCAGAAGTGTACCTGTATCTCCCTAAACCTATTTTTCCTACCAGTTCAGCAGCCTAGCTGAAGGCAACATAACTCCTGCTTTTCTGTGGGCAGTACACTTTTCATTGTTGTGGATAGCTCGACTGCAGGGTTGAAAGCTCCTAATATCCTCATTCAAAAGCCACTGCATGAAAAATTATTCACATCCAAGGCTGTAAAGTAATTTGCCAATGTGCAGGTGCATCTTGGAGAGGAGAATTTTGATCAAACACTGGTTGAAGCAGAACAGATTGCCCACGCCAGTGATTTCTCGGTGAACAGAAGTGACATGAATTGCCCAATTAGTCAGCCAGGAAAGGGTTATTGCAAACCAGTGTTTTGTTCAGCTTTAGGTTAACCTGTACATTAAAAAAATAAATTAAATAAAAAATAAAATTATTTAGATATTTACATATATTTATTCAAATTAGTTACATCTGCTCTGTAACGTGCTCTGAAAAAACCCTCTTGGTTCACACATTTACATAGTGTTTAATGAATCATAAATAAGACATTTATGAATCATGTGCAAATGGCCTGTTTACATACACGATGTAAACTATGTAAATTTCCTTTTTTTCTTGGTGTACTGGTAGTAGAGTCTGAGCAGAAACCTGATGGAGACGCATCACTCAGCCCCCTCTGAGATCCTTCTGACAATCATTAGTTTTTCACCAATATTTTCTGAAGGTGTCTCATGAAGGTCCCCAAACTTGGTATAAGCCCAAGTATAAATCATAGAATCATTTGGGTTGGAAGGGACCTTGAAGATCATCTAGTTCGAATCCCTGCTCTGGTCTCACTCCAAGAAGCCCATGTACTTCCCGTGCTGGGACCCCAGAGCTGGATGCAGTGCTCCAGGTGGGTCTCAGCAGAGCGGAGCAGAGGGGCAGAATCCCCTCCCTCCCCTGCTGCCCGCGGGGCTCTGGATGCAGCCCAGGACACGTTTGGCTCTCTGGGCTGTGAGTGCATAGTGCTGGGTCACACCGAGCATCCTTGTTCAAAATACAATTATCCACTAGCAGAAAACGTCCTGCTTTGGCATGGAATACCACCTGCCTGAGCTATCTCAGATATTAGCAATCATATAAGTTAACTTTATGTTTCAAAAAACAATTTAAGTTTCAAAAACTTTGGGCTTATTTCAAATGAACCTTATAAATATATTAAAAACCTCATCCAAACTTGTAGATACATGTCTCTGAGTGGGCATGAATGACAAATCTCCAGTTTACAGGCTGTGACTTCCGTTATATCCTGATTTTAAAATGCTTATGTTAAACGGTTTTTTTCTGCAACTTATTTAGTATTGCGAGGGCTACTAACTTATGTTATTTTTCATTTGGACTCGGTTCCTACATGCTATATTTATCCACATTCCTCTTGGATTGCAGTCTGAGCAATGTTGTCATTTCAGTTACTGCAAACTGATTGCAAAAACTGATCAGAAGGAGCTGATTTGGAAAGACTTTGGTGCCTAGATTTTAAGAGGCAGATAAAGATTTTATATACAACCAAACAATTTTTGTTTGTTGTTTGGTGGTTTGGGCTTTTTAAAAATTTGCTGGATTATTTTCAAGTACTCATGGGAAGCCAGAGGCTGTTAAGGGTTTTCGAGCCAGCCACCTGAAAAGACTAGCAGCTTCTGAGATGTGTCACCTCGGTGAAGTCACCATTTGTTTTGCATGTGATACTGAGCCGTCTTGGCTTTCATATCCCTCCTGAAATATGGTAAGCATCTCTTTATTTTGTTCCAGAAGACAGAAAACTCTTTGTGGGCATGCTCAATAAGCAGCAGTCGGAAGATGATGTGCGCAGGCTATTCGAGGCGTTTGGCAACATTGAGGAGTGCACAATCCTTCGGGGACCCGATGGCAACAGCAAAGGTAAGGGATGGCTCCTGTTGAGCTAGACCCTGGTCTTCGTGTGACAAAAGTATCACGTGGCTCCCAGAACAGCATCTCTTACTTTAGGAGGGGTCACATTTTTACTCAGCTGGTCACTCTCTGCTTGTGCATGAGAGGAAAAAGCTGATTGCATTTTAAAACACACGTCTCCAATGGCCTGTGTCTCACCACGTGCAAACTGATGCCTGTTATTGCTTGGACAGAGCCTCCCCTCTGAACAGGGCCTTTACATTCACTCAAGATGTGTTCTCCCCACCCCATTGAACAGAACAATTATTTATTTTTAAAAAGCCGAGACTGGTATTTCACATCTTGGCTCACCGGCTCCATCATCAACTCTGCTTATCTCTCATCCACCAGCCCCAGATCTTTCCCTTCTTCACTTGATTTTTGCATGGACTCATACCAGCCAGTGATCGCAGCTGCGAAGCTACAGGTGCCAGTTTAAATATTACACTCATTACACATTTACTGTTTGAAACACGCAAATGCTTCATTGCAAAACTAGGTGTCTTTCCCCCTTCTGCCACTTTTTGTTACCTGGATAGCACAAAAGATATTCTGCTACAGCCCAGGCGTGAGCAGGAGGCTTCTCTCTTGTGCAGGAAGGGCATATTTTTCCCCATCAGTCTCTAGACAAAGTAACTTCAGTCTGAAGAGGAAACCCTCTCCTCTTGGCAGTATAATGTGTCCATTAAATATTAATTTGCATATAATATAGCATAAACTGTGTTGGCACGTGCAACACCAGAGAAAAGGCCACTCCTGCCGACACAGTTCTAATCTCACAGGATATTTTGACGAGTGACAACATCAACCAGCACATTTTTGCAACGGGGAGGCAAAAAATCCAAATCACAGTGATGCACTGGAGAAAAATATTGTTATTCCATAAAATCACTGGTGGCCGAAAAAATTACTTCACACCAGCCTCATAGCTGCTCAATACACATCAGCACAGCTCAGCCTTCCTGATATAAATGGCTGTAAAAAGGCTGTGGGCACCTTTATTTTTTGTGTGGTTACTTTATTTCCACAACACCCAAAGACAGGGGCTGCCCCACAGAGAAGCAGTAGGCTAGGATGTCCTAGAGGAGCTCCAATCATCATAACAGCAGACAGTTAAGCACATCATTCACTGAACAAACTGGTAAATTGGGGAAAACCGAAAAAAAATACGTCTGTCTGCTTCTACCTGGAATGAAATCTAATGACAAAGGAGTTAGATAGAGTAATAATAAAAGCAATAAAGTCTGAGTTCTGTAAGAAACAAATTCCAGAGGAGATCCAACCCACAGACTTGTGTTCATACTTGCGCTATCTCTTTTTTTTTCCTTCTAAAACAATTTCATTATAAGACAGAGTCTGAGTGGCAGCTCCATATTGCTAACCAGTTTAATTATTAGTGGTAGCAGGCTGCAGTCTCAGGCTGACGTTTCACTGAGCTGTTCAGGATCAATACTGAGCCTTGACAGAGTTAATATTACCAGCTTCCATTTGCTGGTGCTATTTACTGAGAATGTGAAGCTCCTAATTTACACACACATGGTTTCGTGCATGCACACACGCACACAGAGCAGTCAATCCAATGGAAAACTTAAGGCTAGTGCCCTTATCTTAGGAGACAGTCAGGCAAGCCACAACTCCCACAAAGTTATTCCCGGTCTGTAATGTTTTCCATCTGCTAGAAACCAATATGTGACACACATTGCTTGTGAGCTACTTATTTCGGGTAAAACCCATAAGGCTTAAATTCTATGTAAGTTGAGATTTAAGCAGATTGGCTAAATTCCAGAGAGCAGTCAGATCCCATACACTTAAATCCTACCCAGCCCACCAGGTATCCCAGCGGTGAGCCTCTATCCCCTTCAGGTAGCTCAGTGCAAGCACTGCTCTCAGAAGCTGGGTTGCAGCTTCCCAGTTTTATCCCATCACAGTCCAGCCACAGCCAAAAAGCTGCCTGAACCTTTTCTGAAGCCGTGGTTGCTCTTCTGAGCCATGGGGCGTGGCCCTCAGGGTCTGCAGAAATACCTCCTGCGTGAGTCACTGCACTAGGGACAGTGGCTGGAGCAGGTAACCAAGAGACAGAAGAGCTGGGACTGAGGAATTTCTCATCCTGAAGGGGAATGCAGCACCAGTCTTTCCTGGGAGAGGATGGAGTGATTCTGCACCCCTCCAGGCAAAGCTCACCAGCGTTCAACCAGGAGTGTAGGACTTCTCAGGTGAGGGAGCTGAAGTGGATCCAGAAGGACCCACAGAGTCTTCATTGCTGCTGCTCTCTGTGCAGTTATTCTTTTTCCCCTTTTTTATTTTTTCCCCATTCAGCAGTCTGCCTCAATAACTCAGAAAGTAAAAATTTCCAACAGTACCCTCTGCAAGAGGAGCCTTACCACCCTCCGCAGTTATAATCCTAGGGCCTGATTCTGCAGTCTCCTCCAAGCTGACAAAACAGTCAGGGCAGCTCTTCCAGCTCTAGCCTGTTGCAAAGGAACAAGAAAAACTGAAGCACATGTATCACCCTGTCCAGCAGAGGTTATATCTCGGTGTATGTCAAAATCCCTTCACACTTCAGAGTTGCTCCTGCTGAAAGGACACCATCATTCTGAGAAGAGTGACATGACTCATGTCCTCAGCTCACCAGCTCCTGGAGGCAGTTCTGGTGACAATGGGAAGGAAGATTATGTGCACTTTTGGTGTTGTGTACAGAAGCCATCCCATTGAATGCACAAACAAAAAGGCCAAATGTTGGGATCTCTGCTATTGCCTTGCCATATACAGCAGTAAAAGCTGAATTTGCACTTGTCCTGCTACCTCAAAACCTACAGGAAGCAGTTAATAAGAAGCAGTAGGAGGGATCCCATTAGCATCCTGGGCATTAAAAAAGATAAATGCCTGCTATTCCCTTCATTCCCACCTTTATCCAGCTCCACTGATCCATCAGGACCCTCAGCACAGGGGTGAATTTCACCTGAAAAGAGTGAAGCCTTCAACATGACAGCAACACTGCAGCCAAAAATCCTGCTCTAAATGAAACTGGTGACTGGAACTGGAAAGCTTTTGTATATTTGCTAATCAGCATCTTCTTTTTAGAGGCAGAAAGTACAAAAGAATCTCTGCAAATAATTAAACACCCTAATTCTGGATTATCTCTGATTAATGAAGAAGAAGACGCAGTATCTCAGGAGCCCGGGAATGCTGGGCTGGGATTATGTCATAATTGATCCCTATTGTTTCCAGCTGAAGTTTATCTATCTCATTTTCTCATGATGTCTCCTCTCAGCTCCTTATAAATTAGATCCAACTATTAGCAATAATCATTGGGCCTTTCCTGAAATACAGCCTGAGCACAGTGCTGAGAGGGTGACGCAAAGCAAACAGTTCTTAACTGTAAGATATTTTATATATGTAAGATATTTTATGAATGTATATTATTTTTAGAAGGGGGTATCACTACTTTCTTCAATCTTACTTCTATCAGCCTGCAGTGATGCTTTTAGGGACCTTTGGGGTTCATTCTCCAGTTTGCAAGTTGTATTGCTTCATTTTTCACCCTGCACAGTGGGGATCCAAAAGGGTGTGAAGACATTCTAAAGATGCTGCAAAGGGGCTGAAGGAGAGCCATCCCACTGTCAGGACTGGCATCCCCTGAGCTGCAACCTGCACCCCTTCAGGGAAACAGAGAGGGCCTTACAAATTGATTAAAAGCTCAAAAGTCTTTGGTAGAAGGGGATGGAAGGGGATGGAAGCCAAAACTTCTCAGATCGTTCCCAATCTGTTCCAAAAACCGCCTTAGCATATGGAAATTATCCTTCCTCTCTCTGAGTCAGTTTGCTTGTAGCTGGGAGTGTTGGCAATACTTTCCCCCACCCTTGAAGTGCATGTAACCCTTTGAAGTGTTGATCATTTTTGCACTCCAGCACATATCCATAAATGCACCTTTCTGCCCTAAAACCTTATGTAAGAGTTCGGTGTGAGATTCCCCGCACAGCACTACAGCCAGAGTAACACTGCCCACATTTCTCTAATGTCCAGAAGAGAACACCTACACAGGCACTGACTTTGCAGCTATGAAAAACTAAGATTCAAGTTTTAGTGGTGGCAGGATGGTAATCAACACATGGGTACCTCTCCCACCCCTGCTACTTCACCAGAAGGTGTCTCATGCTTTGCCAGACCAAAGTGGCTTGGAGCCAAGACAAGCTCTGGGCAGTCTGTCACGAAGCTCTACCAGACAGTGATATAAGGTACCTCGTGGGTTTGGAGTAACTTGAATGCCTTCTGTACACTTGTCCTGTGGTTGCTTTTATCAAGTATGTGTAGCTTTCCAGCAACTTACACATGCTTCCATACTGTTTCTCATAACCACAGAGGGAGGAACACTCAGCATTAAATCTAATACGAATAAAAGAAACAGCTTTTTCACCCAATAAACTGTAAAATTTGTGCGAGATTCTGCCATGGAAAGCTGTGGAGGTCAAAACATTTCTAGATTCAAGATGTACTTGCTAAGATTGTGCCTGTCAGTGCTTATTGCAAGCAGTGTGGGAATTCTGGAAGCAGCTTAGCCTTTAGAAGTCCTCAGGCTGCTGATGACTGGACTCTGGAAAGGACCAGGGCACACTTTTTTGTTATACTTTTTTCACAACCATGTTTATTGGCCATTTCTGAGGGCAGGGTACTAAGCTAGACGGACTTTCATGGTATCCATGCAAACTTTCTTACGCTCTTCTTTTTCCTTTTCCAGGGTGTGCATTTGTGAAATACTCTTCACATGCAGAGGCCCAAGCTGCCATCAATGCCTTGCATGGCAGCCAGACAATGCCGGTGAGTAGCTCTGCGACATGGGCAAGTGAGAATTGGGCCAGCTGTGGCTGCCCTGTGGCCTGATTGAGGGGGAGAAATTATTTATCTGTGTTCTGAAACTCATCATCCAGGAAGGCACAGAACCTTGGGTGTGCTTCACTCAACAGTGGAAAGGCTGGGATGACACTGTCATTCCTCACAGGCACAGAACCCCCCACTGTGTTCTGTCACCCGCAGTTTTGATGACCTGAAAAAAAGACATATGGTTCACACATGCCAAAAACTTTGGGTCAGACTCACCATGAGCGCAACCTTTCAAGTTTCAGAGGGATGAATCAAGTAGAAACTTGTGTCTAAGGGTCTCTTCATTTTCTCTCCTCAAAGAGTCCCTGCCCCTAGGCAAAGGACAAAGAATTTTTTGCCAGCATTCAGCAGAGAGAAACGTGTTCACATCATGGTGGTGGTAGGAGCTAGAGACAAATTACACAGTGATGGGCACCTTTCACTGTTACCACAAAACCACCAACCCAGACATAAGTGTGGTCACCTATATCTGCCCTTTGAGAGTGTGTCAGACCAATTACTGGATATTGCAGGAAACATCTGAGGGATCATTCCACTTGCACAAATTTCTAGTCGTATGGGGTTTCAATACTGACTGTTCAAGAAAATAGAAATGGGGTTGTATTTTCTATGCAGATAGATATTTGTACACCATCATGACACAGAGAAGAATGTAAGGCATTCCACTGTCAGCAGGAGAAGAAAATCTGGTAGAACTTGTTTTGGTTTATTATAATAGTGTATTATTTTTATTACTAATTATTCACAGTGTAAATCATGGAAGGCTGAGAAGCATGCTGACAACTTGGAAAGGATACAAGAAAGCTCAATTAAAAATATTTGAGAGTGTAAAATCTCCTTTTCAGTAAGAGACTCTAATGTAAATTCATGAATTTATCCAAATAAGTTTAAAGTGGGCCTGACAGATTTTCTCTAGATCTTTTCAGGGATGAAAATGGAAAATTCTTTACAAGCAAAAACGTTTCTAAAACTAGCAAACCATCAAGATCTCATTTTTTGGAACCCCATCTTAGACAAATCAGTTTAAAAATGGTACATGTTTACCAGTGATGGTACCAAAAAAAAGTCTCCTCAGAGATGGGGTCTCCATTTTTTTAAGTACTTAAATACTTTTAAGAGTCTCCTCCTAAAAGGCTCCTTCTAATAAATCCAGATGTTGGGCTTGATGCTGACATCCCATTCTGATATATTATGTTCGTCTTTCCTGAGACAGGTTAAAGAGGTACTTTTAATGACTTTCTTTCAAACCTTGACCCGAAGTGATAGTGTCTATAAGCTGACATTGGGAGTTCCAATTCAACAGGGTGTGGTACCACAAAAAGGTTTAATAAAAAGTCAGTGGTCATCCCAAAAATCCTGCAAATTCCTGTGACAAAGGTGAGAGCAAGACATGAGAGAACAGACAAAACCCAAGGAGAGCTGAAGATTTTATCTAGACCTAGTATACACAAAACATCACTATTCTTCCCCAGCCCTTTCCCTTCCTACTTTCAGAACACTTTGGATAACAAAAATGTACTCATCTCACAACCACCTGGAAAAAACTTATGGCTCCATCCTGGTGAGTTTAGGATATAAAAAACACTTGAGCTTAGGATATAAAAAACAACTGAGAATTTGGCCATTTCATGGGTCAGTTTTGTGGGACCATTTGTCCTCTTGCCTTATCTGACTCAAACACCTGTTAGAGAAATATTCTTTAATAACCAGACCTGGGCATTTGAAAAAGCGCCACAATTTAACCTTTACTAGATGCCCATCCCAGACTCAGAATCAAGTTTCCACGGCTTCACAAGTTTCCATGGACTGGCTGAAACTCAGTACATACTCTTAGTTCACAGGAAAAGCAAGGAGGAAATTGGTTTCCTCCTCTTCATTATGAGCTAAATTCCATGGCATTGCCTTGTGTCTCTCATGAGCTGCAAGCAGGTGCAACACTGCTACCACATCTTTGCAGACCCGTGAGGACCTGCAGAGTGACCAGCACTCAGTGAAGACAGGAAGCACAACAGGTTTTTCCCACAGTGGCTCAAAATTTCTAAGGCTCTTTGAATGAGATAGGCCAAATCCTGCCAGGATCTCTGTGCCCATTCTTATTTTCTTGGTACTTCGGGGTGTGCGGCGTGGTTCAGGACTTCCTTGGGTGTTCACAGGGAAATGCAGCCACCTCGTGGTGAGATGCGGACGCAGCCCATCGTCCTTGGGAAGGAGGGGGGCATTGCTGCCATCTTCCTTCGGCCCACTTCCATTCCTCTCGCCGCTAGGACTGGCCTCATTTGTCCGGTTGTGGTGCCAACTCAACGTTGTTCCTGTGGTTCAGCCAATTTCAGCATCTCTTGGTTTGTCCTCGTGTACCACCAACAGGGCATCCATCACCATTCTTGTCAGGTCTCGAGCCGTTCATTCCTGCGGCAGACTCCTGTTTCTCCACAGCTGTCAGGATTATTGCTCTACTGTGACTTCCTGTTCACACAACATATGTTGCCTAATAGTTTCAAAAGGCAACTTTCTTTTATGAAAGTTCTCTTTTTTTTTTTTTTTTTTAATTAACCTTGCCTTGGACAAGTGCCTGACCACCAGCCATTACAAGCCCATTTCTCTATGCAAGGCACTTGTTTCTCCTAAGGGTCCACCAAGTCTAAAGCTTTCCAATTTTTACACAATCAATTTCCTTTAGAAATAAACTACCGAAAATACCCTACTTTTGAGCAGGCACAAAGTTCCTTCCATGTCTACCTGCCAAGAGAGCTTCCTGTTTGTCTTTTTAGATCATATTTTCTATCAGCTCATCAACTTTGTGAGAGCTTTTTATCGGATCTCTGTATCATCCTTTATAAGAGATCATAATTTTCATGTACTTTTGCTTGTATTTATAATATATTTATAGCAATTATATATCCTGTACTTTTAGCTTTGATTACTTCATCCCCTCCTGTCTCTGTTTCCCGTCCATATGGGGACGTAAACAGGTCTCTTCATATCATTCTCTTCCCTTCCTCATCCAAGCCTTGTCCCTAACAGCCTTATCCACCAACACAAATTCAGCTGCTATTGCTGTAGTGACAGCTTGCAGATCTAACTTCTCTGCTTCAGGACTGACTCCTATCCAAACCAAAATCTTGGTCTGTCTTTCCAGCATCTCCTGGTGAATGTTTAGCTGTCAGAACAAACTCAATATGTATAAAACAGAGCTCTTGAACTTTTCCACCCAAAACCTGTCTTTTCTCTCCTCCACCTCCGTTCTCAGTCACTGCGGACAATATTGTCATCCTACCTGTCAGTCATGCTCCTTCCTAGCCATCATCTTCAGGTTGGTTTTCTCCTTCTCCCCATGTTTTCATATCTGGGCAACAGCCAAATGTTGAAGAGTCGTTCTGCAGAACACATCCAACAAATCTAAGACATGGCCTTGTCCATCCACCCACACAGAACAAACTCTTCACCACACTTTATGGAATTATCATAGAATGGTTTGGGTTGAAAGGGACCTTGAAGATCATCTACACGTCCACTAACATGGAGTAGAGATGCTTTGGTCTGGACCAGGTTGCTCAAGGCCTTGTCCAACCAGACCTTGGTCACTGCCAGGGATGGAGCATCCACAGCTTCTCTAGGCAACCTGTTCCACTGCCTCACCACCCTCACAGTAACAAGTTTCTTCCTAAGAGCTGACCTAAGCCTGTCCTCTTTCAGTCTGAAGCCATTCCCCCTTGTACTGTCTCTCGAGACCTTTTTCAAAAGCCCCTCTTCAGGTCTCTTGTAGCTCTTTAGGCACTGGAAGTTGCTATAAGGTCTCCCGGGAGCCTTCTCTTCTCCACTGTGAACAACACCCACTCTCTCATCCTGTCTTCACAGGAGAGCTGCTCCAGCCCTCTGAGCATCTTTGGGGTCTCCTCTGGACTCAATCCAACAGGCCCCTGTCTTTCTTATATTTGAGGCCCCAGAGCTGGATGCAGGACTGCAGGAGGGGTCTCAAGAGAGTGGAGCAGGGGGCAGAATCACGCACACTTAAGTCACAGGAGCCATTATTCTACCCAGAAACTACAGAGGGTTAAGAGTAAATAGCGTACTGTTGCACTCTGTTCAGCATCTCAGCCACTGTAGCAACTCAAAATTTCTTTGGTTATGAATTCATTCCTGGAAGGGGCGGAACGGTATTGTTACTGTATACGTTCATTTCATGTATACATTCATTTCATGTATACATAGGGGTGAGAGAAGTGAAGAGTGTGATTTGTTTGACTTATGTTTAATAGTCTGAAAGCTTGTGATCTATTCCAAATATCTTCTAAGATTCCCGCAGAAAGGAGAGCGAGACATGTCCATGTGCATTTTCATGACATTTCCATTTGTGCATTCTTCCCTTTTTTCTGTGCTAGGATGGGCAATATCACCTTCTGGGCATGCCTGTCCCATTATAATGGATAACTCAATAATAGACTTAGACTATATACCTGAGGTGGGACTCATCTAACCTAATATGAGGCCTCCAAAAGTTAGGAAACTTATGTCTAAGGTTGTCATCTAAGTTTGTCATCTACATTTCTATTATAATCAATAGAGGGAAATAGATACCTCTGGAGAAATTTTATTTTACAGATATAGATTTTGAAACCTTTCAAACTAATAAGCAAGCCCAAATAGAAGTGTGCTTTTGAGCTAATTTTAGGCATCAGTTTTCTATGGTCCTCCAGCTCCAGAATAGTGGTTCTTCATCCAGAGTGCAATTTAGAATGAAAAAAGGACCAGTACTGCTTAAAAACTAATGCTAAAGCCAGTGCAGCTTAGACTGAATGCTTAACTTCAAGTCCAGTGCAGGGAGACCTGAAAAATGTCTTGGATGTTTGTTGCCCAGATAAAGCAATTTGGGATTCAGAAACCAGCCATCCTGCAGCAGGGTCCCCTGACTCCTGTTCCATTACATGTGCTGTGAACTTGCTTAACACACTAGTTGTCAGCACTGTATTCATTCTATATCTTTCTTTAATTAATGGTGTTTAAGACCATTAGGACCTCCAGAATTTTGTGAGGTGATTTCCCCCACCACACAGGTCAAATCCTCTCTTTTTTTTACTACAGAAGCCTGCAGCAACTTGGGCAAAACATTGCATTTCTTCTGCATCCAGGCAATAGCATCCCAAGTCTATCTACGGCTGGCTGAACGTCTTCCATGAAAATTACTTTGCAGATTGAATCCTTGGTTTTGTGAAAAGGGAAAATGTGAGACTCGGATACAAGCACTGAACAGACGTCTGCCTTTCAGAGAAAGATTCAGCTTAGTTGAACTTCGTAAAAACAGAAGTATTGCAAAGCACAACTTTGTTAGCTTGAGGGCCTTCATTTCAATATTTTTCTCTGCAGCTCTTATCAACACAAACGATAAAACCAACTTCAAATCTCTGTTCAGGAACCACCTATATCAAATTATGCAATTATTGCTCAGTGTTGTTAGATTACATATGGATTAGATCTCTAGTTGTTGTATTTTACATTTTTTATTAATCAAGCAAATATGAATGGCATAACACCTTGAATGAGGTTGATTTTGAGCCTCTGCCCATCCTGTTTCCTGGAAGTCCATCCATAGCACAAAAATTCCCAGCCAAACATAGTCAGGTGAAAGAATTGTTTTATTTCCTTAGACAATGCACTATCAATCCCCTCACAGGGTAAGAGATTTTTTTCCCATTATTAAGATAAAGGAATTTGTCACGTGTTTGCCTTATCAAGTAAGAGTGACTTTATTATGAGATTATCACTGCCCCAAGAACCACAGAATCACAGAATGGTTTGGGTAGGAAGGGACCCTAAAGATCATCTAGTTCCAACACCCTGGCATGGACAGAGATGCCAGCCACTAAACCAGGGTTTACAAGTGTCTTTGTCCTGTGCAGTGCTCTCTTTCAAGCTAATGGCAAACCAGGCACTGGTTCTTATCTTCCTGGCTTTGGATGCTTCGGCACCCCACCAAGGAAACCACCCCCAGCTCACACTAATGACTGCTGCTGTTATTGCTGTGCATTCCCGCAGTGCAGCTATGACTTTGCAAGGCTCTGTGAAGTTGCCTTCAGACACAGCCCCACTGTGGAAACCAGCTGAGCAGCTGTGCTCACCGCCCACCAACACAGCAGAGGAACATTTAGGTGAATTCGGGGTGGAGGGGAAAGCAGCGCAGAGTCTGCAGAAGGAGCTCTGAGCAGGTGGAGGAAAGAAGGAAAATGGGCCTTTGTGGGTGCGATGAAGCTGCAGTCCGGGTGCTGCACTCACAGAGTGGTGGGGAAGCAGATTTTGCAGGAGCAGGCTGCACCGAAGTGCTGAGTTGGCAGGAACTCTCTGGGAGGAGCAGCCTGGTGGCTCCGGTGAGTGGGGGGCCACAATGCCGGAGATCAGCTGAGGTATTTTTAACAATTATTTTGATATAAACAGCTCTGAACTTGAGGAGCTCCATGTAAATGGGAAGCAGTGGGGCTTGTAATTAGATTTGTGTACACTTTCATAAATTGCTGGAAAACATCAAAGCCGTGATAGAAGGCTGTGGTGCACTTTATTTCCTTCTTCTGTTCTTCTGTTAATTGAATGGTTGATGTGTGGATAGGAAGTGTTGGCTTCGCAGAGTACTATTTACAGACCCGCTGACAGCTGCACTGTGAAAATTAACAGGAACAGAGCAGCCTCTGTCACAGCTCTTCCCATGAGGGACTTGCTTCAAATTAGATCATTTCTTTCATAGGAGAAACTTTCCTCATCGCTCCTCCCTTCTTCGCAAATGCGCACACACATCCAGCTGCACACTCCCCTTCTCCCCTCAGGCTCATGGCAGCCGTTAGTGCTCAGAAGGGTTTGTCATTTCCACAGAGTTGGGGTAGTTAGGCTGCTGTTTAAAACTTGCAGCACATTCCATTTCCAGCAAGACACATTCTTCAGGAAGCCATTCAAATCTGTGAGCCAGATGCGTGGAACCACAGCTTCATGTTTGCAGGTCTCACATCAACTAGAACATTCTTTTCGCTGTCCTAGAAACTCTAGTAGACATCCTCTCAGACTACTGCTGTTGGAAATGTGATTACTGCTGTTCCTAGAGGAAATTGCTGTGTGCTAAACACCATAAAAACCTTTGACAGTACAGTTCCTACACTCACCAGTTTGCTAATTAAAGGCCAGGGTTAACCTGGTTGGATGAATTACTTCAAAGTGTCAGTCAAAGTATAAAACTTCAAGGTCATCTACACTTTTGTTACAGTTGATGGAGAGGGACCAGGACCTGAGAGAGACTGTGTTGAGTAGCTGAGGGTTTAGAATTGATGCCCAAAATGGCTGCAATTAGATCATCTGAATGTCTCTATAGACAAGACACAAGAGAGAGGCAAAAGAAGCAATAATACAATGGGAGTGAACTAGTCTTTTACATAAATAATCTATATGTTTAGCCTGTTCTTAGCCAAGTGACAGCAGTTTTTTTTCCTGGTTCCAGGAGAAAAGTAATAACCAGTGAACACTTGAGAACCTAAATCTTAATATTTATTGATATCTGGAAAATATAGAATTAAGAACAACAAAATTGAAGCCTTCAGTTCACCACCTCACTTCCCAGAAATGTCTTCAAAACATCCTAGTAATATAAAGAGAACCGTAGACAAACCCACAGTATAAACAAACAGCAATTAACCAGACCACGATTCAGAATATTAATTAACCAAAAAAATTTACTTTCATTGAGATTCCAACATGGGCTTAAGTCCTCAATTAAAAGAAGCCACCTTGTGAGAGACAGTAGAGATAGTCACTGAGCCTCTCAGCCTGTCAGAGTAAACAGAATCACAGAATCATAGAAGCATCAAAGTTGGAAGGGATCTTTAAGTCCAGCTATCAACCCAGCACCACCACTGTAACTCCTAAACCACATCGCCCAGTGCCAGATCCAGATGCCCCCTAAACACCTCCAGGGATGGTGACTCCACCAGAGCAACTTATTCCAGTACCTGATTACCCTAACAGTGATTTTTTTCTAATATTTGATCTGAATCTGCCCTGTTTCTGCTTAAAATAATTTCCTCTGGTCTTCCACTGCAGGTATAGCAGAAAAGACCAGTCCCCACCTCTCTGCTGCTTTCAGGTAGTTGTAGAGAGCCATGATGTCTCCCCTTGAGCCTCTTCTTGAAACTAAAATAGGAAATGGAAAATCCATTAGATTTTTCTTTTACATGACCACAGAAACATAAAGAGGAGATCTTCAAAGGCAATCCAAGCTAAAGGTTGATGAAACTCCAGCATCTAAGTGTCCTTCATGACTCATACCTGATTTTGCCCGAAAGCTAGTTGCCCAAAGTCATAAAGTCTAGGGCAGAGTGAGGTACCATCACAGCCAGTCCACCTGCCCAAATTATTGCAGAAGGCTGAGGCCTGGTTTTACACTACTGATGTTAGAGAAGCTGATGGATGAAACTGGAGATGTTGAATCTGACCCTTTTTTTTTTCCTCTTTTCTGTTGATCTCGAGCTCTCTAAAGAACACCCACTCCTTGCAATGTCTTTGTGCAACACAGAGGCTGGCTTTTTTAACTCAGGGCAAAGCACAGCACACCCATTCCTTCTATTAAAAATTAGTAATACCTTAGGAACCCGGTCATAACTCACCAGCAGCAAGCCCGGTCCTCTTTCCAGTAATGAATGATTTTTTGAATGTGCGACTTAAACACCATTTATAAAGCTGTGCTGACCTGAAGGATGAAAAAAGCAGTGGACATGTAATACCTACATGTTAGTTTGCAGCCACTTGTACCACCAAAGTCCAGTGACTCTTGATAGCTCATCTTTGCTTTCCTTTGGGCAGTGGGTTCTGGATGGAGGGGAAATAAACCTCATAGACTCCAGCCTATCACCTCCATGAAGACTGCTGATTCTACAAGCTTTGGGACAGCAGTTTCCCAGTGTTGCCACAATTTCCCTAATTCTTCCTATAAAAAATAAAATTGTAAGACTGTGTCCCCTGCCTCTCCCATAGTTTCATAAATTAACTAATTAATCGTGTTTCTGGGTCCCAGAGTAGAAATCCAGGCAGCCCAGCTGCGTGACAGGGTGTGTGAACCATGCTGGCACCAAAGATAGCCTTCACTTCTCTGGTTGCATCTCCAAAACCACACAGTGATCCACCAGGACACTGAAGTGACTTGTGGGACATCACAGGCATCACTGGACATCTTCCCTGGGCTTCTCTGACCCACGGCATTCACCGCCTCCAAACGGGATGCAAGCAATAACTGCTTGTGAGTGACAGTACCTCATTCTAGAAAAAAAAGATTTAATTGGCACCCACCCATCCCTTCACGGGTCCAGTGGGAGCTGGGCATTAAATGGGTGGCCATGGGAAAGCAGGAACAGGACCAGGCCACTGCTGAGAGTTGCCCAGATCCTGGTGGTAACAGCAGCCCCTGCAATTCTTGCTCCACTCAACTCTTGTCTATTCTGGGTGAGATTAGGACTTGCAGAGGCTAAAATAGTTCACAAGCAATGACTTTCCTGGGATATCAGAGACATTGATAAGCCTCCAGCCTGGGAGACATAAAACAGTCCCTGCCTGCCAAGGGAGTTCTTGGCCTACTGGTGGTAGCTCCACTGGGCATCACCACCTTCTTCTAATAAGGATTAAAGATGTCAGCATTGTCTTTACCTCTCCGTTTGCTTTGGGGGCATTTCTTTCTTCCTCCTTTTCTCTTCATGTATCTTTTGATCTAAGCCTCATTTATATCCGTGGGAACTTCCTACATAGTTAATAGGCTCTGGATCAGCATTAAATCACTCTGAATGCTTCTCATTTTTCCCCTTTAATTCACTCCTTCCTAGCCTTGCTCAGGTGTGTGGTCTGGATTGATAACACACATTCTCGTGAGGAAAACAGAAAGATCTTAGTAACCGGTAGATTGCTATCCCTATTCAAAACACAGCGTTAGGTGATGCAGTAGTTATTACCGAAATGGATTTTCCAAAGCTCAAAATGAATCTTTAGAAGACAAAGACATATTTATATAAAAAGAATGACTTTCAAATAAGACTCTCAATTGGAGCTTACACAAATTCATTAATGTGAAGCATCCTACCAGACACCAGTGTCTCTGCCTCAGATGTCCACTGGCAAGTGAAATCATGTGGAAGAGCATGCTCAACTTCCCATCCCAAAATGTCTGTCTGGTTGGTGCTCACGGGAATAGTGGTTGTGAAGGTCACATGTTTCAGTCTTAGTGGGGTGGAATGCAGCAAGGGCAGATCCTTCAACATAAACCAACTTCTTGTTTCACCAAAACCCTTCAGTTTTGGTGAAAGCAGAAGCAGGACAGCTTCACTGAATTTACACCATTTCATATCTTCACTTGACCATCTGTTTCTCTGTATTAAAGCACGGGTGATACCTCCCTGAAAGCAGAATATTTTCTCAATTAATTATGGAATCATAGAAAAGTTTGGGTTAGAAGCGACCTCTAAAGCTCATCTGGTCCAACCCATGGCTGGACAGTGCTTGGAGATCTTCAGTTTAAATATGCTGCAGAAATTCAAATCTTTTACTATCTCAGTTGAGCAACATGGTTTACACCACAATAGCCTGGAGTCTTGCAGCATGCCAGGGATCCGGGATGCACAGTCATGTGCAGGCTGTTGGCAACGCAGTGCCAAGGAAATGTTCTATGTCACGTGAACAGCTGAAGTGTATCTGCCCAGCTTGCCAGCCCTTCCTCAACATCTCTTTTTTTCCCGAGTTGTCATAGGCTGTTCATGTCCTCACCCTGAGCTGCCAAAGAGGTGTGGAGATCTTGCGAGCAGAGTCTTGAAGCATCAGGGCCTCCATACCTGGCTGAGATGCTACTTTGCTTTGACAATTCACTTGATGACTCTGGAATAATTCCACTTCTCTTATTTTCATCCTTGCTTGTTTGACTGAAAGGAAAGTTCATGGGGCTCCGTGTTGCAGCTACCAAAGACTTTATTAATAGTAATAATATTTATAAAAAAAAAATTATGCCTTTTTTTTTTGGTGTAAAGATATTTTCAGGGGAAACATATTTCTAGTTAATACGAAGCTAAACATACCTAATCTTACAAACCATGTTACTCTTACTGGAAAGGGGAAATTTAGAACATTTTCTTTTGGATTCTGGATTTTAAGTTCTTCTTCAAATAGACAAAAAAAGAATTATTTATTGCTTTCATAATCCTAAATAGCAGGAAAGAATTTCTAGTCTGTTGGTATAACAATACTTTCCACTTTATAATGCATTAAGGAAGGTGAATGATTTTGTGAGGACTTTTATCGTTCATAGGTTGAGCTGAAAAGTGCAGAAGTGCTTGAAGAACTCTGCTTTTAAGTTTAGGTTTTTCAGATATCTGGCTTTGATTCGAGAGACATACTAAAGCCTGGGTTATATATTGAGTTCTCCCTAATTAGAATTTGGTACAGTGACACCAGGACTCAATGATTCTGTTGCCCTGTGGAAAGCAATAACTTTAGCTCTGAGAGACACCTGGTAAGTAGTGTATGGGCAAATAAAACCTAAATCAAGCTTCCACTCCAAATAAATTAACAGCTCCGGAGACCTGTGAAGGGAAGAACCTGCAGCAACTCTCTCTGCTTAGACATTGCATGAAGAATCTCCTCTACTGAAGGAGCAGCATTATCAAAGGGTCCATCACTACAGTCCTGGATGAATGCTTGCTTTCCCCTCTCCATCTCTGTCACTCTGAAGTGTGTCTAAACCAGCTCTCAGGACTGTAGAGTGAAAATAGCTCCTAGTGACTGCTGTCCTACTCATCTTTCAGATGAGACATGAAATTGAAGCCCTGAGTGCAGAAAAACAACATATTTCACAAGATGGGAGGGATGTTAGTCCTGGTCTTTTGGTCACCTTCCAGCCTGGGTAATTACATTTCTGCCTAGCTGAAATTCCCACTGCTCTACAGTGTAATTGGACAGTAGCTTCTTTTTTGCTTGCCTAAAATCCCAGGCTGGGGTCAAACCCCACTGTCTAATTCAGCAGCCCTCTTTTCAGGAGAGCTGTACAGGCATTTCCAAAACAAATCCAAATTTGTTTTCAGACTTAGGGGACATCATACCAAATGGCCTGAGATGACAGAGACCAAAGCAAAGAAATCCTCCTTTGACTTTTGGGCCTTAACATCAAGGATCCTTGTGTGGAAATATTACCCTGATTGTCTTGCTGAAGGTCAGCGTCCTCCCAGCTCTGCTTTGTAGACACAAAGGGAGTGCTAAGGCAAAATTTCCACCACAAGCAAACCCCTTTCTGTGGTGACACTTGGGAACGCAGTCACTGCCCAAAAGAGAAGCATCCAGCAGCACCTACTCATTTAAGCATCTTCATGTTCACAGCTGACATTTTAGAAGGTATTTTATAGGATCTGCACATTCAGATCCCTTATACTCCAGAGCTTTAGTCACTGGAACTTTAAAGCAACAGACTTTTTAAAAAATATTTTTGGCCCAGAACTTTTACCTGGCTCCATTTGAGCTAGCAAAGATGTAAAGGTCCACCTATATGAGACACCCTTGTGTTAAAGTACTTAAATATATGTTTGCCTCCAGCAGGAGATTCACTAAGCTAAAAGTGAAACACAGTTTAATGACTGTAAAATTAGGCCCAGATTCATCAGTTTTGAAGGAAAAAGGTGTCTAACCATCTGTGGAGACTAGTAACCTTCTGAATCAGAGCAGATTCATAGGGCTGACAGGTAAAAGTAAACTCAGGAGTATATTCTGCAAGGCTAGACCCTCACAGAACTTTTCCTAGGAATATTGTTCTCAGGAGAAGCAATTGCACACCTGAGATGGTAGACAGGGATGGGAAGCAGAACAGCCCCACTGTAACCCAAGCAGAAGCAGTTAGAAACCTGCTGAGCCACTTAGATGCTCACAAGTCTACGGGACCAGATGAGATCCACCCTAAAGTGGTGAGGGAGATGGTGGGTGAGCTCACGAAGATACTCTCCGTCATTTATCATCAGTCCTCGCTCATGGGGGAGACCCCAGATGACTGGAGGTGGCAATGTGACATGCAGCCACAAGAAGGGCTGGAAGAAGGGTCTGGAAAACTACAGGCCTGTCAGCCTGACCTCAGTCCCCAACAAGATTATGGAACAGATCGTCTTGAGTGCGGTCACACGGCACCTACAGGATGGCCAGGGGATCAGGCCCAGCCAGCATGGATTTAGGAGGAGCAGGTCCTTCCTAACCAACCTGATCTCCTCTTATGACCAGCTGACCCATCTGGTGGCTGTGGGGAAGGCTGTAGATGTGTCTGCCTGGACTTCAGCAAAGCCTTCAGCACCATCTCCCAAAACTTTCTCATGGAAAAGCTGCAGCCCACGGCTTAGACAGGTGCACTCCCTTATCAGGTAAAAACTGTCTGGATGGCCAGACCCGGACAGTGGTGGTGAATGGTGCCACATGCAGTTGGTGACCAGTCACTGGTGGTGTCCCACAGGGATCTGTGCTGGGCCCAGTCCTGTTTCACTGATGATCTGGATGAGGGGACTGAGTCCACCACCAGCAAATTTGCAGCTGACACCAAGTTGTGGGGGAGTGTTGAAGGGTAGGAGTGCTCTGAAGAGGGACCTGGACAGGCTGGATAGACGGGCTGAGTCCAACAATGGGTGGGGTCCTGGGTCCTGTACTTTGGCCACAGTACCCCCCTGCAGCGCTACAGGCTGGGGACAGAGTGGCTGGACAGTGGCCAGGCAGAAATGGACCTGGGGGTACTGGTCGACAGCCGACTGAACATGAGCCAGCAGTGTGCCCAGGTGGCCAAGAAGGCCAATGGCATCCTGGCCTGTATCAGGAACACTGTGGCCAGCAGGACCAAGGAATTCACTCTTCCTTCTGTACTCGGCACTGCTTAGGCCACACCTTGAGTACTGTGTCCAGTTCTGGGGCCCCCAATTTAGGAAGGACATTGAGATCCTGGATTGTGTCCAGAAAGGGTCAATTAAGCTGGTGAAGAGTAGCATAAGTCCTATGACGAATGTCTGAGGGAGCTGGGGTTGTTTAGCCTGAAGGAGACTCAGGGGAAACCTCTACATCTCTCTCTACAACAGCCTGACAGGACACTGTAGCCACGTGAGGGTCAGTTTCTCCTCCCAGGCAATAGGACAAGAGGTCACAGTCTTAAGGTGCGCCAGGAGAGGTTTAGGTTGGACCTTAGTAGTAATTTCTTCACAGAAAGGGTGATTGGGCATTGGAATGGGCTGCCCAGGGAGGTGTTAGAGTCACAGTTCCTAAAAGTGTTTAAGGAAAGACTGGATGTGGCACTCAGTGCCATGGTCTGGTTGACACGGTGGTGTTAGGTCACAGGTTGGACTCAACGATTTCAAAGATCTTTTCCATCCTGGTTGATTCTATGCTTCTGTGAACTTTCCCTGATGCTGGGCAGTAATGTTTGGACTCCTGAAAGGCTTTTACTTAACTTGTGTATACACTCCATTTGGAAGACTATATCGAATGGGAAACCGTTCCAACAACCAGGCAATAGATTTGTTTTCCTTTGCCTTTAAATGAAATATCAATGGATGGATATTTTATTTTTAGCTGAATATGAAATTTCACAAGCGACCTGTCAAGCTCCTGTTTTCAAGAATGACTTTATTTCACACGTCAAGACAGGCTGGGAAATTAGTTTTTCCCACAGAGGACTCTGATTAGGGATTACAAAGTGAGTGTGGTGCAGAGTGATTTTTCCTCCATCTTTTCCCTCACCCCGCCAGCCTAGAGAGTACCTGACTCTGCTGACTAAGGGGAGCAATTCATTACCATGTGTGGAAGGGGGATGGGAAGCAAGATAGTCATGTTAAGTAGACTTGCTGGCCCAAGAGAGAATAGGGAAAGCATAATAATACTTAGCCATTATCATTCTTTTCATCAGTAGGTATCAAAGAACTTGAAAAAGGAGGTTGATTTGATGGGAAAAGAGAAATTCTGACTCCAAGCAGCCTACTGCAGAAGCACCAGCAGGAATGCTCACTTTCATGATAGTCTCTTCTGGCTATGGGTCTGCAGGGTAGAGAAATAAACAGGTCCTTTCCTAGGTAAAATGCAGGAGTACATTTCAAACATTATTGACTTACCCAGTGTAACTCTCTTGGGATTTGGCAAAATATGAGGTCCAGTCCAACAAACCGAGAGAGCGAGGAGATTATGTATTATGAGTGAATGACAGAGCAGACAGGACCTATTGCCTTTGTCAGCAGACAAGAGCTGATTTACACCATGGTTTAACTCCTCGCGGAAGCAATAAACAGCCCAGATGAAGGGCTGCGGCATTTTTACTCCATGGAAAATCTGGCCCATTCTGGGCATTTCTGTTGTTTTCCAGTGGATTAGTAGAAGTCACTGGAGTAGAAAGTAGCCTTGTCCTGCTGTATGTGAACAGCAATATTTGGCTCCACTGCTAAAAGTCCTGCACTGGCTGATCTGATACAGTTTACTGCCTGATTTCCTTTGGGCCACATGAAAGAGCTGCACATGAGGAACCACATACTGAAAGCATCAATCCCAAGGTCAGTCTTCACATTCAAGAGCAGTGCAGCATCTCTACTGGCTACACATCTTTAACCGCTTACATGCACATCTCGTTGCAGAGCACTCCTGAAAAAAACTCTTCTTTTTCTCTTCTTTCTTTGTAGTGTGTGTTCTAGCTTGCATCTATTTGCCCATGGCCTTTCTGCCCTGTGTATATGATAGCGGTGTTCAAAGAGGCCTGAAGTCCTGCTGCGACAGGCAACCCAGAAAAACATCTCTTGGGAGGCAATATGAGATCCCACCGGGTCAAACAGCTGCTGTGCAGTCACTATGACTCACATCAGAAGGCAAGAACACTCCAGGGGCAAGCACTTCATGTGGAAGTTACCCATGTTTTCATGATGCCATCTACAATAATAGCTTGGTTTTCAACAGTGTGAGGCATCAGCAACTGCCTGAGGCAGTTCTCTGGCCCTAACACTTCCAGGGCAAATAGAGATCGAAAGAAAAGGAGAAGGAAGAAGACACCAACTTATTTACACTTCTCTGTTGTGCTAAAAAGAGCAGGTCGCATCTTCAAAAGCTGTTTTGCAGAGAAGAATACATACTCTCCTTACTCAGTTTCAAAATCCTCCATCCTGCTTTGTGCCCATCATGATGCAGCCCCTGGTCTGCAAATCACAACAGCAGTACTGAACAGCACGATCTGCTGTGGACCAGTGCCTCCCTCCAATACAGCTGCAAATAGGTTTAAATCATTAGATTCAAGTTACCAAACAGTCTCTTGGATCAGGGTTAATTAAATGAGTGTTGAAATCTAATTAAGAACTGGTCCAGGTGATAATTAGCAGGAAATGTATGCATTAAAATATTCATTTGTCGATGAGCTGCAATTAAGAGTGTGATTTGGGGAAGGATCAATATCTGCATCATGTGATCTAAAGAAAAATTAAAAGTCACCCAGCCTTCAACAGAAATGCAGGGGACTTTTGGCTACAGTTTTTTTTCTCTCCTCTCCTCCACTCCCCCTTCTGTTTTGGTTTTATAATAACTGCTGAAGATTGCTCTCCATCTTTGAATGAAGCATTCATCTCTGCATCCCTTTGTTTTCCTGAAGCACTTCTTTCAAACCCTTGCTCTTCACCACATTGTGTGAGCGGGTTATAGATTTATTAGAGAGAGACTAACAGGTCAAAAAGAAAGATTCTTTGCCAATGGAAATCACTTTCTCCTAGAACAGACTGCTAATCCAAGGGAACATCACTCATTGTGTGGTGTTAGATTGTTGGGGCCTTTTTTTAGCAGGTTAATTCCTCAAGTCTTTATTCATAACTGAGGATCTGAAGAGGTTATTGAATATGTATAGCTTAGACCTATATATATGTACGTCTATAGCTGTGGTTTACTACACTCTTCCCAATTTGTTGCAGAGCAATTCTACTTTCACCAAGACTATTTTTTCTGGTTATAGGTATGTAGGGGCATGTGTAAGATAGTTAATAAAATTTTTCTTGTGCAATCCCAGAAAATTCCACCTCTGATAGAAAAATGAGGGTCCTGCAACAGCCCAGTTCCTCTGGCATGCAGGTGGTCTTCCTGTACTGCCACTGCCAGAAACTGAGCTGGTGATTTCCCCACTGACTGTACTCCCACCACTGAATACCAGTTTATCAAAACAGAAGCCATGGCAGCACAATGATTTCAGCCGCTCCTTGTCAGTCTCCTGACAGTCACCTGCCCATCTCCCCAGGCTGGGTGGCACCCCAGCTCCCAAGGCAGCTGTCTACTGCTGTCAGGGCTGCAGCCAGATTGTCCCAACCCTCCACCTCCTCTCTTCCTGGGGAGTTCACCCTGTGGGGAATCAACCAGTCCATGAAGTTAGGACTTCCTTGGAGACAGACCAAAAAATACCAGTGCCTCCCTTCCTAAGTAGATCTACTTCTTCCCATCTCTGCCGCCTATCAGAAATAAAAGGATTGCAGCTACTGACCTTTCATCTCATTTTGGGAAAGAGAGGGATTTCTTTCATTCCCAAAAGCTCTACATTTTTCACAGATTTCTACAGGCAGCTCTGATGATCATCCGTAGTTCAGTGCTGGTGTTGACTGCAGACACAATCCTAATATTGTAAATCTTTCCTGGAAATTGTGTGCTCTTTCGTGGTAGCCTCTTTTTCCTACTGTTCATGGGGAGGAAGCTCAGGTCCATGCGGTACTATTTTTGCTGCCTTAATTTAGCAGTGCTGAAGACATTCTGTTTCATGATGACACGTACACCCTGCCCAGCATACTGACTCCTGTCTCCAGGGCTGGGCAGGGATTTCTCACTGGATTTGGGGGGTTACAAGACACAGCACTGTGAAAAGGTGATCCGGTTCAGGGGTCTGGAATGCAGAGACGTCACACTTTCCACCAAAACAAATCGGTCCACAAATCCTACCACATTCATCCAGCAAAGCCTCCTATGTTTTGCTGCACTATGCCCAGATCTTTGTCCTCCGACGAGGACAACATCCTGGGCCTGAAGGTTGAAAGGGCAAGAAGAATAAGGCAACAACTTTTGCAGAGAAGATGCAAATGAAAGCCTTGAAGCTTGAATTTTGAAGGAAACTAGGAACCAGGCTGCTGGCATTCACCCTCCAGGGTCCTTTACTTCCTGATGCTCTCACCCTCTTGCAAGGGTCAAAATCAACAACCTGATAGATTGCATGGAAAAAATCAGCACCTGGATCCCATTCTACTAAATCTATGTTAGGTGTACGGATTGATGAGCTGGTGTGTATCAGGCTCATTCCCTGTGTGTCTCCTTTTGTCTCCTGTGCTGCAGGGAGCCTCTTCAAGCCTGGTGGTGAAGTTTGCGGACACGGACAAGGAGCGTACAATGAGGCGCATGCAGCAAATGGCAGGACAAATGGGCATGTTCAACCCCATGGCCATCCAGTTCGGAGCTTATGGCGCCTATGCACAGGCAGTAAGTATAGACACCGGCTCTCTGCATGTTCATGGGAGGGGGAGTATCACCTAGAAATGCACAAAAACACATGGGAGTGGACAAAAAACCTGAGCAGAAGAGGAAGCGGTGGCTTATCTGTTAAACTGGTTACATGATGGGAGCAAAAATTAGCCATGACATCCACGGTAGACTCTGGGAATCTCTACGAGGTCTCAAAGGTGCCATAGCAGTAACTTGTGGTGGTGTGTGGACCCATGCAAAACACTTCCTTATGGGGGCTAAGCCATTGCTGTCAAATAAAAGCACAACTACCCTTTGAGGACTTGGATAAAGCAATCCTGCTCAGTTTATCCTAGTTCTCTGCCCCGTGTCACCATGCCCCTGCTGCACCTTGCATCGCCGTGGGTACCTTTGAAGTGACTACAGGATAAAACGGCAGCTGTTGAGAGAAATGCTTGTAGGTTCACGAAGCGTGATAGACAATAATAAAATGTACATGCAGACGTATGCCCACACACAGTCCTGCTGCCCCGAACGGTATGATTGAAGCACACTGGGAAAAAATCCTGTTGTGCTAACTTCAGGTATTCTGTGCCCGTACCAAACCTGGACCCTGAGAAGAGGTGACTGTACAGGGACCTGGGCTGTTGATGATCCTCTGAAATTGATGCCTCTAGCATTACTTGTCTTCCTTAGGCTACGATTAACAAGGATCTGCAAGACAAGATCAGGCTCAGGTAACTTGGATTCTCTGCCAGATATTTTGGAGGAAGGTGGAGTTGATGTCTGCAGCAGGCAGGCACAATGCTGCCCAGTGGCTGTGGCTGCCTTCACTGGAGCAGATTTTCAGGCAGTGACAGTGTATACAGGTGTTTCATCTATTTGATGGTGAAACGTGACCCTCTTGTATTCTGCACGATTCGTGCACGGGGGAGAAGTACTGTTGAACACCCTTTCCAGAGTAGCATCTTCCTGAATGGGAGACCCAAACCTTGCCTTAGGTATGCAGGGCCAGCTCAGGAATCACCCTCTGGTGTGCCAATACTCCTTCCAGTGCACTGGCCACAAGGTTTTGCTTTCTTCCCTGACTGTTTCTTTCTCACATGTTGGCACCGTGGATTTCCCATCACATCCCCATGTTCTTTCTTTAATTTGAAGGTCTGGAAATTTCTGTTCTTCTCTGATGGTCCTGTGCCTCACTGAACATTTTGAACAACCCAGCCTACCCCTTGCGTGACCCATGCAGAGTTGTGAGGATGTGCTGTAGAGCTCCACAGAAGTTCTTCCTCTGCTTCCAGCTGCACCTCTTGGTGCTATTCTGGAGTTTTTATTCCTTCTCCTCTAGAAAAATTCTATTTTTACTTCAATATTCCTTTCGTCATTTTTATTCCTAGTCAAAGTCAGTCTCTGTCTCTTCCTTTGTCCTCTGCTTCCGTGCTCACATTATAGAGGAGCTGTTCCATCCTCAGACTGGCTGTGTTCAACATTCCCCCTGGCCAGGAGAGGCTGCAGGAAGAGGAAATAAGACAGTAAATCCCAAATGAGCCCAGGTCAGTGGCCAGCAGCCTCTCAGAGGGATGTAGCACATTTGCCCCCGTGTACTAGAGGAATTAACTGGAGGCAACTCATGGACAAACATTTGCTGAGATTTTCAGGCAGGAGAAGTGGCTTCTACAGTCATTGTTACTCTACAGACCTTGGTCAGGCAGCTGGAGAGATGGTAAAGACAGCACTGTCCTGATGTTCTGGTCCAAAAACCCTTCTTGCATTATTTTTAATCTAGAGTAACTCTTCTAATTTCCAGACAAGATTTATACTGACATGAGAGGATGCAGTCTGCACCTTTACACCACAGAAGTTTCCTCTGTTTCTCACCAGATAATACAGGTGTGTTATGAGGATAGGTGAGGAATTAGGGCGGAAGGAAGAGTAAAAACAATTTCTGGTCTTCTTCCATCCACTTGAAACAATGGATATTTTTCATGTTGATTTCTGTGAAAGCAGAATTGGATCCATACTCTTTTTCTATTTTTCTGATAAATATGCAAATAAGGAGGAAAGAATAAGTTTTAGATCTTGACCCATTGGATATGACAAGCTGGTGACACCAATTACCCTGGGGACTTCAGAGCTGTCTAAATGATGGGATCACATTTCTGTGTGGCACCTGTACACCCAGTGCGTGCTCAGATGCTGTCTCTCAATCAGCCTCCCTATCTGCTCCATCTCACAGTCGCACATAAAAGGGAAGGAAGGGAGCGTTGAGGCTCTGTGACGTTCCCTCAGTCCCGATTAATCCACCTCGGACTGCTGGCTCTCAGATATCAGGGTGATTGGCACCTTGCAAATGCCAGCAGGAGATGGAGGAATCGATAGGGGAGAGGGAAAGGAAGACAGCAGTTTTATTCAGCCTGAAGTCGAAGAGCTAAGACAAATCAAGAGGAGGGAAGGTGAAATATCAAGAGCAGGACTGTCATGATGGGTGATGCCAATGCCACCAGCAACTCTTGTGACACTGGTTGAATTGTTTGACCCCCTGATCTCATTTCCCCATGGACAAATAAACCTGATGATCAGATTTATTTATTTTCTTTTCTCCCTCAGGGACACAGCTCTGTCTTGTACTGTCTCTCCATGAGCTTTCTCAGAGTGGTATGGCAGTAACATAAGTGTAAGAACTGCCTCAGTGCTTAACAGTAAGGCCAGCAAAAGCATGAGACATCAGGCTCTCTGATTCGTACTTGTAGCCTGTCCTCCCAGCTATTCCCCAGCAGTCCAAACCTGACTGATGTCTCTATATAAGAAGTCCCAAGCAATCCCGTGACAGTGGTTTTTCAATAGTTTCTAATGGTCTGTCCCCATAGAGGAGGTTGCTCAAGACCCTGTCACTGCAGTTTCTTGCTGAATTTCCCCCAGAGAAGCATCTTGCACATCACTGTGACTGGATTAGCTCCCAAAAATATCTCGATGCACCAAGGTGGCCAGTGCAGCAGAAATCCCCAGAGTGTGGCTGTTTGATAGAGTGGTGGGCAGCCGTGGGTTTGCCAACCCAGCAGCACCACTGAGGAGAGGCGGCGAGGGTCTCAGTCCATCGAAGTTTGGCAGATAACCTTTAGTGTTGCCATCAGGACAGATCTGGGCCCCAGCTCCTCTCCAGGCTGCCTCCTTTACAGGTCAGCAAATGGCCATGCCACAGCTCTCCCTGCTGCTGCACATTGCCACCCCCCTCAGCCTCAACTTAAACAACTTTAACCTTGATAGCAGCGACGGTCTCATATCAGCCAAGCAACCGGTCCTGGGGTTCAGCAGCCATCTGGCCTCAGACACAGAGGTAAAAAAATGAGGAAGCAAAGGGAGTTCTCCACTGTGTGTGGTTTTCTACCCCCTCCTCATGTGCCACATTCAAGCAGACCAGACAAAGCTTGGCACCAACTCTGTGTGCTGTTTCAGTGACACAGAAAGTCACATCAGACCTACCTCACCTCTTTTGTATGCAGCTCAAGGCAAGTCAGATTTTACGGTTTCCTAAAGCTCCCAGAGCCCCTACTCTAATTTGTTTCAAGGTGGATTTTTTGATTGTTTTAGGTTTTTTCTCTTCAGTAATATCTTCCCATACTCATTTAACTTCACCTTTTATGGAGCAATATTTATTTTATTTTACACGCGTACAGGGCACCGGTCCTTTTTGTTGTCAGGTTACTGTGGATCTACATCAGCTGGGGACTGACAGCTGTTTCTGCAGTCTAAGGCCATGTTGAGGTATAGATCCAGACTCAGCCTGGAGAGAAGGAGAGTGATGCTACCCGGCACCACCTTTGATTTGCTACCAGTCTAGGGAGAACCTGAAGGCACACTCTCCACCTCAGAGCAGCAGAGCACACCTTCTTAGGGTGGCCAAATCCAAAATCACAGGCAGTGAAAACCAAAACAGTCTGTGAATGATGGTAGTATAGTCCTGGCACAAATAAGCTACAGTTCCTGCACGTCTTCTTTCTGTGAAGAAAGGGGCAAGGAGTGTTTAGTGCCTGTCTCGTGTCAGCGATGCCTCACCATGTAGAAGGGAAATGTACGCAGATCAAAAAAGGGTTAGGGAGATGGGAAAATGCAGAAGAGCAAAGCAAGAACAAAGGAAGGAGCCTTGGAAAGTGACAGATACAGTATAAATTATTTAATTTTTAAATTATTTAAGATAAGATCAAAGTCATAAATCAAGTTTGCATAAAAAATGGGGTGGGAATGTTAGCCATGGCCTTCTGGCCAAGCTCCAGCCATGGGACTGATTGCATCCTGCAGCAGGGGATAGGCATAGAGTGACTGTGTAAAAACAGACAGGCTGGGACAGAGACAACACAGGCAATGCTAACATTTGTTCTCTGGCCTGGAACAAGTCCTTTCTCAGTAAATCCCAACTCTCCTCACTGTGAAGAAGTACAAACGGCTGCTGCTCCCGAACTGCAGACAATAACTGCAACAAATCCAGGAATGTCCAGCACAGCAGAGCTCTCTGACATCATCTCAAGTGGTCTCCTTCGGAAGTTAGGGCAGCGGTGACTACCATGCTGACCACAAAACCCTGGGTGTCCCCTTCTGCCTCCCTGTCCAACCCCAGTGGAGATGAAAGGATATTTCTGCTAAATGATCTGAGGTAGTGCTGACAGGAATAATTGCTTTTTCCAACATTTCTTCAATTTGTACTGTGAAATTATTTTGGAGAGATACTTAAAAAAAAAAAATCAGCTAACCCTATGAAATCAGGGAAAAATTACTGACTATAGACTACCTTATGGATATAATAGTTATTATATTTAAATTACTAAAATGGGACAGAATATTTGGTAAATACTACCTGTTATGTAAATTATTTGCGCTGATCTGTTCCAGAAGGGGAAGCTATTTTGAGGCCATAATACTTTGTAGCAGGGCTAATACCATATTTCTGACCACCAGCTCCCTGGTAATTCAGAAATAATGAACACTCAGATTTAGGCTCTACATACAATTTTTTTTTAGGTCTTTTGAGGGGTTTTTGACAGTTCTCAGGAAGTTAGGAGCCCAAGCTATTGTGTGTCAGACTTTGGGAAGACACTAAGACACGAGAATCCAGTTGTTGCATATTTGTTTAGGTTTTTTTTGAAATCTTAGTTGAAATTTTATTTTCAAAGCAGAAATTTCTATTTCCAAGCAAACATAAGAAGTAAGAAGGATAATTCTGATTTTTCTACCAATTATCTTTTGTTTGTTTCAAGTCTTGGAAAGTATTTTTAGTTTTTACTCCCAATGGCCAGTTAGGGATAGCAGACATGAATTTGTAAATTACACGATTTTACCAAATATGGGTCATGTTACTGCTTGATTGATTACTTTACTTACCTGTTTCTATCACAGGGATACCATGAGGATTCATTAGCTAAGTCTTTGTATAGATCATTAAGGGTGGAAAGTGTAGGATGCTGTTATTACTTTTATTATTATTTTTTTTATTATTATTATCATTATTATCATTATTATTATTACTGAATGACAAATATGAAAAGTCAAACAAAACATCTTATGGTTCAGGGACAAAGATAGAAAATAGCACTGGAAAAAAAGGAGAAGGTCTTCACATTGTTCAGAGTAAGACTGAAAGGCAATGATCACGCTATTTCAGAAAGAGCTCATCAGAAATAATCCCCCTTTCTCCTCTTTCCCTTCTTCAGTTTCACACACATTTCTTTTGGGAGATGGGGAAGGCAGGCTGTGCATGCTTGTCCTGTTTCTAGCAGGATTTTTTTGCTCTGAGAAAGTTCCTTCATCTCTCCGTACAATTGTTCCTCCTGTAAGAAAAGGACAGTATTTCCTGCCCTTGAGTACCGTTGCAACTTGAAGTGGGAAAAAGGCGTGTGAGACAAATCCTTACATGTGTCTCTATTGATCAGCCAGCACTGCCACCCTTTCCCATGCTTTGGATGGCTTTTCCAGTGCCTCTCCACCTGTTTCAAGCATTGGGATGGTGACTGCAGGCTCTTATCTCGTGGGATAGTGTCCAAGGGCAGGAACCAGTCTCGTAGCATCTCCTGGTCTCCTCAGAAGACAAATATTTGAGCAACAGAAAAGATAGCAGGAAAGAAGGAATGAATCTTTAAAATGGATGGGAAAAAGCTCTAAATGCTGAACCAAAGGTCATGCCAAGGAAGTAAGAGAAGCAAAAGGAAATATGTCCTCTCAGCTAAGGGAGGGAAAAGCTCCTCTCCGTCCCCTTGGATCAGTCTGAGATAATAAGGCTGCTGCCTTCCTGATTAGTGCTCTGTAGCCCCAGCCCAGGCAGAGAAAATCTGCATTTCAAATGGCATATTTTAAAGTACACAATACCCAGGGGCCCTGCTGCTATTGATTTGCCTCTGGTGGGGTCACTGCCTCACTTTCTACAGCTTTATTAACTGGGACCATACACTGGGTCTCTTTCAATGTGAAAAGAGAGTGGATGGGACATTTGTCTTCAGGGGGAGCTTGGGAAGGAGTGGGGTGACTTTCATTGGGAATGCCTTGGAGGTTTTAGAAGGAAGACTGGTGACCCTTACAGGACTTGTTCTCCTTCTGTAAATTTCCCTGGAGCCACCCTGGGGGGAAGGAGGCAGGCCTGATGCTGTCAGCTTCTTTCAAGGTGACTGAGATCCCATCCTCCCACCCTCCTGGTGCTGTTGCACTCAGCCAAGCTCTGACCATCAGCCACTGGGCTGGGTATGAGCCACCTCTTCTTCCCCCTTAAACTCTGCCCCTGAGCAACTCCAACCAGAGTGGGAAGGGCATGAATGGGATCTGTGACCTCAGAAGTGTGGCAGGAAGTTTGTCAAGCGTTGAAATGTCCAGACATTCCTGGGACATGGTTGAGGTCACCTCTCCAGCCAAGGAAGCAAAGCCATTAGCTGGAGTACACAGCTGTGTTCAGGTGTGGAATGCTCTACTCCTTCCAGCTCCAGGCAATCCCACTTTTACCCTATGGACAAGCTCTGAAGAGAGGTCTGTGTCCTCTGGGTCATGGTGTGAAGGACTCATTTCAACATGCCAGAGGGATTCCCGAGGTCTCTAAGACATCTTGGAGAGTACATCCACAGAGCACTGAGATAAAAGACATTGGGTGACTGTTCTCTGCCTGTTGTAGCAGAAGCACCTGATCTAGTTCCCCAAATCACAGGTTAGGACCTTATTTTTACTGCACTGACTTTTTAACCCTAAGCTAAATTTAACCTCTTTGCTCCTCGAGGTCCTAATTCAGTCTCTGAGGGAGTATGGCCAGTTTTAAATGAGTGTTCCACTGAAATCTGCAGACCCTGCACCTTCAGCACAGATCAGTAGAGGAGGATCATCTAGTCCTTCTCACAAGGAGACAGAAAACACCTTCTTCTTTCTGAGGACCTGTAACAGAAGGGCGTGAATGACATTACAGAAAGGAACATGCATGTAGCTGAGGCGTATTCTGCAATCATGCACCTTCCAGTGCAGATTTATAATCCCTCCAAAGGCACAAGAAGTGACACACTGAGGCTGCCTGATTTCCAAACCAGGAGGAGCACCTGCCACTGCTAACTCTGAACAGCTCAGAGACATCCATAAACAGGAGAAGTTGCATAAGCCGTAATTAGTGTCGCAACTGACTGCCCAGCTCTGCTGAGTGCAAAGTGGAGGTTGTCTTTGGAGCAGTACAATCATTTGCACTACCACTGACAATGCAGCAACTTTTTGGGTAGAGCCCTGTTTCTGAGAAGCAGAAACACGGATGAAACATGAAAAATAAGATAAACACCGTTCTTTTAAATGGATGTGAACCAAGATCCAAAAATATCTGCTGAGGGCCAGGTAAGGGATGGGAAATATTTCCTCCGACTATTGGTGGGTGCAGCTGAACCAATCACTTGAGGCTCCACATAGAGACAACAGGGAGAAACAAAGCTGCAATTTGTCTGCTCAGAGGCATTTGGGTACAGAAAGATGAATCTTGACCTAGATTTCTCTGCCTGTTATCACATCAGCCATAATACATGACCAGCTCTCAGGAAGCTCCATCTGTATTTATTTCAGTGAATCTCACAATGGGAAATGCCAAAAATATAATCCCCTGCCTGCCTTGGAAGGTGTCTGTCTCCAGTACCAGGTTGATATCTGCCAGCAGGACTGACCATGGCACACACATGAACAGCCATACATCACTCTCTGTTTTGAGGTGGGATTATGCACACAGGTCTGGTCATCTTTGGAGAAGCACTGGGAAAAGTCATCAAAGGCCGGACTGGAACTGCCCCCAGCCCTTGAAACTGCATCAAACATCTCAGAGAGATGTTTCTGTAGTCATGTATCTTGGCCATCATTTCTGCAACAAGCCAGTTACATCCTCGTCTGTCCCCATGTTGCCTAGAATCAAAAGACAAAGGCTTTTCCAAACAATGTTAAAGTGGCAAGATAAAAAGCAATTCTTAAGTGAAAGCTTTCAGGTGCACAAATATGGCCATGCACACACATGATACAGGATTTCTACCATTTTTATAAGGGTGATTCATTAGTGTATCTAGCAGGTACATCCGGTAAGAGACCAGTTGCCCCAGCTACCCACCCTTGGGTCAGCCCCTTGGAGTTGCTCCAGGGGCTTCTTTGCCCTGTTTCTTGTTATGTCTCTTAAGTTCTAGTGCAAAACACAGTGTCCTTGTTAGAAATTCTTTTCTTGAAAGTAAGACTAAACAGAATTTCAAGAATGTGACATAGCTACTGTTCTAAATCGTGAAAAAAGGGTAAGGAGGTGCTAGAGGCTATAAAACTATGTATTAAAACTCTACAAAGCTACAAATATATGAAAAATATATTTTAAAAAAACCTAAAAAATCTTTAGGCATCACCCAGGTAAAAATACCCAGAACAGAAAATGAGATGTGAGTCAGCACACCTAGTGTTGGAGTCAATCCAGTGTTAGAGATGGATGGATTCCCCTTCCTCCTTCATTTCCTTGGCATTCTTTCTAATATCGCCTGCTCAGTACCGCCTCTGGAGAATAAACTGAAATGACGCCTAGGAACAAATGTACTCCCTAAAGGAGAATCAACACAGTGTATAATAGAAAAGATTGTCTAATCACTCCATCAGTAATTGCAAAGAGCAAAATATGACTAATTAAAATGTAAAAGTACCTTATGCAAAGTATAATAAAAAAAGGGTAATTAACAATCAAAGGGAAAGCCACAACTTTGCCTCCAATCTGCACTAGGCTTTGAGAAACAATAGTACTCAAATCCACTACAACACATTTCACCTGTAGATCTGACGATGTGTGGAGTCGAGTATCCTGTGTTATATTTTATGGCTGGAGAAATCAAGGCAAGTTTACGTAACTTGTGCATGGTTATTCAGCAGATCATTGTCAGAGCACCCTTTACTTTGGACTGTTTATGAATGGTGACAGGGAAAGTTTCAGCGTTTGAATGGGTACAGTGATTTCAAGGGTTTATTTCAGTGTATATGTGTATGAACAGCTAATTTAGCTGATATTTCAATATTAAAGCAAACAGAAGGGAACAGTCTGTTCCTTGCCATGACTTCTGAGGTCTCTTTATTTCTGGGAAGCATGTCCCGTGTGCTTAAAGAGCAGCATCAGAGAGTGATTTCCTGATGGGAGAGAGAGTGAAATCACAGAGAGAAGCAAAACAGTTACTCCAGTTCTGGAAACAGCAAAGAAATGACTCACTTCTAAAATCACCACAGAAAAACATTTCTCTTCTCCACTATTATCATCAAATCACAGATTACCAGAGGCTGGAGATAACACAAAACGAGGTTTCACTTTCTGCACATCTTCTTTCCCCCACACCTTCTCTAAGCATCCAGCACTGGTCACTACTGAGGGTTGGATACTCAGACATACCCACCCTGTCTGGCTCTTTGTGCAGCTCCAGGGAAGAGGCAGCTTCAACCAAACTGTCTCATCCTTCACACCAGGACCATTTTAAAATCTCTCTGCAGCCATACTGTACACATGAACTGCACCAGCTGTGTGCTAGGTTTTGAGTATAACATAATGATAACAAAGTCTGGTTTTAATGAAAGAAGCATTTCCAGGATTCATAACAATTCACCAGCCTTCTGCTCCAAAATTTTTTTAGCCCCAAATGCCTGAAAATGTAGCCCGGGTTCCTTATTTCTGACTTTTGTAGGTGGTCTGAAAGAAGCAGCATTGTGACCACTTTCTAGAAAAAAATTGAAAAAGTCAACCCAGATCAAAACCACAGGGAAGGGGTTTTCCCATTAGACAATATTAATCTTGCTGAAGCAGGGAAGCTCTCTTCTCTTGTACAGCATTTATGGGTGTCTCTGCTTGGTAGTGTTGGAAATAGGTTCTATAATCTGGTTAGAAGTTTTGGTAGTGGTTTTGCTCAGTACCCAGCAGAAGCCTCCTAGAAGCACAAGAAAAAGTGATTTTTGTCACTGACGGATGAAAAAAAATCAGGCTATCCCTAGAGAGCTAGTCAAACTTCCTGCTTTGGAGAAGGAATCCCCTTCTCCCACATACACTGCTCTCCCATCAGTAACCCCCAGGCTTTTCCAGGATTTTGATATAAGCAATGTAAGCCACAAAACCGCTCTGCTCAGGTATACCATGTTTTGTCTGCATAAAGCCTTTTCTCTGCCTTTCTGACTGGAGAAGTACCAAGGAGCTGGTGGGCTGAGCCCAGGTCACAGGAGACCTCCACACTAGGGAACACATGGCGGGGTGGGGACCATGAAGACCCCAAGCTGCAAAGATGCCCTTTGCGTCCAGCCCCTGTAGCAAGAAGGACGGCCAAGCCTGGCGGGTACCACAGGCGTGGTGTGCTGACACCCCAAAACATTGGGATGCATCCCACCCTCACCGGGTGCCCTTCTGGTGCCGGTGCCACAGGCTGCCCCGCCGGTGACCGCGTGATATTTTTTCCCTGCTCTCTTCGTTCCAGCTGATGCAGCAGCAAGCGGCGATCATGGCGTCGGTGGCGCAGGGCGGATACCTGAACCCCATGGCAGCCTTTGCTGCAGCCCAGATGCAGCAGATGGCGGCTCTGAACATGAACGGCCTGGCAGCCGCCCCCATGACACCAACCTCAGGTAAGGGGACAGCGGGCTGGAGAGGGCAAAGGGCAGGGAAATCTGGCCACATCGCACAGGATGCCTGGCAGGACTTGTTAGCTCTCTATAGACAGGTGAGGATCAGTCTCCTCCCAGGCAGCAAGTGACAGGACCAGAGGAAAGAGTCTCAAGTGGCACCAGGCGGGGTTTGGATTGGATATTAGAAAGAGTTTCTTTCCCAAAAGGGGTGTGACGTTGTAGCAGACTGCCCAGGGCAGTGAACTGGTGTCCATCCCTGGAGTTATATAAAAGGCATGTAGATGTGGGACTTAGGCACATGGCTTAATGGTGGGCTTGGCAGTGGTGGATTAATGGTTGGACTCGATGATCTTAGAGGCTGTTTAGAACCTTAGCTATTCTGTGATCCTATGACACTTTCTTCTCAGTCTAATCCCATACACAACTTCTCTTTAGCTCTGAGAACCCTCCAAACATCACAAAACATCCCGCAGTGACCTACACTGGTTTATTGGTGCATATATGTGTCCAAGGGGCCAGTGCTGGTGCTGTCACAGCCAGGCTGGCCCAAAGATAAACAAAACAGGGTTTCTGGTGAGATGTAATATGATTAACAAGATGAATTTTGCCTTTGGGACACATAAGCCTTTCCCCCTGTTGTGAAATAGGACAGAAGGTACTCAAGGAAGATATCTGGTGCTACCTGGAATGAGGGTGTTTGGTGAGGGGGTTTCTGGCTGCTGGAACAGAGACAGGTAGCCAGTGAAGGGCTGCCAGGATTTGGTTAGGCTGTGAGAAGCCCATTCTCGGAGCTGCAGTATATGGTTCAGCAGGCAGAGAAATAAGATGAGACAGAAACAGGACTGTCTTTCTTGGGGCTTGAAGAACAGGATTACCATTTGGGCAGGAACAGGTCAAGGAATCACCAGCTCTGGTAGTCCTGGGCTGACATATGGCTTAACAGCAGGGAAGTAGGGAAGCAGGAAAAGTGGGGCCAAACCTTGAAAAAAGTGAGGATTTGGAAAGCTTTGCAATATACTAGAGTCTGGTAGGGATGCAGAGGACTCAAAGGTACATCTTGAAAGGACCATTTGTAGTAGAATATCACAAGGGACTGGGGGAAGAAGAGAGAGGAAGAGACAGATCTCATTCCACAAGACTTTATGGAGACCAAAGGAAAAGCACTTGACTCAAAAATCTTACACTGCACATTTCAAAATATATGTTTACACAATGATAAACGTATAAACAAAAAGTCGATGGAGCTACTGCAAATCCAAATAAAAAAGTGGCTTAATTATATGTGCACCCTTTAAACCCGCTGCTGGCAAGATTATCATATTTGCATTAGCTAGATTTGTTTTGTGTTGGTGGGAGCAGAGAGAACATCAAACAAAGACTGCCTGGAATTCAAATATTGTCAGGGCCTGGAAAGCTGAATCCAGGCAGCGGTTTGCGATGGACCCACCACAAAAGAGCACAAGCTCTTATACATAAGTGTATTCTTGAAAATGATAGGTTCTCTGCCATGGGTGTGAAAACACCTGTACAACAGCCAGATTCTGTGCCTACCATGATATCCAGCCGTGAAAAATATCCCAGCTCTTTTTTGGCGTAAACTTTTGCTCTTTCAGAGTCATAAAATCATGAAACAATTTCAGTTGTAAAAGACCTTTAAGATCATCAAGTCTAACCATTAACACAGCACTGCCAAGCCCACCACTAAACCATATCCTTCAACGCCACATCCGTGTGCCTTTAAAATACCTTGAGGGATGACAACTCCACTACTTCCCTGGGCAGCTTATTCCAGTGTTTGACAGCATGAGGGGAGTGTTAAACTCTCACTGTCAGAATACAGGAGAGGAAACTCATGTTTTTTACATACTTTTCAGATCACCCATGACTGGTCATTATTGAAAATAAGATGCTGGTTTAGATGATCCCTTGATGTCTTTCACGGCGGCCAATTTTGCACTCTCCTAATGACATATTTTCAATCACAGAGCCTATTCACTTTGGCATTATTGTGGATTTACCTTGAATGAGTAGCTTCCTTCATGAAAAACCTCTGTGGTGGGTTGTGGAAATGTCCATTGACAATTATTCCTTAGGAGAAATGTTTAGACTTTGAAATTACTCCTTGTATTACTACAGCACTCACAAAGCATGTGATAAGATGCATAGAAAATGTTTCACATTATGTCTGAGCAAGCAAGCCTACAACACTAGCAGCGATTTCTGAGTAGCCAGGAGATATCTAAAGCCTAACATTAATTCTCCTGCTGGCTTTTGTTAGCATTCAGAAAGCCAAATGGAAAATGATCATTCTGCTTCATAGCAGGATTTCTAGTCATTGAAGTATATCTTTGTTCTGCCTTGGAAGGAAAATGAAATATTTCAAAGTTCTCACAAAAAAAAAAAAAAAAA
>VZTD01003425.1:192271-569238 GCA_013397725.1 Rhagologus leucostigma | reverse complement strand
ATACAAAAAAAAAAAACAGGCACTAGAAAAAGTATTTGGAACACTGAAAAAAAATAAAAAGGAAGCATTTTGATCTTTCCAAAGCAAAAGAAAAATTGTGCTAGAAAAAAAGATTCTGGTAACCCAGAAGTCCTAGAGGCTTTGGAGCTATTGGCTCAGCACAGTGCCTCCATGCTGGTATCTTCAGGCCTCCTAATGCAGCTGGTTTCCTGTGCATCCCACCTCTAAGAGAGTGGATTCCTGGGAACATGACCATAAGTTCATCCATTCCCTTGGGAACTAGGAGCTCAGAGTTCTGGATCCAGGCAAATCTAACAGATGAGAGACAGTATCCATCTCACCTGGCTTTAACCATACAAAACTTAGACGTCTCATTTGAACTGCAGTCAGTGGAGTGCAATAAGCACTCCCTGTGGGTAATTCAGACCAAGAAAACTTTAATGCTGTTTGCTGTCATTTTAACAGTCTTCCATCAAGAGCCAGGTTTATCTCACACAACAGTCCATAATTGTGAGGCAATTAATTTGACATTTCTGAGAGTTTGGTTCAGGTTTTACATTTCTCCTGTCACTGCTACAATCTGGGTGAAAGTGGGTCTGATACCCTGTTACCTGCAGAGAGGAGCTAGAAATGCAATTTTATTTAGGCTTCCTTCCTTCTTCCTCCTCTCCCTCCCTCCCTCCTTCTCTCTTTCCATGTTGTAAATCTGCACCTGGTGTAGCTACAGCAAGAGATCTCAAACGAGGGATGAAATCCACAACTGGCATGCACCACCACCATTTGTTTTCCACAGTGGCATTATGCCAGTTTTACTCCAGCTTCAGATCTGACCTCTCCAGGGGGGTTCTTTATAAGAAGAAAATTAAAGAATTCCAATAAATATGCCTAAACTTCCTTAGACATGCACAAAATAGCAAGCACAAATCCCTTGCTGTACTTTTAGAAAAAAAATTATTTACATTTTCTATGCAAATAAAGGAGAGATCCAGAAAAGCAACTGAAATTTTAAGTAGCCTTTGTGATTTGTGAGCTGATGGCATATGCTAAGAGCATTGCCTTTGGACTTCAGTTGCCACTGCTGGCTCCCTGTACCTCCACAGAGGACATTTTTAAAGGCCAACACCATTTAAATCAGAAAAGGGAAAGCAGCAGCTTGTCTGCTCAGGGTATAAGAAATGAGCTGAAATACTGCCTTTTTTTTTTGGGCTACTCAAATCTGAACATATTAAAACATCTCATGTATCCACAGCGACTTTCTTAAAGCACCAACACAGATAAGCAGTTGTTAAAGTGTGTTATTGGACTAACCCATCATGGAATGCTGCTATGGTGAAGAAAGTATCTTCAATAGGTTTAAGAGAGGTTACTGCAAAAATAGTGCTTTCAACTAGTAGTATACCCTGACACAGAAAGATATTGTTGAAGATAAGATAGTTTAACTTCCCAAGCACACATAGCAAGAGAAAAATATGATTTCAGGCTCGCTGAAAACTCATTTTTGGTCCCTAAAATCATCCTGAACATGTTGCAAGAAGAACAGACTGTCCAGTCATTTTACACACACACATAGGAGGAGACAGTGAGGTAGCAGAGGGATTTAATTCTCTCCCCAGAAATTTGAGAATTCTCTACCGGTGGGTGACAAGATCCCACTCAGAACATAAAGACTAATTTGTTCTTCTGAAAGAGCAGCATTACAGTCCCCCTAGGATGCATCTGGAAAGAAGGAAAGAAGTATGATTCCATGAAAGGAACAAATTTCGCCCCCATTCATTGGGAGATATCTGTTAAAATTGTATGAAGTCAAGTTTGGGCCAAACAGTGACATTAAAAAAATGTATCACTGGCTACCTTTAGGCTACAAATAAACTTGACAAGTCTTTTAAGGATCTCTAGTGCTGAGAAAGTTCAGAATGAGTTTGCACATGAAAGGTGTATTCACGAGAGAGTGCAGACAGAGCAGTCCTGGAAATCAGTACACCCACAGAGATCCAAAGGGAATCTTATAGGAACTGCTGTAGATAGCTGGAACTGACAGTTTTTGGAGGTTTTTCAAGTTTTTCTTGAGTGCTTTCTGAACAGGGAGCGGTGGCAAGCAGTCCCTCTATTTGCTCAACAGCTTGGGAGTTTTTTCATTTCTTGTTTTTTTTTGCGGGTGGCGGTCACAGCTGTTGTGTTGGCAGTTTTCTCCACGAAGTTGTTGTTTGCACTAGTCACCAGCTCTGCCCTTGTGTCCTCCCCATTCGCAGGTGGAAGCACGCCTCCTGGCATAACTGCACCAGCTGTGCCTAGCATCCCATCTCCAATTGGGGTGAATGGTTTCACTGGCCTCCCGCCGCAGGCTAACGGGCAGCCAGCCGCTGAAGCCGTCTTTGCTAATGGCATTCACCCTTATCCAGGTAAGCCAGACCAAACCTGTGCCCACAGCCTTCTCCCTCACTCTTAGGGATACTGTCCACGCCCACAGGCTTTGCCCAACAAGAGCCTGTGTCATAGGTTCAGCAGGATTATACCCCACACCACCAGGGCTCATTATAGCATTGGTGTATTGTGTCTTACGCAGCTACAGTGTTAAACGGTTCAATCTGGATGATAAACATCAAGGGCATGTTGGAGGTGGAAAAAGTGTGTACTGAATATTTGAGTGCTCATCTGCTGGACAGCATGTCTGGCGGATACAGTCAGGACAACCAGCATGTTTTGCTTCAGCTGAAAATTGACCTGACTCCTGAGGAGTTCATGCTGGCAGATCCTCTCGCAGTACTCCTGAGGGTCTTGCTTCTAGTTGGCCTTGAAGGAGCTGTGCTAAGCCTGTTTGCACCCAGCATTGGTATCTCCTGCTGGAATTCCCCTGCAGCCAGATGGCTCTGGGAGGACAATCCAAAGGGTCTACAGGTCCGCTGACTCAAACAGCTTCCTGTGTGCAGGGAGCAGGTGCTGATCTCCAAAATGCTCACTGCACACGAATCCTGCTGCTTTACCTGGAGAGTGAAGCTGCATCAATACAGCCTCTGAATGGGCTCAGGGTCACCCTTTGGTGGCACACTGCAGGAGAACTGCTGCTGGGATTCACACTGTGCCTAGCTTGAAGATGCCAGTACTAAAGAAGTGATTTTGCAAGCACTGGTAGTCAGAGGTGAATGAGGGAGGTTAAAGGATACGTACCTGCCCCTATACCTGAATTTACAAATACACATACAGTCTAAAGCTGTAATTACCAAGAACTCAGGAGTTTACCGTTCCTTAATGTGCACCTACATTTTTTCAGTGTCCTCGAGGTTTGAGATAGCTCTCTCCTCCAATACACTTCCTCTAGAAAGACATTTTTACCATTGCTGTATGCATACTAATGGTAACAATCATAGCAATAAAAATTTAAGTAAATGTTACTAACTGATTCTAATCACCAGCTGGCAAAGGAGTATTTTACCCTGGGGAACTGATAGATTGATCTAGTCTGTTAGGAAATCAAATACTGGTTAGATGCTCCAGCCAAAAAGCCCAAAAAAACTCAATGAAAAAGTAATTCTTTCAATCTTAGCCAGTCTTGAAAACTCAGAAGATTCATCGTCATAGGGGACTTTATGAGCTACACAGAAAAATATCACATAACATAGAAATACCAGAATCTTTCCTAGGTATTCACAAATAATTATCCTCCTCCCAACAAACACTTTGCAAACATGTAGTTTGAGTTCAACTCTAAGCAGAATTAAAATCAAGTGACTTATTGTACTCAAAATTAGGCACGTATGTAAGTGTTTTAGCAGCTGAAGGGCTGGGGAACTTTTGGAGTCTTATGAAAGCATCAGAAGATTGCAGGGAGCCCTTTGTACGCTCAGTGAGCTCAACCACAGCACTGAGAAAGCATTTTGTCTTTAAGGTTATATAAACATGGCCATCTGTTCTTCTGTCCATTTATTTCAGTATCTACCTGTTTGCCAGTCAATCATCTCTCTCTTTATTCAACCATTTCTATGTATGCCTGTCCCTTTTTTCTGGTTTATTTACATCCTTTTAGCTAATTTTGATTATCCATTACTGTGGGTATCAGAGAAAAGATGTTCTTTCCAGGTGAATCTTAATGGCTTGAGCTTTTGTTACTATCCCCAACTATCCCCATAATCAAAGAAGCCTTTCAGTTAGGTATTTCGTCCATGGTTTTATAAAAGTCAGTGGCCTTAATCTGATTCTCTCTGAGTTTCAGAGAGACTTGCTCAGGCAGCAGCTCTCAGTAAGTCCCTGCACAAGAACCAACAGGCTGACACACTGAAAGGTGACAGTCATCCTTGCCCCTCTTCGCTGCAGGCAGAGAGACTCCCTTCTGCCAGTAAAGCTGACATCCAAACAGTCTGAGCTGTGTAAAGTTTGGCTTTATCTCAGGGTAACTGCAGCAATATATTTGTCTTTCTCATTGCTCAGCTTCCCCATAACGTAGTGACACTTTAAGTTATGGCAGAGGTGTAAAGGGAACAGTGGCAGGTCAGACACTCACCTCTCATTATGCTTTCGTCTGTCCCTGAAAGCAAGTCCATGTAGCTTACATCATGCATTTGCTCTATCTAATTGTGTTCCTTCTCATGAGCATTTATGCACTCTCCAAACCTCTCCTGCTTGCCACAGGCTTTATTCAGTCCTGGAGCTTAGCAGCATAAAAAATAAAAGGATTAGACATTTATATGGGTAATGAGAACATCCACAGCCACATTAGACTGGATAAAAATGTAGATAGGACACAAAACTTCATGCTTTATGATATAAGCCAGCCACTAATTGCTTGGGGTTAGAAAAAAATTTTCATCACTGGGCAGCTTGTTCCATCATTATGGGATTTTTCTCACTCTCCTCTATTGCATCTCTTACTGCCCTGTGGTTCTGCATGGCTCTGTCTCTAAATGCAAGGGTAGGAATAAAATATTACAACTGAGCAGGCAATTGCACTAACACTATAGAGAAGGGAAGATCATGACAGTCCCCATCCAAAGTCAGCATCTTCCAAACAACTTTATTTTATGATGTATCTCTCATTCTGAAAGTGGCTAAGACTGCTGCAGTATTATGTACATAATCATAGTCTTGTTATGATTATGACTTGCCATATATTGTTTAAATCCTGAATATTGCTCTCAGATACTCTTCCATACTCCACAAAAAATCCTCAAATGTAGGTTCACACCATTACAGCCTGTAGCAGAATGTTCTTTGTTGCCTGAAAATAGCAAAACAGGACAATGAACATTTCTAGAGGCATGACATCCATATCATTCAGATCCTAATAAATTCCATTAATTGTGCAGTTTGTCTACATGTTCACTTTTCTGACCAGCCATATTATTTTTGATGCTGCCTTCAAAGGACTCCAGAATACCTCAGTCTTTATAGAAACAGGTCCATATTACATAATTGTATTTAGTCTGTAATTTCACTCTTTTTTCTTCTGTCTTCCCTTGTGCTCTTTTTTCAAGATTCCCTTTGACTGGAGAAGGGACGTACATGGTATCATTTCAGTCAGACTACCAAACCATCCATGGATTTGTGGCAAAGGCCAGAGTACATTCCTACTCGCCAGTGCTTTGATCACAGCCCCTGTCCCTGCAGGAATTAGCTTTCTCTGTTAATCTGGTCAGGCTATGGATCCATGCAGTGGCACTAGAAAACCATTCCTTGCAGGCATAACCTTTGCAAGCCAGGGTCTCACCTTCTCCAAGATCAGACAGTACATAATGCCTCAGTGCACTTTTTGCCACAGAGTGAATAACAAGGCAATAAGTATTTCCCCTTCCACTAGTCTAAGCCCCTTTGGAGATTTGACCTTTTTGTGTATTAATTCCTGCCCTTTAATCTTTCAGTTTGCAGAGCTATTGAACGTGGCAATGTGTCACAATATAGAGTGGGGACAAAGAGCATAATCTGTTGTGCCATGATCTTGTGAGTCGCTTTGCAGCAGTGCAAGAGCGTTTGCCATTTCCACATTAGTCATAGTAGCAGGGATTGCACTCTTCTGCCAAAGCTTCTTAGCCACCCAGAGCCCAGAGCCTCTCTTGTAACCCTGTGTGATGTACAGTAACAGTAGAGACCATCTGCACTGGCTTCTGCTGTGTCTCACATCATCAGAATTCTGCTCTCTGGTAACAGGTCCTGCCCTGCTGAATTACATTGTGAGGGACTGGATGAAATTCTCACTCCACAGATAAAGCCTCTTTGGTAAGAGAAGGTGAGGGAGAGATGAGAAAATCATGAGACCAAAGGGCAGCAAACAAGAGAAAGAAGGGATTGGCTGTCAGAGAGTCAGTGAAATTGAGAGAACTGGAAGAAGGAACAAAGCAGAGCTCCCAGAAAAGTGAGGACTGCTCCATAATCTTCCGTCCAGTGACGTGCCCAGAAAGTGGAAATACACCACATAGCATCTTACATCACCCTTATTCCTCCTGGGCCAAAGGATGTCCAGAGCCAGGGATGGGCCAGTGCTATGGCAGCTTTGGGGAGCCTTGGGTGGGGAATGCTTTCACAGGTGCAGAGTTCGTCAGCTTCCTCACAAGTGGAAGCAGAGGGTCAGGCACTGATCTCTTCTCTGGTGACCAGTAACAGAACCTGATAGAATGGCCTGAAGTTGTGTCGGGGGAGGGTTAGGTTGGATACCAGGAAAAAGTTTTTCACCCAGAGGGTGGCTGGACAGTGGAACAGGCTCCCTAGGAAAACGGTCATAGCACCAAGCCTGGCAGGTTCAAGAAGCATTTGGACAATTCTCTCAGGCGTATGGTGTGACCCTTGGGGTTCCCTGTGCAGGATATTGATGATCCTTATGGACTCCTTCCTACTCAGGATATTCTGTGATTCCGATTCAGTGCATTTGGTCTGGATTTAGGCTGCTGAGGAAACAAAAGCTAAGTCCCCTCAGCTCCTTGTAATCCATTGAAAGTGTGTCACCTCATTTACTATTTTCAGGCACACAGTGGTTCTGTTTCTGGCTGCTTATCCCTTCCAGGACTGGCTCTATGTCTCCACTCTGCAGACCCAACACAAGTTTCTCCACTACCACTCCCCTTTAGCACACAGTGGGTACATCTGGGCTAGCAAGACAGCAACCTCCACTTCATATCCTGTTCAGGGTCCAGCGCTCTCTGGTGAGGACTAGCTGTCAGTGCAAAAGGGCAGCCAAGCCTTTATGCCCACATTTTGCCAAGTCACCACTGAGAAAGGCAGTAAAGGTGTGCCTCACAGGGGAACTCCTGTTTTGTAGCAACTCATGTCTTTGGAACTACAACCATCAGTTCATTTTCCTTGGCTCAACAAAGAGGTATCAGGCCGTCACCAATTTCACCCACTGCCAGCAGAGACAGCATTCAGACTCCATCTGTAATTATTATCGTTACCCGAGTTAATTTTGCAGGGGAGGAGGTGCTAGCATGCTGCTATGACAGTCTTGTCCATCAGCTTGTCAATTAACAGCACTACTGATGGACAGGCTGCTGCTCCAGACCAGTGAGTCCAGTGTCAGTCCTGATCATGGCAGGCACCATCCCGTGGCACTGGGCAGGAGCAGGGCTTCACTAGTGCAGTGAGGGGAAAAGACTGGCTTCCAAAAGACACCCCAATGTCTACTCTGGTATTTCAGGCCTGAAAGTGTCAGGCAAGAGGAGCTTAGAGAGGAGGTGAATCAGGAGAACAGAAAAAGAGTGACCTGCCTGCACCTTTAGAAGGTCCAGCATGAAAACCAAACCCCACAGCATTTGGTCCAGACACACACTACGGCCTAGAAATGTGCCTGGCTCAGCTTCCTTGAGGCTAAGTTCCTCACTGCAGGAAAGCTCTGGCTCTGTACTGTTTGTCCACCCTAAATCTTCAAGTGAGAGCTTTCCTGTTCATATTTTGTATCAGCAGTTCCAAAACTGCAACAGTGAGCACCTGAGACATCGTTATGACTAGGAAGCATTTATTTGACCCATTTGTAACAATCTGCCATGTGCCATAAACCACGCTTTACTGGTAAAATAAACAAGTGGAGGAATGCACTCATTAAAAACTTAACAACGAGTTGCCATCTTCAGCTGTAGTCTAAGCCACTTTAATGATGCCATGTACTTCCAATGACCATGCTGCAGCTGTAATGAATGAGGTTGTTTAAGGCAGTTTGTGTGAGCCTTTCCAGAGCAAAAGTGTTTTCTCCTCGGATCTGGAAGAAGGCATAAACACAAATCAGGCTCTGTGCTGATGTTTTCAGTAGCATCTATATGAGTTAGGACCTTGAGCTTCATTTTTAAACTAAGCTCCCCCAAAATGTGGACTTAGAGTGCCTTAAGATCTTTTAAAACCTGACCCTGACTTATGTGATTATGTCCTATGGCAAAGAGAGAGATGTCTGGTCCTGACTTTGCTGTTGAATGTTTGTCACCTTGACTAGCCATGTTCACCTGTCTGCATTTCTGAGTAGTCTGTGTCTTTCTCGCTTTGTTACCTGGAAGCTCTTCATTGCCAGGCATGTCTCCTATCTTGTTTTTGCTAAGCATCCATCTCAGAAGAAACCTGATAAGGGATGGGGCTTGGAGGTGGGACTATTAAGAAAATAATAAAGATAATCCTGGTTTCCATGATTGAACTATACGGATTTTATGGTAGGTCCATATGTTGTCCCAAACACCTAGAGCAGCTGGGGATGCTACCAAAAGGGCTTTTTCCTACTAACAGGGTGAAGGAGAGGGCACAAAATCCCTGGATTTCCTTGCTCTTTTGATGTGTAGGGGTAGAGATAGAGGGACAGCATGTCTTTAACTGAGAGGAGTCCACCCCTAAATGGCAAAACGAGACTATAAAACACAGGATCAGCCTCTGTTTTCTGCCAGATCAGCACATTCTTTCTGTTATTGCAGTTATTGTTGTGTCTGAATACCTAATTAATTACAACAGTAAGCGCTGGCTTCTTTAATCACAGCATCAGCTGTCCTAATCAATCTTAATAATATGGAATCTGTACTATGGCACCCATGAATTTTAATCTACATAAATTTCTTAAGACCTCTCGCAAGCTTGTTGTACGAAATGATATAATTATGGATATAGATTAGGGCTGTAGAGAGTGATTTAAATTGGATTTAAGGAGAAGGTGAATAGAGCCCTCCCACTCAGTTATTTATTTATTTTAATCCTGGCCTTCACATAGATTTTTTTTCCTATCATTATGTTATTACCCCCACACTGACTGAACAGCACTGCCTCTCTTTGATTGCCCTCCTCCCCCATCCCCCTTCACAAGGGTGATAGCGGCCAAGCCGCAGCTCCTGGGAGAGGTGTGGAATACCTCCAGGACAGAGAGAGGAATGAATAGATGGGGCAGAGCACAAAGCTGAGGACCCAGCTCATAACATGCTGTTTCAGACCTATATAGGAAGCATCTCTGCAAAACAGAGTTAAATAGATGGAATTGAGCATGTCAGTCACAAAATGCACAGATAATCAGAAGCAAGGAGTAGAGAGAATTTCACATAGGAGTAAGATGACTCCTTCCACCAAAGTGAAGTCACAACGCACCTTAAGGGCCGAAAATGTGCCAGGCTCTGCTTTTGTCTTTCAGAAGCACTAGACTCCTCTGGTTTCAGAGAGCAGACCACTTTGGCTTTCTCCTACCTGAGCCGGGACAGGAGGGCTGTCCCATAGTCCACTGAGGGCATTGGAAGGTCCTTTTTGATGGCTCAGGCAGTAACTATCATTCTTTTTCCTCACAAGCCCACTCGTTTCAGTGTAGATCCTCCTGCTTTACACTCCTGAATACCACAGCAGACTCCAGCCCTCTGTGCCCTACAACCATTTTCACTTGGGACACCCATATAACAGCTTGTCTTGGACAGACACTGGAGCCGGGCTACTGACACCTCAGGAAGGATCCTTTATAGAATATCACTTAAACCAATTTTATTTATTTTTAACAACGTGCTTCATTCTGCCACCTCCATCCATTCATTCTCTGACAGAAGCTAAATGTCAGGCCCAACACTAACTGAAAGCCCCTTTAAAATGTTGGATTTCAATCTAGAGATATATCAGGAGTAAGAAAGTTTCCTGGTGTTAATTATAAAGCACTGGTATTTCATGCTGACTTGGGAAATCATCCTTGCTTTTTGGCATCGGGCAGAGGATTTGGAAAGTGACATTAACGGATCTACTTTCTTTGAAGGACTTGGGAGTCATTTCTTGACTTCTGCCTAATGAATAAGTGCTGCCTTCGTTAAATTTATATTTATGGCCATATAGTAGGTCATTGGCTTGTTTTATGTCTCCAGGTTTATGGAAGGTTATCTGCCATGGTCACCTTGTGGCATCTTGGCCAGGATTGTCTTGCAAAGAGACAATTGTATTTGAGCAGGATTTTTCCCGTGGAGATATGGAAATGATCAAATTAATATAGAGGAGATGTCCAGGGATAAGGCTCTTGCCCTGAGCTGCCAAATGAAGTTACTATTAGCATCTGTTTTCACAGTACACCTTTAGTTTGCCCTGGCAAGGCCAGATCCTCAGCTCCTGGAAAGCAGCAAGGCCACAGGCACTTCAGTGGGGCTGACGTGATTGATAGTTGTCCTCTGGCCTCTCAGGAGCCTCTCTGCATTTTTTTTCCTTCACCAGCTGATCCTCAGCATTTACATTACACCACCTTTAATCTCGGAAGTGTCTGTATGTTGGACACGACACCTCCATGGGTCTGGTCACAAGGAAAGCTGTTTCAGATGTTCTCCCTAGGCACAATTGCACAGAGTCAGCTATCCAAGATCTTTGGATGATGTTACAATTTAGAGACAGGCTGGTTCTGGTCCAAAAGCCACTTTAAGGTTCTCTGTGATATCCATGTCTCTCATCTATAGCTCTTACCAGCCCTTATACACCTCTTTACCTTGTGTGCCACTGTGGACTTGCACCCTGGCACAGACAGCACACAGAGGATCTGAGGTGTTTTCTCAGCCCTGTATGTTTGTGTTCAGCTAATATTTTCAGTATCAAAGAAGACTTGTAAGCTGGATGGGGAGAAAGGGTGACTGAGGCAGGGTAACTCTCTCACTGATGATCTATGTGAAGGCCACCCTCTGAAGTTATGTGTATCTTACGGAGGAATAAAGCAACCTTACCTGATGTTATCCTTCTGCTGAGACACAGAAATTACTCATATCTCCCAATCACTTTGAATTTTAGCATGTGATGGGCTACAGCCACACCTAAACCCTGTGGTAGGTTGACTCTGAATTGTGAGCTCCTCATATATCTGAGCCCTTAATGAACTCCTCGTAGGTCATTAATATGTAAAAGGACTGTCACTTTACAGAACACAGCATGGCCACAACTTCCTCAAATGTCTAATCTGTGTCTTGAGATTTCTGGATCAACACCAGCTGTTGACTTCCTCCATGCTACATCTGGGAGCACAGGCAGTTCTGCCCTTCGCTAGGTCTGATTCATTTACAGGGTGAGCAGCAGCATGAAGATGTGCTCGTGGCTGCCCAAGATGCCTTGGCTTCCTGCCAGGGTGTCCAGCCAGCCCTGGAGTCTCTGTCTCTGCATCTTCATAGGCCGTGTTGGCCAGCACGGACACGTCCACTGTGCTGAAACCACATCTTCATTTGCTGAGTAAACACAGGCTTCAAGCTAAGGAAGGCGAGTTCTTCAGTGAGCAGAGGTCATCACTTTTAAGAGGTGCCAAGTTAAATTCCTGCTGGCTGTGACTCATGGCAACTTTTGCTTTTCCCAAATGGCCAAGGCAGGGTATGAGACTAAAAGTAAAACAGAGCCCCAAGCCAGGAGTTGCTGCCTCCCCAGAGGTGCTTTGAACTCTCCTGTTCAAGAGCATCCAGGGACGGATGGGTCAATGTCAGGGCCCTGTGTGTTAGAACAGCTACTTCGCATATTCTTTTCCCATGAGGAGGTGCTTTCCAGGTTGGAGCAAAGCTGACTGAAACTAGGGCAGAGCCTTTCCACGGGCTGGGATGTGCTGTGAGCCAAGAGGAAATGCTGTGCATGACCTGGGTCACAAGGCAGACTCATGAGAAACATTCAGTTAGATATTACCCTTGGTGGCAAGTCATTAATACTTGGGAAAATAATGAACCCTGAGAGCTTTAGTGTGGAAGGCAGAAAGGCTGCATTCCACGGCCTGTTATCCCAAACACTTTAAACAAAGTATTTGCCCAGTTCTAATATTTAGTCTTAAAGGTGGGCCATGATTCTCAGCGTGTATTTCCTAAGCAGAATGTCTTGGTTCCAATAGTCAAAGTATGGTTCCAAAGGCAGGTGAGATATCCACAGGTGGGATAAGCAGAGCAGCTCTGCAGTGAGCCAGGTGGTCATGTCCAGGAGATAGACTCAGCTATAGCTGGGAGGTTGGGCAGTTCCCACATGTGCTCAGATAAGGCAAGGAGTAAAAGAAAGGACCACAGTCAGACAGGTCCTGCTTAGTGACTTCTCCTGTATCAGCAAAGTGTCAGCCATTGCTGATTATCAGCAGGTTAGAGGGGAGAACAAGCATGCCCAATTCAGCCTCATCTAGAGAGGAATAAAATACTGTAACTGCATTTCCTGAGCAGCAGAGACAACTTCTTCTGCTATGCAATGAAGGAAGGACAATAGTCTTTGGGTCAGAGATGGCAGATCCTCTGCTTCACTGCAGTCTGCAAAACCACAGTTACGAAGATTTGCTTCACTCACCGCAGGTTCCCTCACCTTTCTCAGGAGAGATGTTCTACTTGACAGGACTTGAAGGGTCTAAGTTATTATGATCCATTCTCCTAAAGGGGTGAGGGAACTGATGTATTACTCAGCTTTTCATAGCTGTTCAGTTTTCTTGTGGAACAATATGATCAATATTCTGTTTTTCGAGGAAAACAGTTTTGAGCAGAGGTTAAAAAGAATAGATTTTAGTTGGTTTCTTCTTCAAGGAGAAAGGAGTAAGTAAAAACAGTTTTTCTATTTTCTGAACGTTACCTCCATTATTTTTCTGGAAAAACTACTCTTTAAAAAATGTAGTATAGAATCTCTACTCTGCCTTCCACTGACCTCCCACAGGTTTTAATGTATTCTCCTCACACCCTTTTGTAAGAAATGAAAATCCCTACAGTAAGACAGTGCTTTCCCATTTCACATACACACATATTGAGGGACTTGCCAAAAAGTCAGCTAGGAAACCATTCCAACCTAAGACTGCAATCCCACTTATTTCTTCCTGCGACTACCCCAACCTCAAAGTCCACATGATCCAGTACTATCCATAATGAACAGGAGCTTCCAAGCCTTAGCCAGCTAATTGGGTTTGCCACCTCAGATTTGGTCGTTTCACCATTCCTCCTTGTATTTTGGGAGAAAAGTGCAAGACCTTGCAAGGTTCCGTCATGACCAATGCTGATCTTTAAAGTTAAGTTTCAAGCTGGTATTTCTATTTGTAAGAAAACACTTTATCCGTGTTCCTTGGGTATGTAATACTCACGTATGACAACCTCCCCCACACTTTGCCATACAGTCAGTGTCTTTCCTTGGATAGGTGTATGGCACCAGATTTCCTTCCAAGAGGCCCCCACCTTTGCATCCTCCAAGCCTTGCCTCCAGCCACACCTCTGTGCGGGTAAGAAGGAAAAAAGGTGGGATGGATGTGGGAAAGTGGCAGTTCCCTAAGGGATCATCCTACAAGGAATAGGTTGGAGGGACTGCATAAATGTAGAACTGTGCAGTACCAATAAATACAAATTAAACTCATAACAAGAAGTGAAATATTAGGGCCAAGGTGACATTTGGACTGGAGGTTTAGCCAAGCTTTGCTTTAAATTTTTTATTGATGCAGATAAAGAAAGAGCTTATCCAACACGTTTCTCTCTTTTTTTTCTCCCTATCAACCAAAGGAGAAAAAGAAAAAAAAATTTCTTAACTAGCTTTGGTTATATTTGAGCAAGACTTCAAAGTTTCGCAAAAATAAACAGTTTTAGTGGGGAGGAATGCACACTTGTAAAGAGAGAAAATACACTTTGAAGCCAGCAAGAGACTGCATGCCTTATGCAGAGATTCACAGCATCCTCCCTGGAGCAGACAAGTGGTGTCCCCCTCCCCTCCATGCAGCTTCTTCTCTCTCACTGGGGGCTGCCTGGCAGCAACACAGTCCTTCGAAGGGATGTGGGGATTACAGGAGCCGTTGCTTTGTTCTCTTCTCCTTCCTCCTGCTATGCCCCTGTTGTTTTCTGCTCTGATTGAAAGTTTCATGTGACTGTAGCTGTCACTGAGATCTGAGTTTGCACAGCACCTAGCACAGTGTTAGTCCTGGCTTAAGATGAGGGTTCTTTGGGGTTGATTAGTGCCAAAAATCTGCATGATCAGTGCAGATCCATAATTAAAGCTTGGGAAATGAGGAGAGAGGTTTATTTGTCCTCTGCTCCAAGGTCTCACAGGGTGATGGCTGGGGGACAGAACCCTCTTAGCCATCCTGGGGGGTTCTCTGCATTCCTGTCCATAGGGCAAGTGAGATGCTCCTCTTCAACCCTCAGCCCCTGGGTCTGTCTGTTTCATAACACATATTGATGATAAATGATAAGGGGAGAGTGTCTATCATGTTTTAACCCCTTAATTCCTTGTCTCTCTTGTGTCTCCACAGCACAGAGCCCCACTGCAGCAGACCCCTTGCAGCAAGCCTACGCTGGAGTGCAGCAGTACGCAGGTCGTTAGTATTAACACTTTCTCCCAATAAACCTTTCTCTTCTCTAAAGCCATTACCCTCTGAACACACCTCAGGGGGCTGAGGGAAGGGAGGTTTTTGCTGATACAGGGACAAGCTGGGGGCCACAGACTCCCAGATTCAATTCACACAAACATCAAGATACCCAGTGTCTTCTCTCACAGAGGAGGCAACCTCCTCCCTTTCCCAGGGAAAGGCTCCCACTGACCTGCACCTCAGTGAAGCTTCATCAGCAGGACCGTGTCAGGTCTGCCTTAGCACAGTATACAAGTGCAAAACCAGGCCACTGCTTTGGAGGCCGCTTTCTAAAACAGGTCTCCTGAGTGCTGCAGCAAAGAGGGAAGATGGGCAGCTAGACCCCACAGAACCACTGCTGCTGTGCCTGGCAGGGTATGGAATGCCTGCACACACCCGTTTTTTCAGGGTGTGTCTACCGGCCATGCCCCAGTTAGTCAGTCCGAGCCTTGCTTAAGAGCTACCCAGACATCCTTCTGCTTCTCAGCAGATTTCACCACAGCTCCCCTTGGGTCAGCCTCCACTCATGTTGCCCTGTGTGCTGAGCAGCTCCTTTGCAGTTGATGGACTGACACCAGCCAAAGTGACCTGGTGCAGACCACGACCCTGCCGTGTTCAGCCTCCCCTCACGAGGTGTCCATGGCCAGCGTTGCGAGGAAGTTGCCACCCCAAAGTCATTATTTCCTGTGGTAACTGGAGCAATCATGGGTTCCCGCTGAGGAATGGCTATTATCTTGTGTCAGCGCTGTATCTGGAAACTTAATTTAATTCTCCATGTAGGGCTTCATTTGCCGGTGTTTTAGTTATTGTCATTTATTGCTTGTGAGGTTTGATAGATGGGAAGCAACTCAACCCTTTGAGCTGTTAATTAACCCCTCTGCACACACATGGCCCCTATCCTCTTCTCTCTGGTCTTGCAGGCGACCCATACTCTGTATTTTTAGCAGCAAGGCACATCATCTACCATCTGTGGTAGTGAATGGCTCCCATTGTTTGCTTGGTGGGGGAGCTGAGATGGGGAAAATTGTTTAATTGCTGCTCACTGTTTCCGCTGTGTTTGTGTGAGAGAGAGGATGTCTCTATGGGCATGAAAGAAAACGTATATCCGAGAGTGTATGTGCAACTGTGTCTGTACAGCCTGTGGGCACGTGAAGCGGGGAAGCACCCGTGTGCACTGCTTTTATGAGCATGAGAGTTAATCAGGGTGCCAGAGAAGAGGTGGGGGAGAGGTGTGCACGTGCTCTGCGCGTGGCTGTCAGCATGGGCATCTCTGCACTGAGCTCTTGAGTGAACATGTTTGTCTCACCACCTGGCGTGGTTGCATATCTCTGCTGGGAGTGGTCTCAGCAGATCCCCCCATTTACACCGCATGGCTGCCCTGGGTGTCACTGCTGACGGAGCTGGAGGGAGGGAGGATGCTCAGGGCCCTGCGGCACCTCCTGGAGCATGAGCGTGGCCCTTTTGCCACACCTCAGGCTGCACAAGATGGCCCTTCACAGACCCAAAACACAGGGGCAAAGCCCACGTCTAGCTTGGTGTGGTGGTTTGGAGTGAAAGCTCTTTGCTTCCCAGCACTGAAATCTGTCCTTCTTTCTTCTTTCCTTTTCTCTCCCTTGTAGCTGCTTATCCTGCTGCTTATGGCCAGATTAGCCAAGCGTTCCCACAGCCACCTCCCATGATCCCACAGCAACAGAGAGAAGGTGAGTAAAAGTGATATCCTCCTTTGTGACCCCAGAGAGCCATCCCCACCTCACTGGTTCCCCTCCTCATGCACCTAGAGCACCCATTAAACACCCAATTGCTTTGAATCCCTGGTCCACTGAGTTTTCCTCCATTTCCACATGTGGCACGCTGTCACTGTCACCAACAGTACTGTGGAGGAACATCCACGTGGGGAATTGCTGATGAGATCTCTTCAGTCTCCAGGGAGGAGAGCGTGCTGGTGTGCATGGGACATGGAAAGACCGGCTAGCAACATAGCCATTAACGTCCGGTGGGGGCCTCTGTTCGAAACAAGCAACAACAATGCAGATAAAAATGCAATTGTATCGGAATAAAGATCTTTACAGGAAACAAAGCACTAGTGGCCCTTTATTAAAAGCCAGTAATGTCGTTTCAGACACCTGCTATTTGGAGAACAAAGACTTGCTATTTAGAGTAGCTGATCTAGTCCTTTCAGCCTTTCAGCTTCCACTGATAATCTGGAAACATCAATCAGACCTTGTAGAGCACAATCCCTATATCAGGATGAGAAAAATCATATAGTTAAAGTTCCAATTTCTTTGCAATGACTATGATAGTTGCCTGGGTAATCTACTCCACAGGACTGGATGGCTTCACGGAAGACATGAAGAGTAAGGAGAGGTGAATCTACCATTTTTGCATGTAAATGCCTTGGGAGAAAACTGTGCCATGTAATATTTCCTTTACAGTCAGTGGGGAGCAGTGGAATCCTCAGAGGCAAGCCACTTGGGTGGTTCCACTCCAGCTGTCCTCCAAGGAGTCCACTGCTCCCTTTTGACAAGAAGGAGGGGCCTGCTTGCCTAAGTGAGACATTAAGGTCAGGTGCTCCAGCTTAGCAACACTCATTTTAAGTAGTTACATTTTAAATTTTATCCTCTATTAGATCACTAATTCAGACGTATTCTATATTATATGTGTTATTATATGTATGTAATTACATTTAATATTTTAATACAGTGTAAGAGTCAGAATGAAATTAATCTAGATTACACTATCGAACTAAAACATTCTGATGATCCAAAACTACTTTGGGGGAGAAATCTCATTTTGTAAGAAAATTAGAAATGTCGTCATTTCCATCTAATTTGGAATTAATTTTTTCCTATGTCAGAATTTCCTGGGGAACACAACTTCCAGCTCCTGATTAGCTCTAGTACATGTCCCTGCTGTGAGAACAGATGCACAGACCTATCGTATCATTACAGAGATGTTTCCCCCATGCTGAAGGACTTTGCTTTTTATTACTTACCAGGGCTAGATTAAGCACAGGACAAAATGGCGAGCAGATCATTGCTCAGCAAAGAGCTGTGCCAGGAACCACCAGAAGCAGGGGAAAGCTGTGCTGCACACTTTGAAGACCCTCTGCCTGAAGACCCCTGTGTTCACGAGGCACGGTGTATCTCTGTGGGTTAGGAGTGAGTGTCACCCAGTGGACAAGCTATCTCATAGCTCTGCTCCTTCCCGTAAGCAGCTGCCATTGAGAACGAGGATGGCTGGGGGACAGCAACATGAGATGAACCACCAGTCCAGTGCAGGTTGCCATTCCCAGTGTCCCTCATTTTCCTGCAGTGTTGAGAGGCTGTGGCTTTCTCTGCTTCTTGCTAGAGGAAAATTCTCTAAAGCACAACATTCCCCTTTAGCAGAGGGTCAAGACCTTTAAGCACCTCTAACATTTAACAGGAAAACACAGTGAGAGGGAACTCTAACAATGATAATAACAATGCTTAGTGCTGAGGAGAGTACTTTAGGCTTGCGAGGATGTGCACAAACACTGATTCATTAGTGAACCAGCCCTAGCACCAAAATAACACCAGTGATCACATTGTTAATAACAATCTTAGCTCTCCACTCCTGGACCCCAGTTGGATAACAAGCCCGGGGACGTTTTGCTGCTGCAACATTCCCGTGGAGATGAGTCATTACTTCCACATGAGCGCTGAGGCTGCCGACAGCTGACAGGGCGCATAGGGTGGAACAGATCCAAAACTATCAAAGCTTAAGATAAAAATCTTGATTCAGGCCATGTCAACCACACAAAACTTGGAGGTAATTTTAAGTTTGTATGGTATTACTCATCTTGATGTAGTTTCTGAAACTCAGAAGTACGATTTCATGGTACAAGTTTGCAACTCTTATCTGTGCTGTGCTCAAACATTCTGGGCAAGCAGATGCAGAAGAGACAATGAAATTCCACCCTCTGAGTGTTTGCTGTAGAGGTGAGGTATGCAGCTGACCACCGTGCTGCAGCCTGATTTCGTACAACCTCATGGGACAGCCCAGTTTTAATTACTGTTGGAAATCAAGCCTCATCATAGCCTTTTCTCATGACATTTCCTCCCAGTGCTGGGGTGCAATGATGGACAGCTGATGTCAGAACAGCTATATGGAGTTTGCTTATGTTGATAGGCACACAGAGAGAGGTTGAGTCTGCAGCTGTCCCTGTGCTGAAAAACTGACAATGAGCTCAAGTGTGAGGAGCATGGGCAGAGCAATGGCTTATCAATGGCTTATCAATGGCTTAGCTCAGGTCCAACCAAGCCGAACCAACCATGTGGTTCTGTGGGCTCGGTCACAGGTTTTTGCATTATCCAGCATGGTTTGCCTGTAATCTACACAACATCCATAAACTGTGCAGTCCTTAAAGCTCTCTCTGCCTTTTTGCCTGAATCAAGGCTAACTGTGCTTCTTGTATATAAATGAACAGAAATGTGTATCTGTCATAAAATGTATACACGTCATAAAACCAAGAGCCAGGGCAGACATCAGTGTTGAAATGAAACTTCATTTTTTCTGATGATGTGTCGTGGGGGTTAGATTTCAAGCTGCACTACAGCCCTTTTGGAAACAGAAGTAAAGCCTGTAGTAAATAATTTTATTACTGTATTCGGCTCTGAACTGCCAAGTATAATGATCCCAAATAACCTATTAACTCTGTCCAAAACAAGAACCTTTTCTCCAAAGAGAGAATTGGAGTCTTCATTAAGGTTTTTCCATACCAGCTGTGGTTTTTCTGTTGTTCCAGTATCCTGAGCAAGTCCGTTAGAACTCACTGCATTTGGGCACTGAGAACTGACTAAGATCTTTAAAGCATTCTGAGATGAACAGCAAATGGAATCATAACATTTTTTGGGGTTGGAGGGGACATTAAAGACCCTCCAGTTCCAACTCCCTGCCATGGGCAGGGACACCTTCCACTAGACCAGGTTTCTCAGAGCTCCATCTCCCCTGGCCTTGAACACTGCCAGGGATGGGGCATCCACAACTTCTCTGGGCAACCTGGTCCAGTGCCTCATCACTTCCTTAGTACAGAATTTCTTCCTTAGGATCTTGTCTTCGGTTTCCTAAAAATATACATAAGTATACAACAAGACGCCATACACACAAACACACTTCCATGGAGTGCCCAAATTAACTTGAATCAGGCAAAAAAAAAAATCTAAAAAAGCTATAAGGGCTGAGGCAAACAGATCTTGTTTTGTGAGTTCTTTACCAAGGGTTCTGACTGTGACAGGTAACTTACAGAGGAATTTAACAAAAAATCACTTGTTAAATTCTAATAGCAGAAATTTCATATGTGAACGTGACAAAACAAACCAAACTATCCTAATTTTTTTTTCTGAGGAGCAAGTGGAGTTTTCAGCATTGGTAGTTAGGAAAAACCCCCCTGTAGTTGGGAACAAAGTGAGTCTGGCCTTGAATGTCTGAGTCAGTAGAGGAAGCCACAGCACAGATTTCCCAGGCGCATTTTAGAGCCGAGCTGGTCTTTGAGAATGGTCTCTGCTCTTTCACACCCTCCCCTCTTAGTCTCTTCCTCTTAGTTTCTTAGTCGTGTGAGGAAAAGTTGATTTCAAGGTGAACTAAGGGTTGTTCTCTCCTTGAGCCCAGCCTAAAGGTGGTGTAGTTAAAGTTGTGTGCCTCCTGGTCTGCCTTATGCCTCGGTAGGTGTTTCTCAGCACACACAGGCAGAATCCCTACTCATGCACAACATGTCCAAGACCCCAGGAAATGCAGCTGGTATTTTTGAAAGAATTGGCCAGTTTTACAGTGCAAACTGCTGGCTCTGGTGATGTCAGTGGGAATTTTGCCACCAATTGCAGCAAAGCCAAAATTTTACCCATTTTATTATAATGTGGATCTCAAATCCCACAGCAGAAGTGCTCTGGGGCACGTTCAGATGAAGGAATGAATTTTTTCCCTGTTATTCTGGACCGTGGTCTGCTCCCAGGCAGAATTTCCTCAATTTTAACAGACACCTAAGGGGGTTAGTGTTTGTTTAACACTTTCAGACTGTTTCATATCTAGCTTATTATGCCAATAACTCTATATTGTGTGGAAATGGATGGCAGCAAGGATTGGAAAAGGGATAGTTGCTCAGTGAGAAGACTAAAGAAGAGGCAGGCAGGAGGTGGGGGGAAGCTGGAAAAGCTTGGCATGAAATAGGGGAGCCTGATTATGGGCCACTGAGGTTCAAAAGTAATTTAGCTAAGCAGATGACCGGGTGCCTAATTAGTTAATTATCCCACCATACTACTATCCCCCCCATTTGGAAGAAACCCTGTTACCATCCTCATGACCTTTAGGAAATGCACAAGATGCAAAGGATCAGCTGTTCCTTCATGACAGTCCTTTTAGCAAATTAGTGGGGAAAATTGTGCTTAGCAAATATTCATTAGGGCTTCATTTTCCATTAATCCAAAAGGAAATGTGGAAAGCCTGTGACTTCAATCATGCTGAGGCCCAGGAATTTTAATGAGCTTTAAATGGGCATCTGCCAGAATCCTGACTTTGCCGTACTTCTCTTGCCAGCCGGGGGGATGAGTAATGGGTAATAAAGGTGGGACCATCTAGGCGAACTCCTCTCCCTAACAGGAAAGGCAAAGTTGTAATTTGCTGTGTTATGACACTGTAATTATGCCCTGATGAAGAAAACGAGAGTATTAAAAAACCCTTTCCTTCCCCACACTGTGCCCCAGACATAAAAAGGGGAAAGTTGACTGAGTCAGGTCACAGGGTTGTAGGCACATGGGCTAGGGGGAAGGAGGAAACTCTCCTTCTCTCTGACCTCCAACCCTTCTGGCAAAGGGCACACAATGCATCCCCTTCATCTCGACCCCTCTGAGTCAAACAGAGCTGGAGTTACCTGTCGAGGTCAGTGCAGAGCTGGGCAGCAGCTGGAAGTACCTTTAGAAATAAAACTATGAAAAAACCAATCCCTGTCTCATCAAACTATACTGTTTTCTGCTGTAGAACACTGCAAAGGTTTTAAATGTTTAATTTTTTTTAACAAAACCACTTGGACACACCTGCCCCTTTTTGACTGTTGCTCAAAGACAGCATGGATAAATATAAAAGTCAGGTTCAAAAGTTACATTCTAGGCTATTTGACCAGAGGCAGGTTTGGCCTCATCTGCCCCAAAACACAATTTCAACAGAATATTTTTTGGGGGTCTCTACTTTAACTTCATATTCCAGCTAAAGGCTCCTCTCTGGATGTTTTCCAAAACACCCTCTGAAATTGCTAAGATTATATATTACAGGGTTGAGGCAATCCCTCTTGTCTCATAATTTGGTTTTAAATCCACCTAAAATCTCTCCTGCAGAACCCTCTAGAATGGCCTAACTGTCCGGATCTGGGGGAGTCTTCAGGCTGAGTCAAGCTGGGGGAATGGATGTGAAATTCTACAAAAGAAAGATGAGCTTTGTGCATACCTTTCTGCTTATTATCATCATCTGTGTGATGTTATTGCCATCACACAGATTCAAGAAGGAAAATGAAACTTCTGCATGCAGACCCTGGGAAGAGGGAAAGGATAGTGTGGGTCACCCAAAATTCTACAGATTACATAAGATTATGAGGGACAAAGAAAATCTACGAACCATATTCTTTCATTCGTTGTGTTCTTATTCCTCCACTCTGTTCTTTCCATGGCCACATGTGCTGGTGCATTCCTCTCTCTCTAGATTTTGTCCTGGTGTCCTGGGAAAGCTATTGAAGTTACCATAGCATCTAGGTGACTTTTTGAGTTCCTGGTCTTCTACTTTGTCCATTCCTCCGAGAATCTACAGGCTGGGCTGCTTCCTAACGTGACCACTCACCAGTTAGAGAGAGAAGATGCCAAAGTAAATCTCCACCATGTGCTTTCTTGTATCCTGTTTCTCTTCATTCATGAGTCTTCTTTTTCTCTTGATAGGACCAGAGGGCTGTAACCTGTTTATCTACCATCTGCCCCAGGAGTTTGGGGATGCTGAGCTGATGCAGATGTTCCTGCCTTTCGGTAATGTCATCTCCTCGAAAGTGTTTGTGGATCGGGCGACAAACCAAAGTAAATGCTTTGGTGGGTAAAGATAACAAAACAATTAGATTCATCCAGGAAAGGGCTTTCTCTGAATACTTTACCTTTCAAACTGCTTTCTTTCTGCTTAAGCTTTATGATTTCTCTCAATTTACTCCTGTCAATACTTTCTCCCTTCCCTCTTTCTCTCCTGATTGTCTCATGCTCAGAGTTGTGTGCGCTGCTAGAGGTGAAGGTTTGGCATCTCACCAGCAGCAAGATGCTGCAGACACCAGTGGGGTCAGAAAATATCCCCCCATTTAAGGGGAGGTGGGGAGGGTACAGAAAAGATTAAAGCACCTGGAACAAAATGCAGGGGGCTGGACATAGGTGAAATGATGAAATCAGCAGAGGGATCATGTTGCAGAAGGAGAATTTCTGTACTGAAGGAAAAGGAAAAACAGGTCCTGAGGTTGAAGGGAAGACAGAGCTGTGGAGGCAGTTTTCCTGCAGCTGTGATGCATTAGACTGCAAGGAGATAAGGGCTGAGCATCTGCTGAGAGCCTGGTCTTCTGAGGGGTGATGGCTGCTTGGTGGATCCCACTCAGACATGCTCTGAGACCACTGGACCTAAGGCAGCACCCCAGCGGATACAGATGGGCTGAGGTAACCCTGTGCCTCAGCCAACAGGCCGTGCTACAAGGCTGGGTTTGAAAGGTGCACCCAGATCACATAGCTCTAGCCTCACTGCTGGCTCAACCCCACGAGCTGGCGTGGAGAAAGAGCACAGCCTGAGCTGCCTGTAAGCCCCAGGCAGGGACACCCTGAGCTGCACCCACAATGGGAGGGCTCAGCCAGCCAACAGCCACGGGGTGATGTATGTACAGGCTCTCACTGGGTTACCACCAGTTGCAAAGCTGGGGCTGTTGAGGGTCCCTTCTGGCAGTGTGGCGGTATGGGGACCCTGCCACATCTGATCCCACCACACCTGGTGGACAGGGGATCTCCCACAGCCGTGTGCACACCACTGGGATCTGTAATTTTTGATTCTCTGCCATCCTGTGCCTCTTGCAGACCCTCCCTGGAAAGTGCAACAGAACAAACTATTGCTTTTCTTTTCCTGTTACTTGCAGCTAATCTGGACTCTGTCTCTCAGGCAAACTTCCAGAGTTAAGACTCATTGGAGTTTTCATTTGACTTTAAAACCACTCTCAATCTCCACACTATGCTTTCTTTCCATGCTGCCTTCCCCTTTCCCCTCCTGAACAGCCCACCTCCCAGATCTCTTGCCTTATCCCTTGCTACCCATGGTGCATGTCAGAGAGTACTTCAAGAGTTTTGTGCCCATTCTCTACGCACAGTTTCTCCTGCCCATCCACAGAGGGTCTGAACAGGCTATTTTCGCTTTTGTTTGAAGGAACCCTGGCCCCTGATGAGAGGGACACAGCCCTCCCAGTCACCAGGAGTCACTGGGTTGTTACAGTCTACAGCACTAGAGGAATGAAGGACAGAGTCTGGCACGCAGAGTCAGTTGGCAAATTCAAATTAGAACTCAAAACTATAAATTAGCCCCAGTGAATCCAGAGCCCACCTGCTTTTAATATATAAATTATATATATATATATATAATCTCATAACAAGTTAAGCAGACCAGCACAGCTCTAGGTGACACTGAAACTAATGCTCCAAAAAGATCCATGGATTAGAAATGGACCTTTGGCAGTGAAATTGTCATCAATGTTTAGAGGGAATTCTGGGCCTGGTTCTTCACATACTGAGAAGTAAATAGAGAAATGAGGTGAGAGCCAAGCCCAGCAAGGAAGAATGCCTTCTGGACATCTATGAGCCTTATCCCCACTCAGTTCAAAGCCTCATGGCTACAAGGCCTCGTGAGGACACAACACACACCCCATTTGTGGGCAGGGTTATGGGGCTGCTGCCGAGGTGCTGTGAGATTGAGGTCGAGAGTTAAGCAGGAATTGAGGGGTCTTAGCAGAAATTTTTCTTAGCACTGAGTTACTGGGAGAAAGTAACATCAGCTTGTTGGATGAAGTGAACTCCAAAACTCATTGTGGGGTATCGAAGACTGAGATAAGAAGGTGCCCTTTGAAAGTGTTGGCTCAGGCACACAGACAAGTAAAAGGTGGAATTAGAGATTGCTGGTGGATCTTAGTCACCTTATGTTAGCTTCTGAGACACAAATACCCGTATCCAGTCAGTTTGGGGTCCCAGGTGTCAAGTCCCAGTTTTCTCTGGGTTTCGCCTTGTTTCCCAGAGCTGAGTGCCTGCTGTGGCTGCTGGTCTCAGACAAATATGTTGACTATACTTCCACATCCACCACCTCCAGAAGGATAGAAATAGCAGAAGCACAGGTAGCCAACTATCACAGGTAGGCTACGCTGCTTTTCAAACCCTCCCCACCCTCCTGACCTTCAGATTTAAAGCAATGTAAAAATATAAAAGATATTAGAGCAAATCAGGCCTATCATTTGTTTTGCTAAGTCTACTGAAGCTGGTAATTTTGCTCAGGAAATAAATTTAAATTTTAAAAAAATTACTTTTCCTAAAGGAAAAGAAGGGATTTTATTAACTTTGAAAGTAAGAAAATTCCTTCTTTTCTGCTTAAACATTTCCCAAAACTCAACATGTAAGAACATAGCATTTGCATTCTATTTCACTTTTTTTTAGTGCAGCTAGAGCTCTCCAACTGCTAGCCTGGGGGGACAATTCTGTCTGGCCCCAGAAAGATATTCCACTATTATATGACCTTTTAAAATATATCTGCTATGCAGATCCCAAATAAATTGCTGTAACAGAGTTTAGCCCCAGGTTGTCGAGAAATTGTCAAGAAGTCCTGCTTTAGACAAACTTTAAAAATTCTATGGAGAAAAATGTCACCATGTTTTTTCCCAGGGGAACAGAAAAAACTTTATTTGTTGCCTGTGTCTCACTACTGAACAACCTGTAAGCAGCTGGCACAAACCGAACAAGTCCATAGAGAAGCATGTCAAAATAGAATTGTGGAGGGCCACGAGGATGATCAGGGGGCTGGATCACCATTCCTATGAAGATGGGCTGAGAGAACTGGGGTTGTTCAGCCTGGAGAAGGCTCCAGAGAAACCTGATAGCACCTTCCAGTATTTAAAGTGGCTGCAGGAGAGCTGAGATGGACTTTTTACAAAACCATGTACAGATAGGACAAGGGGGAATGGCTTTAAAGTGAAAGGGGAGATATAGCTTAGCTATCAAGAACAAACTGTGAGGGTGGTGAGGCCCTGGCACAGGCTGGCCAGAGAAGCTGTGGATGTCCCATCCCTGGAAGTGTCCAAGGCCAGGTTGGATGAAGCTGGGAGCAACCTGGCCTAGTGGAAGGTATCCCTGCACAGGGCAGGGTTGTTGGAACTTGATGGACTTAAAGGTGCCTTCCAACCCAAACCATTCTATGGTTTTATTTCTTACTATTTGGCTCTGAATTCTTGCCCGCATTTTGAACACAAATTGATCTCTTTTGGCCGCTACTGGCATTGATAGTGTTGGGGCAGCTACATTAGGAAGAAAATGAGAACAGAAACAAGCCTTTCTCCTGATTTCTGGAGTCCATGAGCCTGCAGAGAACCACTAGCACCTGCACATGCTAAAGAAAGCATGCTGTGGTCAGAAAACCTTTGACGTTCCCAATTTAGAGACCACTGCCTCCTGGCTGACAAGGAGCAGCAAGGAATGCCAGCTACAGCAAACACCAATATCAGATACAAAATGTGAAAGTGCTCAGAGTATGTCTGTTGTTTTCCCTAGCGGGACTGCCTGCTCTACTGTGTAAGACTGCCTGAGAAACAGCCCTGACTTCTCCCTGAAAAAAGTAATTTAGTCTGGGAGGCTTCCTTGCCTGTGACTTTCCTTCTGCCGCACACATCCAGGCTAGACCCAAATCCTTCATTTTCTCTTATAATTTTTGAAACCTGTGGCTTTTTTCTCTCCCCTGTCCCTGTCCTGATGAAGCTGTAACGTGGCCAAATGCAGACCATCCTTCTCCTTCCCATTCACCAACACCCTGTCTATCCCCATGGCCTGAGCCTCCATCACCAACCATATCTGCATCTCTTGGGTTTCTACTCAGGCACTGTCCTGTCCCCATTCTTGTACTCAGACTCAGTGATTTCACCTTCACAGCTCTTCACCGTTCTGCCCTTCTCTCCCCTCTCGCTGGTTCTTCACTCAGTGCCCAGCTGACACCTGTAGCCTCTGCCCACACACTCCTTTTGCTGCCAGCATGTTTCTCCGACTGGGCCGTGCTGTCAATTTCCAGTGGAATGGCAGGGCTGCAGCAGGATTCATTGTCTCACTCAGGGAAAAATAACACTTAGTTGGACACTCCTTGAAGACAGTGGGCTGGTCTAGGAAGACTTGCACGGAGGTAAAGTGTGCCACAGCCTGAATGTCAACATCTGCAGGAGCCCAGAGCTTGTGTCTGCACGAGGCAGGGTTTGCACTGGGTCTCTCACCGTCCCGCTACGTGTGTGTGAGTTGTTCTGTGTGTAGGTATGATTAAATGTTAGAGGACATGGATTACATCTTTGTGCTGGTCTCAATGGTTCTGGTGATAATTCTCCTCTCAGTAATGTAGACAGTTTAAATGTGAATAGTTTGAGTGCAAGGCTAAAAGAGAACTCCAGTAAAACAAGACTACTGAGGCTGCTAAGGCAAGTAGGCAATGTGAGAAGGGCGGCTCTTCACCCTGCCCACACATGGCTAACTCTACCTCTGTCATAGGGTGACGCTACAACACAGCCCAGGAACACTCACTGTTGTCTCATAAGACACATTTGAAGAGAGCATTTGAAGACATTAAGTTAGTGAAATACAGAGACAGATGTATTCTAGAAAAATGTTTTAACAGAGAAGAGAGAGAGAGCAAGAAATGTTTGGGCAGTATTAATTAGGAAGACGTGTCAGAAATTAGAAAAATGAGAACATGGATGGAGAAGCAGAGGTCAAATGGTTATTCCAAAGTGTCAAGTGAGATGTAGATAAATTAAAGCTGGAGGAATTGCTTTACTGGAACACTTGGTTTGCTCCAGTCACCTTTTTCTGAGAGCAATAAGCACCTGGATCTGCCAACTTTTTGCACACCACTGAGCAGCAGACACTGCCAGGCCAGTTCTGCTCCATGTCCCTGCTTTGTCCCCTACATGTCTCCTTGGCATGTGCCTGTTCACCAACCCAGCAGTGTAGCAGCTTCAGTTTCTCCCCATGGGACAGTGACTCCAGAAGGGTGTGAATAACCTGTCTTATTCTCAGAGAGACACTGTGGTTTCCCTCCAGTCAGCTTGACATGCTCTGACACCCCAGGTGTAAGCAACCACAAGTGCCAGATGTTTTTCTCCTTTTCTGCGCATTCCAGACGCACTTTCACACTGGCAAAATGTCCCACCCCTTTTTGAAATGTCCCGCATTAAACTAAACAAGGAGCATTCTAGCTTACGAACTGCAAGGGCTTCTTAGGTAGGACCACAGGTTTATACGTCCTAAAGGAAGTATCTTGTTTGACTCCTAGTACAACATGAACATTGAGTTTCATTCCAGATTCCTGCAGGGAGTGCATTTGAAAGTTGCTAATGGGCCACCTCATTTGGAAAAATATCCAGTCTTCTTTGAAGACGCCAAAATAGAGAAAATAACATCACTTGATGAGGGTCATAATAGTTAATTAAGTTTGCTGTTAAATAATTCAGTTCACTACTAAACTCCTCCTTGATTATGAAAAGAAACTGGGGAGACAAAGGAGAGAGATTAAAAGTGAGAAAAGTAGTGAGGAATGAGAACTGAACACAGGAGGGGGTGAAGCTCGGGAGAAGGGCTGAGGGATGGGTAGAGCTTGTATCCTGTTATTAAAAAGATGCTGTGGCAGTTAAATGCTGCATAGTGGTGGCAAAAAAGGTGGAGTGGGAGATGAAGGCAGCAGGCAGGTAGTGATGATCTACAGAGTTTCAATCTGGAAGCTGAAATAGAAAGAAGAAAGATGCATCGAGAGAATAGGACACTGGCAAAGCTGTACAGGGCCCTGGGACCAGGGGCATTGCATATTAGGTCTAAAGTGCATTGGCAGCACTCCACAAGACATAGGAGTGGAACAAGGGACCCTGAGGTACATTAGGAAAATATTGTTCAGCACCTGCTGACAATGTGCCTCCAATATACCCTGCCAAATATGGCAGTTTCTCATTTAATAAAAAAATATTAAAAAAAAAGGCAACAACTCTGCTTGGGTTCATCCAGGGAAATGAGCAGGTGCAGAAGTAAGGTGTTGTAAAGGAAAGAAATTCCAGTTGCATCTTCATAGCCCATATGGGTGATCATGGGTCAACCTAGCTGTGCAGCTTGGGTTCCTCTTCTTGGAGCAGTACACTGATTCAATTGCAAAGGACCTTAGGATTCATGGATGAGGAGAGTTATTTGTCAGATCAAAGTGTTTGGGGGGTTTCTCTTCTGATTCTTCTTTAGGTAAACAGGAAATTCTCACCAGATAGATTCATTATTAGAAAGGACTTGAGGTGTGGATCTCTGTTTGTTGCTGTTACCAGTACTGTGATTAAGTTTGATTTTTTTTTTATTTTTACTATTAACCTGATTTCGAATTTCCTAAAGAAAGTCTCTACCTGATCCTCTCTCCCTGTACCCCATGGAACTGGGCTCTGTCCTTTATTTTGCATGATCCAGTGGCAATACAATTTGTTTCAGGGCTCTAGAAAATCCGACTGTCATTCCCATACGGCTACAGCCTACGCATCAGAGCTCAAAGAGCAATTGAAGAAGCCACTCATATGAGTGCCTGAGCTTAGACAAAACAAAACTGATTTTCCAGGCACGTTAAGCATGCCTGATACCTGGTATATTTCGGTTCAGATCAGCACTGGTTTGCTGTGGTCCTCTTCACTCTGAAGGACCCAGAGCAGCCACAGAGCCAAGGAGAGATCCATAAGGTGTGTCCAGCTCAGCTGGAAACTAATTCAAGGGGAGGAGGACACCCTTAGAGGGGTGCTTTGAGCTCTCAGAGAGAAGGGAAAGGAGGCACAGAAGTTTAATACTTGCTAGCTACTCCCTGTCATATTCCAAAGCAGCCAGGCTCCGAGATTTCCGGTCTGCAGAGTGAGGATGGAACTCTTCCAGCTGATAAGGAAAGAGTTGTGTGAGTAAGAAAGAGAAGGAGCTGTTCATCAAACTTGCTGTACAGCACCTTCAGCCATTGCAGTTGGTTGGGGGAGGCTTTAGGGGGAGGAGGAGGAGCAGGAGAAGTATTAGGGCTGTGAGCCACTATTCATTTACCAACTATAATTAATTTGATGTTTAGATTAATTTCTGATGCACTCTCAAAGGTGCACTGAAAGCATTTTTCCTTTATTATAATGTTGATTGCTTATTGGGGAGATAAATCTAACTGTCAGTTATGCACTGACTTACCAAAACTTTCAGACCAAGCAAGCATGTATGCATAAGGAACAGCTGTTTGCAGCTCTCCAGTTAAAGGGACAGCTCTGTCTTTTCCCAATAACTCACATTAAAGAAAATCTATACATTGTACACAGGGACTTCTGCTTTCTTTTGTAGCTCAACAATTTATTAGACAAGAATATGTTAGCAGAATCTCTCTTCTATTTATCTGGGCGTCCCTATGTCCAGCACGATTCTATCCATCTCTCCCCACAAGTGATAAAATCTGCCCAGAATTTTTGTTACGGGTATGTGTGTACGTACCTACTCACATGCACACTTGCACCACCATTTTAAATGTTCTTACTCCTGGGGTAATTAGATGAAGGAGCTCGTTATTGCAGGGTCATTGTGGCTACTCCTTTAGTGACGTTCAAAGGGGAAGTGGTCACTATGCAACTAATAGAAACAACCAGTGTTAAAAGTTAACACCAGAGGAGTTTTAGTGCCACGTTTATTCCAGTTAGAAGTTTCTGTTCAGAAGTCAGAATAATGACTCCTCCAATGGGCAGGCCCATTTCTGAACTCAAAGTGATGGATTTGGGGAGTGCAGACTTAACACATCCTATTCTTGTGAGACGGCAGACCCAGTGCAGCATTTTGTCTACCCATGGCATCTGGGTTTATTTTTTGTTTTCCCAGGATCTCTGATGCAAGGAAAATTCAAGCTGTAGAATGGATGAGTCTCTATTAGTCCATCTAGCCATCCATCTCCCTGTATACCTATCTTCAACTTCTTTATCTGGTATCTATACCACCCATTCTGTCTCATCCACTGCACAGGTCTGCTCTTCAGCATCTTGAAGTCTGTTGGCTAGTTAGTTACTGAGCATCTGTTCGGTAGATCCTCACATCTTCATGCTTGGCCCCAAGCCTTCCTTCCACACCATATTCAAACTCTGCCACGAATATGAATTTAATTTTATTTCCTCATCTGTTTTCCTAAGACCCTTCCCAGCAGAGCATTTGAGAGGTTCACAGAGCTAAGTAACAGCATTTTGATGGTGCTCAAGGTGTCCTCATTTCACCAAGGGGATGATGAGGCAGAGAAAGATATCCAAAACACTTTACTGGTCTTGGATTCTTAATCTGAGTTGCCACAAGCCTGATCAGTCTGTGTGCCTGCTTTCTCTAAGAATTTAGCAGCATGCAGGGCATGCTGTGTGTTTTTCTGCTTCAGATGCAGGTAGAGGCAGCAGCCTTTCTGCCTGCAAAATCTCAGGTCGTGCACCAAGGGAAGAGGAAGACCCAGTAAAGCTTTATCTTCACTGAAAACTAAAGAGGCCTCACACATCTGCAAAAAACACTCTGCCACCATTTAACATATATTTTTACCATTTGTGTGCCATTATCTCAATTTGGGCTATGACAATTAAGCCATGACTGGACCTTGCTTGGGTGTGACTCAGCAATGACAAGGGACAGGGACAATCACTTTTGAGAGATTAGAACATTTAATGACATGGATTCGAGCCATGGTGTACCACCGGCACTTAGAACCTGCTCTATTTTATTTAATTGTTAAAAAACAGCATAGAGATCTTACTAAAGAAATTCTATTATACATTATATACTCAGTGTAACTGGGATGTCATGGCAGAAACAGGGACAAATTCTAGTTTTCCAAGGCAACATCTGGTTGTATAACTACAGAACCATCCTTTCCCTGCCTTATTTACTGTCTAAATCCCAACACTTGCAATAACAAGTCTGATACATTGCCATTTTCCTTGCCCTGTTATGTTATTCATTCTCTACAGTAATTAAAACAAGGATGCCATGAAAGAGAAAAATACAGAAATGTGTGGTTAGAAGAAATGCCTTTATGCATATACAAAGCAATACAGAATTAAAATTTTATAGGTAACATAATTTCTTGCATTTCGAACCCGAGTGCTTCATTCTGCAACCTTATCATTGTTTCATATCATGGTTGCATGTGATACCTTCCCTTTTCAAATAAGTAAACCTAAATCAAAAAGTCCCCAGATAAAATTAGCATCTTCAAATAGTATGTATTGATATATTCAAAAGCTGTCATCAGGGTAACAACTTGCAGATCCCCATAAAAACTGGTATATAATTCTTAAACATTTCTGGTTTCATCTTTATCAAATCCCCAAAAACAATTCAGCATCAGCTCTGCTCTCCCCAGTGTTGATTTGTCATATCACACATGTATAAGTATTTACATATATATAAAATATAAGATTTGCTTAGGTATGTATATTATACAAGTACTAGACATACATTTATTCAATAACGAATATAAAAACTTGCAGACACAAGTTATTGAAAACAATGAAAACTGCTAAATAATTGTTTGGATTTTAGCAACCTGCTCCAATGCTTGCTGGCCTTCAAGGTGAAGAGCTTTTCCTTGTATTCAGTCTGAATCTCTGCTGTTTCAATTTATGTCCCCTGTCTCTCATTCTTCCACCATGCACCACTATGAATCATATCTCAAGTTGGAAGGGACCCAGTAAAGAGCATGGAGTCCAACTCCCTGCTCCTCCCAGGACTACCTAAAACTAATCCATATGATTAGTTAGCATCATCCAGATGCTCCGTACACTCTGACAGGAAACAGATTTTCTCCCTTTTGGACAACATGACCTAAAAATCGGATTGTGTTCTGACCATTTAAAGGTGAAATTAAATGATTCTTCTAAAGATAGGTCTCTACTGACCCTTTAAAATCCTTCTCCAGAAGGGTTTTCAGAAATTGTAAAGCCTTTACCTGGGTCTTTGTGCATCTTCTGAGATGGCTGAACAGGTTCCAGAAGGATTACTGTGTTGCTAGGTTTTTAAAAATTCTGATGAGAGAAGAATTTTTGCTACTGGAGTTTTTGGGGTGGTTTTTTTTAGGGGTATTTTTACCCCATCTCTTCAAATTAAGATCCCTCTCCAAACTATCAATAAACATCAAGGCTTTCTCAGGTCTTTAATTTTTCTGTTCAAAGGCATTTTCAAAACCATGTTTTTAATATATAATTCTACTCCTCTTATTTCAGTAATCAAACCACAAGCTTCTTTTCCAGTCTTCTACCCAGGGGTGGATTAAGAGCTCAGATGGGTCATTGGGCAGAGGCCCCAGAGTGAGTACTAGATCAAGATGTAGTCAATCTGTGCTATGATTCAGGCCCCACAGACTGAATTTAACTCTTCTGAGGAACTGCAGATGGTTCTTCACTGAGATCTCCAAGATGCAGGCCTTTGAAGGCCACTAATGGTAAACATTCTGCTGGCAGACCCATGGGAATCTATCAGCATCTCTGCTATAATATGATGATGTTTCATTCCCATTGATGTTGTTGAAAAAAGAAGCCAGACAGTCATTTCCTTGTCCCTTGGGGGTGGTTGAAAACATGGAGGTCTTACAATGACAGTGAAAGTACCACAAATGTAATAGCTAGGTGGATCTGGAGATATTATCTTCCAGCTTAAACCATACCTGTACAACTCTTTACTTTCTCTTCTTCCTATCCATCATAGGTCAGCGCCAGTTCACAACCTCCTGGCCCAGATATTGAGAGATTTTCTCTTTTCGTTTCCTTTCCCAATGACTCACCAAATATGAGGAGGTTTGTTTTCCTGTTGAGTTCACTTTTAGTTTGGTTAGCTGTTTTTCACACAGTCACCTCCATAGGAAATAAAATATTCCTTCAAAAGTCATGCCCAAAAGCCGTTCATCACCACTTCTGGCTTCTGAACAGAAACTTCCAGACTGTAGCACAAGAGAAGCTTCAGGTGTTTCTATCTCTGTTGGGTTGTCCCAAACTACCCACAATGAGGTATCAGGCGCTCAGCAACCAAAAGAGAAGGGGTGGGTAGTTGTCCATCTAAGTAATGGTCAGCAAGAGCAAGATGGGAAGATTCTGTGCATTGCTGCACCAAGAATGGATCTATTTCAGAGGCTCCCTGGGACATGAGAGGACTGCTAAAAAATAGTGACTAGTGCAGTTCACAGTCCACCTTCCTGACAGAATTTCCTGGTTTGTTTGGGTGTTTTGGTTTTTGGGTTTTGGCAGTTTTTTCCTGACTAGTCCAGGAAGGAATTTCCTTACCCACTATGAAATACTTTCAAGAAGAAGGTCACTTTTTATGATGCTTGTCTCTTATACACCAAGAAGGATCACTGGTGATTTCAGTAGTTTCCTTGTTCATACATGGCTTCTTTATCAAAAAGTCTCAAATGGAGCAGGATCCAAGAGAGAATCTGTGAGCAAAGAAATTAGATTTAGATGAGAAATGGATTGTGACATGGCTGGTGGGAGCTTCAATAACTATTTTCATCTGGTTTATATTGGAAACTTCAAGAAAACAAATGTAAAAATAGCCTTCATTTTGATTCAGTAACAGTCTCAGTGCATCCTTAACTTAGCATCAGCATCTACTTAGAACTTGTGTAAAACCTACATTATACTCATTCTTTATTTCGAGTTTCACATTGGAGAAGAACATATATCCTCAGAAGTTCACCTGCTTTTTTCAACCATGTGCTTTCCCCCATAAACCTTATACTGGCACATGACGACATCAGATGTTTTCAAGGAAGGCTCAGAAAATAAGTCAAGAAGAGTTCTATCCATTTCTGAGAGCAGTTAGGAAATAGCTTCAGTCCTCCTCATCAGTCAGAAAGAGAACAAATACTATTTACTCATCTATGGGTGATTCATCACTGGCTGTTTGTTCCTTGTGAAGAAGATCATCATCATCATCATCATCATCATCATCTTTGACCGGAACATCATGTTTCTTATAGAAGAACCACAGTGCTTTTTGGCCACATCTGACATATATGTATACTGGTCCCATATTTGATTCACGGGCTCTCCAAAAAGTGGTTGAAGCCTCAATCCTTCACTTCTTCCATCAATTCATTGGATGGCTTCAACTCCTAAGAATGGGTAGAACCACAGTCCATAGCATCAGATGAGCAATTGCTCATCCTTTAGAAAACCTCTGTTTACAGGAAAAAAGAGAAGTTTTAATCTTTACTCCATTCTTATGATGAGAGATCTGTTGTAGTTTTCTATATCAAATTTTTTACTACCTTTTTAGAAAAAGTTAGTCCTGATCATGTGCCCAGATGTATATGTGAGCCAAAACCTTGGATCACAGAATTATAGAATTGTTTGGGTTGGACGGGACATTAAAGATCATCTCATTCCAGTCCCCTGTTGTGGGCAGGGACACCTTCCACTTCCAGGTTGCTCCCAGCCCCATCCAGCCTGGCCCTGAACACTTCCAGGGATGAGGCATCCACAACTTCTCTGGTCAACCTGTGCCAGAGTCTCATCCCTCTCACAGTAAAGAAGTTCTTTCATACATCTAATCTAAATTTCCCCGCTTTTAGTTTGAACCCAAATCAGACCCGACCATGCAGTAGTTTAAATTGTCAAAATTCTAGTCTAATCTTGAGTCTTAACCTTGTGCTTTCAGCATGAGGCAAGACAACAATTTTCCTATGAAAAACAATCAAACACCACGCAGACTGTGAAGGAGAAGACTCTTAGGTGGAAAAGTCCTTCTTGGTCTCAATGGCCATATTCAGGGTCAGCATCTATAGCCCTCTACTTTCAGAGAAAGCTTCTTCTACCTGGATATCTCTCCATCTGGAGAGCATCCAACAGGCAATGCATGAGAACAGGGACCAACTTCTCTGCACGCTCCAGCTCATACCGATGCAATGTGGAGAGGTAGTTTTGTGCACAGGAAGACAGGAAGATGACATAAGGAAGATACTTGTGTATTTCAAGCTACCTTCTGCACTGGGTGTTCTGACCTTTAGAGAAAGTTAATCATGCCATCTACTTTCACTCTTCATTTAATCTCCCCTTCCCATCTGTTCGGTTTCTCTCAGCTGGAAGCAAGATGAAGAACGAGTACAAGTCAGCCCTCTCAGTGGTCTGCAGCCCACACTTTGGGGCCATTTATTATAAGGCATTAACATCAATTGTCACCTCTATCATGACTGTTATCTCAATCCATCCAAGATTAGTAGGCAAGAACTGATTTTCTAAATATCTGAAATGCAAAATGAACGATAAACAGACAGATATGCAGTATCAGAAGAGATTGTTCTGATCCTTTGGACTGAACTCTGAAATAACATATGCCAGATGCCTCAGCTCATGTGACAGGTTAAAACCTTCTGTTTGAGTCATAGCATCCCTTTTAGAAAATCTCTTAATCAAGGTTTCATGTGATAGGTGCTCCACCCCTATTGCTAAACAAGATGTTTCCAAAATAGTTAATTACCTTCACTATTTAAAAAATGCAGACTTGGTGTCTTATTTCCATTTTATATTTGTCAAATGCCTGCTTCCAGACAGAAGAAATCAGCAAGTTCTTCTTTTTGCCCCCTATTGTAAAAGAACCCCATGTTTTAGTAGGTATTATTTATAGGCTATGGCCAGAAGTATGTTTAACCTTCTCTTCAATAAACTGTGGCCACTCTCGTTACTCTTTCAGACCTAGAATTACCCTTCTACTTCTGAATAAGTATTAAAACTTATTTGTTTTTCAGAGCAATCACTAGAACTAAATGCAGAATTCCAGTAATGATCTTTTCTGAGCCATAGTCAGAGGTAACATTACCTTTTTATTTATAGCGGATATTCAGCAGAAGTTAACTTCATCCCAAAACTGTACTAAGTCTTGGGACTTTGAGAATTTCAACACAGTCCTGAGAGCTCATATATTTGGCTGTTATTATGACATCCACCTTCTTCTTAGGAAGCACTGTTTTCTAATGAGGATTTCCTCTTTTTATGAGTGACCCACTTGCTTTTTCCTGCAGATACTTAATTTTGCATTTGATTGGATTAAAATGAACACCCTTTAACTGCATCCAGCCTACACAGTGACCCAGGTCACCTACTTCTGTCATTATTTCACCATTTTTGTATGATTGGCCAATTTTACCAGTAATTACTTCAAATGTCTTCCAGGTAATGTTAGAGAAATTGAATAGCACAGAGATTTCAGCACACTGCTGAAGGAGCCTACTAGAATCTCTGCAATTTTGTTTGTCACAACTGACAGGTTTTTTGGTGGTCTCATTTCTGGGCTGATTTCATTTTCCGTAAAGAAGTACTGTCTCAAATACTCCAGCAAAGTTTAAATATATTTTATGATAACTTACTTTATTCACCAAACTTGCAGTTGCATACAATCAGTTTCATTTGATAGATGCTATGTTCTATGAAACTGTGATGATTGGTACTAATTGTGTATCTTTAAATTCTTTGTCATATTATCACATATCAAAATTCTTCTAATAATTCTGACACTTATGAAAGTTTGACTAAGTTTATCAGGTCACCTGGTTTACATCCTTAAAAATTAATATTAGATTTTTTTTTTTTCCTGGAATATTTTGAAGGTTTTCTAATATTCCATAAATTTCTAAAATGAACATTAATGGTTCAGCAAATTTCTGAGCCAATTCTTTGAATATTCTGAGTTTCCAATTATCTCATCCCGCAGATGGGAAATATTCAATAGTAGTTGTTTAGCACAGTCGTCAGTTACTGACTGTTCATACATTAAAAAAATAAATGGATGGATGGATGGGATGGATAGCTGGGTAGACAGATCTCCCTTGGACATGATTAAACAGCAGTGGAAGGTTAAATAATCCAAAAAGTCATCCAACCCCATTAGACACCGGAAAACAGCTGAAGTGCTATGCCCTTGATCTGCAGACGCACTCCTTTATTGAGTATTCCAGTACCCATAAATCACCTTACAATACAATACCTTCCAATGCACACATACATTATAGAGCTACTTACATACAGATTGTATCCTGAAATTCTTTACAGCACTAAAAAATTGCGAGGCAGCAGCTAGTACATTGTGTAAAGAACACAGCAAGGTAAAGACCTTGCAGAGCAATTAAAGGAAAACCTCCATTCTCTGATAAGACTAATAAACACGGAGAAAAAGAAACTGAGCCGTCGTAGGAATTAAATAGACTGAAGTAGCAGGGAAGGTCTAAGGAGTAGGTGGCCAGGTCCTGATGGGGGAAATGGACAGGAGCCACTGAACTGCACCCTTCCCGCAGGAAGACTACTTTGATGTAGTCAAAGTAGTACCTTATTGCTGCCTACACAGCAAAAAATGCCTCTCTAGATCTCACCTTTTACTGGTCAGTAACGAAAGCAAGGAAACCATTCGCTAAGGGGACAGTTACACTAATAACCAATTGTATCAATAATTAATTCCTTAATTATTGACTCAGATTCTTGGAGGAAGGACAGGAAAGCAAGGTCTCTGGTCTAACCAATCACCAGTGCTTTCTGAAGGTCCCTCCACTTTAGCATTCTCGGACACATGATGTGACTCTTGGGGCTGTCCTGTGTAGGGCCAGGAGCTGGACTCAGTGATCCTTGTGGGTGTCTTCCAGCTCAGGATATTCCATGAATCTGTGGTTCCAGTCTGGCCAAGCTCCCTTCTTATGGCCAGGGTAGAAACACTTTGAACACAAGCGAAGCAGGAGGCAGGGACTTCTCCTTTGCTAGTGCCTAGGCCATGTGCATGGCATTTCTTCTCTTTCTCTCCCACAGGCTGAGCAGCAGATCCTTCCTCTCCTTTTATTCTCATTTCTCTCTAATCAAATGAAAGTGGGTTGAATGTCGAATTGAAAAAGTTCAGAGACGCTCTCCTTAGCTAGTGACTTTCATAACTGAAGGAACAAGAAACACCAAGAAAGATCCTTCATGGCAGTCAAACACTCTGACGGCCAGAACTAGTAAAAAAATCTCCGGCTTAAAAGGAGCCAATAAGCAGCAATTTCTACTTGTTTCTGTTGTAATCTCTTGCAAAGTGTATCTTTGAGATGGCAGCAAGTATCTCTAACATCAATAAAAATACTCTTCTTAGCTTTAAGACAAGTTTAATATTAATTTCTTTGAGGTCTCTCTTTTCCTTTCCACTGCCTGAAGGCAACCTAGTTACATGAGTGGACCTGCTGTAGGATCATCTGCCCCCAGTTCAGGAGTCTGGATGAAAAACTGGCATCTGGACCTCATTTGTGGTCTTGACTCCTGATTTAAGGGAAGTTCAGCATAGTTACCATTCACTGGGCTCCATCCAGAGGAAAGCTCCTGCCCAAGAGAGACACCATGTTATTCCAACCTGGTAGCAGATTATCAAGAGGCTGTTCTGCACATCAACCACTAATTCTCCTTGCTGGATGCAAAGAGAAACAGAAAAATCAGAAGGACCAATTAAGGATCCACAGAAACATAACAATGTGCTCATTCAGGACTGCTCTTAGTGCACAAACTAATTCATGGACATGCAGAGACAACACACACCATAAACAAAAAGTTTACAGTTGCTAAACAGTCTTCAGATGTACTCTGAGATAGATTGTGAATTCCCTTCTTTATCATCCTGGCTGATTAAAACAGAAAAACAGCCCTTAGGTAATATCTATTACATAAAGCCACTGGTGATCATGCTGATCATGTCATGAGAAAGGCACAGAGCTCCCTCCGCACACCACACCACAAGGACTTTCTGTGGAAGAGAGGGGGAGAAAATAAAGCAATTCCAAAATTCTCCCCCAGTTTCTGCCTGCTAATACTCTATACAGTCCTGCAGGAGAAAAGCAGGGCAGAAGAAGTGGTGGACTGCAACAACAGTATCTTTCCCGCAAGATGCTGTACAGAATTAGAAAGATTAGATGCCCTCAGTTGCTGTCCTAGAATGGAGAATGTTTCTCCATTCTCTGCCGCTTTTGATAAATCATTTATTAGAACAGCGTTTTTACATAATCCCTGGGGGGGGAAAAAGGAAAAAAGAAAAAAACCACCAATATCCCCCCCCATAAAGTAGATTTATCACAAAATGCTGTCCTCCTACCAACTGTCTTCAGACCAGAACATATATTTCTCTGATTATTAATTAACTGATGCACAGAAAGAGCTTCAAGCTTTTTAACCTCTCCTTTTCTCTTTTGTCCTTCAAGTGTATAGATGACAATGCAGGGGTGGTGTTCAAAACACAGATAGCAACTGCAGTATTGCCATCATGTTTTGAGCACACGGGCTCGAATATTAAAGCCATTTAAGAACCAAGTATTTAATCTATTTTCCCAGTACATACATTCTGTTCCTAGTCATACGTGTTTAAATCTGTCATAGTAACATGAATCCTGCTGACACAGATGAGGAGAAGCAGAGATAGTTAACTGCCAACGCTGCACGTAACAACAAAAAAAGTCAAATCTGCCAGTAGGTATTTGACCTGAGAAGAGAAAGGAATATGCTGTTGTTAGCCCAACATGCCTGTCTATCTGCCTATCCCTTATCCACTGTAATGTCTTAAATCTCAGGATAAGCCATAGCTTTTCTTCTCTATGGAGTTCATCCAAATACCTTCAACAATGTGAAACACAGCTACACATAAATAACACAGGAAAGGGGGAGAGTTGAATGCACCAGCAACTTCTGCATGTATCAAGGCCCCTGAAAACTAAAACAGTGAAATGAATCTAGAGTAATTAGCTGCTCTGTCCCTAGAATGTTCTCACAAATAAAATGCAGTTATTGGCATTTGCCCGTCTCTTTCCCCAGCTTTCGAATCCCAGTTCCTCTACTCTCAGCATCCAGCCAATGGAGATTTTTATATTGCATCAGTGAATATCAGAACAACTAAGGAGAAAAAAATCTGGTCCAAATCTGTAGGCAACTAATACCAAAATCAGAGTACAACTCCCAGCTTCATTATCTGGTCTAAATGAAATATAGTGAGCAAATGCTCTTCTGATCTCTCTTATTAGTACCATTTGTTAAAATGTTGTATTATTTACAGCTTTGCACAGAACAAGGAAATGGGCTTAGAATTCCATCTCAAAAGCAAAGTGATTATAAAAGCTAGTATAGCTTTGTGAGCTTATCTTACAGCAAGGTTCTTGCAGAGGTACAACTATATTAGCACCCCAGCACAAGGGCTTATCATCCCTTGAAGGTCTAGTCTTGGCAAAAGTAGAGAAATAATAATCTTCTGTCATAGTGGCCAGCATTTCTGGAGGGGTTTGATTCAGCAATTAACATCACTTTGCAGAGTGACCCACCCAGGGACTAGACAGTTAACATTTTACCTTCAGGTGTCACTCCTAACTATGGAACCAGGTAGATCCCACAAAAGAGGTGCCTGGATTTAAGCTGGGTGCCTGCCTTCACTGCAGCCAGCACTGGTGCCTGACCAGTGATTTGAGCACAGCTAAGCATGTCCTGATAAAAGAGAGAAATCCTGCCCTACACTGCACTGACTGCATTGGCTGGACCTCCACTGATTACTGTAGGGTCCTAAATGCATGAACGCGGAGGCATGACCCAGGTGTGCACATTTAGTCGGCAGGAGGGACATCCCAACAGGACCTGTTGCAAAAGTAGAAATCAAAGTTCCCAGGCAAGGTAGGTTCTCTAAAGACGTGAGCTAAGCAACCATCCAGCTGCAGCCAACTCAGCTTCGATCGCTGTGCATATATTAGTAAAGTAAACATACCTGGCACTTCTCCCTAGCACTGGGGACAGCTGGCACAAAATGGCCTACACTCAAATTATTAAATCCTCTCACCTTCCAGAACATCGTGGCCACATCCAAGTTAACCACTGAACACAGCCTGTCTTCTGTGCTAATATTCAGACTTTGTCCAGGAATTGTTTGGTGTCAAACACAAGTCAAAAAAACCCAGCAGTACAGATTATTAGGTTCCAGTTTCTCTGAACTTCCCCGGCACAGCTTTGGTCTACTGTTTTATATGTAACTGATGTGTGTTGGCCAGGAATATCAGCGATCCAGATGTGATTTTTAAAAAGAAATGGGTTTCACCACATCCTATATTCAAAGATGTGAGGTATATAGACAACATATTTAAGGTTAAAGCCCAAGTAAGGCATCCCCAAGGGAACTTCCAGAAGTATTTTACGTCTGAATCTATCTGGGTGAAATCAGGAAGTGTTTAGTTTATTCCTTTGCTGAGATTGAATCATAGGACTTTGTTGATGGATTGTTCAAGTAGTCAAATGTAAACTGGTAACATCACCAGGCTGGCTGAAAAGTGATGGCAAGAGCGGATCTATTCCTACTGAATAAAACCACAGCTCATTACTCACTATAGCTCTCCAGTTTTCTCTCTAGAAAATGATGATTGCTGTGGGGTTTGAGAGTACTTTTTGCCTGTTCATCTTCAGAGCTGCAATGTTGGTACCTCTTCATCCAGGTGGCTGGCAGGAAACCTGCATGGACAGCCAGTTTACTCGGAGCCTTGGCTTCAAAGGGGGAGAACAAAGAAGATTCCCTGTTTATTCCATGGGCCTCCCTTTTAAAACCCCATGTGCCATATTCAGTAAGCCCATTGTCTCACTTTGAGAGACTAAGACCATAGGTTTTATGTCCTGTCATGAAGTCACACTATCAGCCAAGGTCAGGGAGCACAGTTTAATGCAGGAGAAGGTGCCACTGCATGCACGGCTGTGTCTTTTTCAGATGCAAGCCACCCTGTGTCACCTGTGAGACTTGCTTCCGAGGAGGAACTAGACCAGGGAGGAGGGGCTGCTGAATGCATCCGCAGCACAGCCCAAGGCTGTAAGGCAGGCCTGGTGCTGCTGTCAGGAGCAGGTGTATACCTGGCAGCAAGCACTCAGCATTAGCTTTTTGAGGGGCTCGCAAAAACCGTCTCTCCATTTCAGCCTGTCTGTTGAGCAACACCAGGCTCCTAGGATTGATTTGTGCTGCCAGAGCCTTGCAGGGGTGGGTAAACAGATGGCTTTGTCTGGAGAGCAGGCTGGTCCAGGCTAGTCTCACCCAAGGTTTGTGCTCAGGAACGTTGTTGGCACATAGGGGCATTTCTGGCAAAAGTAGCAGAGGCAGTGCTTGTACAATGTGATGGCCCCCTGCCTCACTAATATCTCAGACCCACGGTCGCTCCAGCTACAGCCACATACAGTCTGGGCAAATGAGGCTTTTGTGGATCCAACATAAGAAAAGAATTTTAAAAATATTAAGAAAAAAAAAAGTAAACCCACACCAAAAGCCCTTCCCGAAGCTGAATGCATTAGATGCATTGCATCCTATGTGGTTCCGACCTGTATTATTTCATCAGACTGTTAGAGAGCAAATTGAGACAAAGAATGTCTTAGATGACCCGTAGTACAATATTCAGTCACTATAGTTGCTTCTAGTGCTGGATGTGCTCCATGGTTGATTGGAAGATTTGCTGGCAAAGTATGAAATTCCATAGGGAAACCATGTTAGGAAAGCACTTGTGCTCATCTCTCAACTGCAGAGTCAACATGGAGTCTGCAGAAACTGCCAGTGATTAAAGCTCTTTATATTGCTTGGCTGGCCAACAATCAAGCTATTCATGCCAATTAATACGATAATGGAAAATTTATTAAATTCACATTTTACTTATATTGCCGTAATAAGGAAGTAGCAGTAGGTGTGTCGGGTTCCCCTCATCATTAGTACTGGAAGGCAAAGAAAAGGTTATGCTGGCAAGTTGAGTAAGGTCTAGAGGTTTACCCCAGTCACAGTGGAGGGAAACAGAGGAAGAGACAGTGCCTTGAGACCATGCATTACATCTGCTGACTCCCAGCTCAAAGGTGACCCAAATCTTGTGGCACCAACATTTGGATCCCTGTGCTCCACATAGTCTAGTGTTCAGACTGGCACTCAGCCCAGGCACTGTGTCCTGGGACACTGATCTGTAACAACCCCTCCTATCCTTTGTCCCACATTGGCAACCATCCTCTCCTCACTCTCCTGCCCACCTGCCCACCCTCCTACCTGCTCACTTCCCCCCTCTCAGCGCCCTCACCCCCTTCCCCATGTTCATTCTCAGTGGTCGTTGCATGTACGTGCCTTGGCACCCTTCAGCTCGTTAAGTCCCCTGCCTTGCCTCATGTTTTGACAGGTTTTGTGAGTTTTGACAATCCTGCCAGTGCCCAAGCTGCTATCCAGGCCATGAATGGATTCCAGATTGGCATGAAGAGGCTGAAGGTGCAGCTGAAGAGGCCAAAGGATGCTAATCGTCCCTACTGAAGGGTTGTGGGAACCACTGGATACAAAGCACTAGCACAGGTAACTGCATGGGGAAGGGGGTGTCAGCTACACTCGTAGCGTCTCTCTGTGTTGTAGACCCTCAAGGAGATTCAGCTCTGTGACTCTCTTATCTGCTGCCTTTTTGACTCAGCCACTCTGCTCAGACATGCACTCACACATAAACCAGGAACTGTTTGTGTGTGTCTCTTTAGAAAAAGAGGTGGAAGGATGCTTACCAAGGGATAAGACAACTTCCACATCCCAGGGGCATCCTGCATCTCTAGAAAGTGTTTCTGGTCACTAGAGGAGAGTCAGCAGCTGTCCTGATTCCCCTTGCTCAGTGAAAGAGAGCATTTCTGGTGCTTGAAGAAGATCTGCAATTAAGAGGTGGGACTGGGCTGCAGTTTAATCCCAGGTGACTGGACTGGGACAGTGTCTGTCTCAATAGCTCTGTGTTGCAAACGTTTCAAAGCATTCTTCATTCTTCATGCGGTACAGTCTGTATCCAATTCCATCTCAGCATAATAACTTAATGTAAATATGTCTCCCTGACAACCAAATAACCCCTGATTTATTTCTTCACAAACCCAAGAAATTAATAGAAGGATCCATGTCCAGTTCTTGGTCAGTTGTTTTAAACTCCTGTGTGTAGATAAAACCCAACCAAAGCCAAGGAAGCTTAGCTAGAGTGAGGACCTGGGGTCTCGTTTTTAGACTCATGTGCCATGTATTGCTGGAAAGAAGCCAGCTGTATGTTCCAAGGGAACTTCTAATACATGTAACAACACAGTTTGTTTCATTGGAGTCCCCACATATCATCAATAACAAAAATGAAGATGTTTCCAAAAATGGAAGTATTTTCCATCACTGGCTGGCTCTTCCACTAGGTAATCTTTGAGAAACAGAAATATAAACCCCTATGTGTTTGTTAACAGAGACAGGAAGTCTCCGTATTGTTAAAACTGTTCCACACCAGAGCTTCCCCAACAAACTCAGCACCTAGGGAGACCCTAAGCAATTTGTATTCCTGAATTAGTGATAAAGAGATTGGTTAGGTGACTTTTCTATGTCATTTTAGCTGTAATGTCTAAGATTCCGTGATTTTTATTTGGGCCTCTTTTGACTCATCTAAGACAGGCAGGAAATCCCTACCTTCAACTTTCCCAAAGAACAACAGAGTGTTTTAATTTTTCACTGGCATCCCAAATATCTTTGAAAAATATTTTTTTTCCAGTCTTCAGAGCAGTATCCTTTCCAGTGAGAATTCAGGAATGGGACCAAAATGTCTTTGAAAGAGGTGCTGCACTGAAGATGACATAAAGGAGATTAAGAAACCTTTCAATAAATATATTAGGTGCATGTGGAAGAAGGAGCCTCCATAGTGTAGAATATCCTTTATATGTGACTATATGGAGATAACTGTCAAAGCATTTTCCCCCTTCAAAAACCTCTTTTCTTTTCCTTGCTTATGAAAAGGCCTCTTGGAAGCTTGAAACCGAAACATGTTGCCATATCCAAACGCTTTTTGCTTCATCACACTGGCTTTTTTCTGCAGGCTTTGCTGGGGGAGGGCGGGGGGTGCATGCATGCAGTTGTGTTAAAGCAGGGGCTGCGTTGGTCAGGGAGGTTTTCCACGACACCTGCAAAGGGATCGAGGAACACAAAGGTCTCCCTAGTTAGGCACCAAGCTTTATGTCTTAGTATAGCTGTGCTCACTGAGGATATGCTTGTTGCTCATGGTGGTGTAGGAAGATGCAGGGCTGTGGATATCTGTGTTGTTAAAGATTCACCAGTATGAGTCCGCAGTGGTTTTCATCATCATGGTTCATCATGAAGTGCCCTGAGGTCTCAGCTTTTTTCCTACAAAAAAGATTACTCACTAGTAGGACTAAGATTTGTTGTTTGGGTATTTTTTTTTCCCCCAGTAAATTATATAAAAAGGAATCAGCAGGTAAAATGGTAATAAAATTCCACACGTTTCTCTTAGAGCATTTTTTTTCTTTTCCTTTGCCTGTAGTAGGCAGAACAGTCTTGAAGTGTTGCCTCTAGGTAGGAAGTCCTTTAGCCTTCCTGGCTTTTACTTTGGCTTTCGTGCTCTGCTGTCCAGAAAAATAGTTCAGTAGTTACCACCAGATCACTTCCAGCCTTGGCTCAGAGGAGCCTCGTTTAGAGACCCTATCAAAATATATCTCAGAGGTCCTTATTCTCTTGCGTACTCACACCTTGTTGAGCCCATTGCAGGAGCTGTTCCTGACTTTTAGCAGAAAGGAGTTCCCCAGGAAAAAAGTTTTATACTTGTCTTTTTCCACCTAACAGAAGGAATTGCCTGAGTGTATGTGGCCCCAGGAGGACACTGCAGGAAACATTCCCCAGGGGAGGATTTGGGTTAGCACACGGAGAACCATGCTGCAGTAGACTGGAGTGGACACTTGGTGACAGCAAGGATACCCAGAAGGCCAGAAGGGCTTAAACCCAGGTCTTTCTCCAGCTCATCTGCCTCCCAGTGCTTGGGAACATCAATACCAGCTCCACAGAAGCAGGCAGGATTCTCAGTTACGGTGGCTACAGGTCAGCTTCCCACCAGGGCTGGGCAATACTGAGCAGCACAGGGCTAAGCCCTCAGGAATAAGCCTGACTCGGAGATAGGTCAGCTGCTCTTGGCTCAGCACAGTATTATTGTACCTCCACTGCTGGCTTGATTTGCAGCTTCCTTTAGCTGATAGAAACACTATAACTCCACTGTGTTTCTTATGTATCTTTAGTTTGGATGCGGATCTTCAGTGTCTTTAATTCCAATTTGAAGCATGTGTATTACCATATTGACTTCAGGGTAATTACTCATGTGCTTCAAGAGGATGGTCAAGAAACTTTTTAATTGGGATTTTCCCAAGGAAGGGCTTTTTTCTATTGAATTGCTTTCAAAAAATAAGAAGTTGCTAACGACGACAACAACAACAACAAAAAAAGCAGCACCCAGTTTGATATAATCCACCAGAGTGGTTTTCTCTAACTGAGAAAGAAAGAGCTTCACTAAATTTTAATTCTGGATGCAGGCGTTTTTTTTAAACTCATAAATCTCTCTTTTGGGAAACAAGCAGTCTAGGCCACAGTGATTTGAAGCTCTTTGTTTTCTTTGCAAGTGCTCTAAACTTGCTGTCAAACACTGAAAGGGTGTCTGTGATGTGGCAGATAAGCCCAAAACTGCAGCAAGCAAAGCCCTGAAGAATTTAGATGGCAAAATGGCTGCCCTGTTTTCTTTTTACTTTACAATTAAAAAGGTGATTGTAAAAAAAAAAAAAAAAAAAAAAAAGAGGAGAGGAGAGGAAGGATGGGCTGCGAGAAAGCAAAAGAGAGAAGGATCATTTGAGGCAGCTCTTGCCAAAATTAATGTATTCTGTTACCAACCCCGCCGTAGGATTAGGAAGCAAGGACTCAGAGACACTCTGTGTGTCTTTCAGATAGTAAATGCACAAAATAATTAAGAAAAAGCCAACCTGAAATCCACAGCTCCCTTCGGTGGCCTTTCCTAGGAGCCCTTCAGTGCCCTGTGCTGTGATGAAGTTGCAGGTGCAGCCCGCGGTGCCTGGGGCTGTGTGTGAGCCCTGGGCCCACGGGGACTGCTGGGACAGGCAGGCATGGGAGGACAACACTGCCTGGAAAACTGCTCAGCTCACAGCTCTTCCAGAGCTCAGGACAGAATGCAGAGGAGCCCATGAGCATCCTGCTGATAGATCAATAAAAGACACTGCACACCAGAGCCATGAAAATCCTGCCCATTCTCCTTCTGTGGCTTCATTGCAGTGACTGCTCATTGGCAAAGTGATGTTTTCCACCTCAGACAGGCACTCCGCTGCTGGAGTTTTATTTAAGGCTAAAGATGCAGAGACATTTGGGTGAGACTAACCCAGAGCACTGACTGGCATGAAACTGAGTGAGACGAAGTGAGTGTGAGCGAGGCAAACTGAGTGAGGCAAAAGGGAAACAGAAGAGTGACAAAAAATAGGAAAAAGATCAACAGCTAGATTTTTTCAGCTGTGTTCCTGAGTAGAGACAAAACATTAAATGATTGCACTGCCCAAGCAACCTGCTTCTCCAAAACACCAGGGGAAATAACATTGGCCAAAGCTCAAATACAAAAAAAAAAGACATTGTCAGGTCCTCCTTCACTGCTTCCTGAACACGGACTGATGTGTGGTTTATTGTAAAATGTGTGAAATGCATGTTTTTGCAGCTGTCTGGAATAAGCAGTATTTTTACTCTAAGGAAATGTCTTTTTTTTTTTAATTGGAATGTATAGTTTACCAAACTGGAAAACTTTGGTTTTTTCTCTTTTTGTTCCCTAATAAGAGAAAAAAATAAAAGCAATCCAAACTTCATTTTAAAGTAAACATATACTATCAGCCAAAAATAAAACAAACAAGCAAAATTCCAAATAGCCATAAACAAAAAGATGTGAGTGGAAAATTTCTGGCTTCTCTTGTCATTTCAGATGGCTTCAATGCAAAGCCTAGTGAAAGTGTATTTTTTACTGAAATTTCTGTTGCTTATGCCTCTCAGATAGCTTTCTATTACCTCTAGTAAGAGGCTATTCTGCAGCTGCATTGATCTTACTGTTTTCTATTAGGCTGTTCATCTTGAGATTCATCCCAAATATCCTTTTTCAAGATAAAATCCCATTTCTTGCAGTTATGCCTCCTACAATCATGCTAACCAGCTCCTCTTCCACCTGCACAGATTATTGTTGTTTCCCTCTTTTAGTCATCACTTAGATTGTTTAGGACTTGCTTACATTATGGAAATTTGCACTAGTATAATTGCATCAAAACAGTACCCCAGCACAAGCTTTAATATGAGTGAATAAAGAGAGAAAAAAAATCACCACAGCTTAATTTTGGAAAGTCTGTTCAGGTACTGGAAAAACATCACCTCAGCCAATATTTTCTTCTGTTCTTTGGATTACTTTTGTTTTTTCATTTCCACTGACACCTGTGATTAAATTAAGCATCCCTCACTGTGTTTGCAACCCAAAGTTTGTGCTGTTGTGCTTGTACTGAGAGAATGGAATTGAATTTTACTAGGGGACACTAAAACAGGACTCCTGAAGGTGTTTGCAAGACTGACAAGGAAATCCTTTTTTTTCTGTCTTATCATTTTTAACCTGTCTGTCCATTTAAATCACTGATAACTTTATTATGGCAAAATTCTCATGTCTGTTCTACAAACCACAGTTTCGATACCAGAGCATTGCAAAATCCCATTTGCTAATTATTTTATTCTAAGATTGGCACACAATATAATGCACTGATGGAAAACGACAATAATTAATTACTGCATTTACTCCAAAATTACAATCAGTAATTACTGCTCTGAGACTGAATTCCATTCAGCAATATTTGGAACTTGTTCTTCCTCAAAGCAGGGCAGCTTTTCAGGAGTATTGCTGTGTTTGCATCTAAATGAGTCCATGTAGGTCACTAACGGATCCGCGCTATTTGTCATGGGAGTGATAGAGCAGCACAAGGCAATACCACAACACTTCCCCTCGGCTTGGAGCAGGAATTCTTCATTAAAACCCATGTCCCCATTTTTAAAAAGATGTTAGATAATATAAATACTTCAGAATTAAATAACAGATATTAAAGCAGCCTCCCACTTCTCATCCCGCTGTGATGCTCTTGGCCCTGGCGCTCTGAAGTAAACTTCTGGGGAATTGTGAGAACTTTTGCCAAAGACTCAGCCAGCAAAGAGCCTTCTGAGTTGTTCCTACTGTGAAAAGACCAGGAGCTTGTTAGGGTTGTGCCCTCTTCAAAGGCTTCCAACAGCAAAACCCCTAAAGCTGCAGGGTTGACTGGAAGGTGCTAATGTCATATTCAGCCACTTGACCAAGATTAGTGTAGGAGTTCATATGGACAGTGTCACACAAATTACCTGAGTAAGTCAGATTTTAGAGCCTTTCTGAGCTCAGTGTGAGTTTCAATTGCATCACTTCATGGGCAGCTGCAGTAACCTGAAAACAGCAGCCTTTGAAGGAGCATTTTTACAGGGTTTGTTCAGCACAGAGATTTGCCGGGCCAGAGCATGAGGGAACTGCAACTTGAAGAAAAACTGGAAAATATAAGAAAAGGAAAGAGTAGGCGTTTGAAACAGCCGTGATTGGAAATGAGAGCCAAAGAGATGGAAAAACACAAGAGACATCCATAGCTAAATTTTTTGTTCAAGCAGCAGCAGCAAACACTGACAGAATGAATCCTCCACTAAATAAAATAACTACAAAACGAGCAAGAGAAGGCAAAGACACACAATGAAAGAGGATTGTGAAAATACAGGATGAGTCCTCGAAAACAAGCATAGTCATTTTTCTGCAGGACCTTCAAATAAACTACAAGTCATCAAAATCCGTTGATACTGGAGCACTAGAGAGACCAGTACCCACTAGTGAGCAAACAGGAAACGGGCACGTTATCAATTTGCAAATGCTACTCAGGGAGAGAACAAAGGTCTAGAACTTCAGAGATGTTCTTCTCAGATGGCCCCATGTTTGAAGGCAGATAGAGCTGTCTTTGGTGAGCTCAGTTAATACAAACATCAGCACCATGAACATGCTTTTTTGTCCAGGTAAAGACAATATGAACAGTATAGGCCAAAGGCAGACCTCTAGGCCTAAGAAGGAGGTTAAAACCTTCTTCCGGAGAAACTGAAAATTCCCAATGAAATCAGAGTTACAAGTCAGCCCCAACACGTGATTCACAGGACTCAGGTTACTCATGCAGCACTGATCAGTAAGCTGAAAATTATCTGATCTTTTTGTCACTGACCTTTGAGAGCTACTGCAGAACCATGAATTGAAGCTCTGTGGGGTAGTGCTTGGCACTTACACTGTAGAGATAAAGAAAAGGGAGGCTAAAAAACTCCATGAAATTTACTCTGCAGGGGAAAACTGCTACAGGAGTTGGCAAGAATCTTAATAAGGGGTTGCAGAGTACTCCATCAATGTGAGCACCTTAAATGGATGTCCTTATGGTTTGGAAGGCATATACAATCAGCTGCACTAGAACGCTGTTTCTCGTTCCCACGGTTATACCCAGTGATATATCAAATGCAATAATTGCATATTTGAATAATTCATAGGTACGGTAACTTTGGCCAGATACAAGTGAATATCAAAACTCTGGTCTCTGAAGTGTTTGATTCAGCTGTAGCAGAGAATTGAAGGTTTACGGTACAAACCCTGCTTCTCAGGTGTCTTTCATCCTGCTCTGTGACTGCAGTTAGGAAAAAAAGGAGAGTTTTTATTTCAAACGGTTCATTTTTCCACTTAGCTGAGCTTCATCCAGCCTTTTTGAAATATTGGGTAGAAGGCTGAGCTGGAGGGGAAAGGAGAACAGCAGTCAAGTCATTTCCCAAGCAAGAAGCAGAGTAAATGAAAACTCAGTGCTCTGTCTGGAAAAGTACTAACCACAACCATGATCGGTCTAAGTTCTCGGGCAGCGTCAATCACCAGCTCCTCTGAAACCAGTGAAGTGACACTGATTTATGGCAGCCAAGGATTCAGGCCCATATTACTTACTTAACTCTAAATGTTCTCCTAGCAGAGATGTTTCAATTATTTGCAATTCTAGAGGGAGATGCAATGTCACCATTCTGGCTGCTCTAGTCTTCTTGGAGCGGAGAGAGTAGGAAATGATCATGCCTATCTCCAAATATCACCATGGCTCATTTTAAAAATGCCTTTTTATGATAATGACTTGCAAATAGAAGAAAATATCTTGCACCCATGGAAAGCTGCAGTTCCACACTCAAGTAATCCTCTTTAGAAAGCAGATTTCTGCCATTATTGGGAGATACATCCTCCCTCCCCAGCTCTTCAGATATCCCTTTTTCCTGTGTAAAACAGAACCAGCAGCTGGGCTGCCTGAAGCATCTGTTCTATGAAGAGCAATAACACTCTAAAATCCTCACAGTGATGAGATGCCTACCTTTGAGATTTCTGGCTCTATGATGCCCAGTCCTTGAAGCCAAAGATATCTTTTGGTTGATTTGGATGTGCTGCAGACCATGGTTGTCATGGTAGACTCTTAAAAGCAGGTTGTTCCAAAAGAAAATAGGTTTTCACTACCGTGATTTCTAAGGATTTGGAAACAATTTGGCCATTAAACCCATGAGCTGTGCAGTCAGCTAAAAATGTGTCTTTGCTGGATGAGATTCTCTATCTTTCTCTATTCTCTTGAAGCATCTCCACTCATGAGCAGAGGTTGCATCCCATTTGCTGTGACGTATGAAAAGTGAATGCTTTCCGTGCTCTTCATTTTTCTCTGTGCATTCTCTTTGCATGGTACATATTTCTCCATCGTGGCAGATTGGACATTGGGAAAGGAAACCAGGCAGGCAGCCCAATGCCAGCTGTGGGAAACTGGGCTCTTACATGTCAGTTTTAAGAGATTTGGTGCTTTCAGAAGGGGGTTTATTTGGGGGGCTTCTGTCTTCTGGTCTTACAGATGAAGGTTACAAGGGCATTGTTTACTACAGACCTTGTTACACAGAATCCCAACAGAAATTCCTACTGGCCTTGTTGTCATTACCCATGAAGACCAGTGTAATGCCATTTAGAGAAAGGTGTACAGATCTTCATCAGCAGTAAAGGAATAGCTCATTCCTGGAGAAGTATTCCTACACTTAAACCTGAATGGAGGAATTAATGTCCTTAGATGGCTTTGTTGAGGAGCATGCTAACATGCTGTAATTAGCAAAGGCACACAGACTGGCACCACGGTTGTCTCTGGGGTCTTTTCTCTTTCAGCACAGACCCACTTCCTGACAGTCTGACTTCTGGTACTCACCAGAGATTCCTGGAAGTAATCCCAGGATGCTTCTTAGGATTAAAATGCAAATAATTTCTTTATTCTGAAATGCTCTAGAATAAATGAGTTGTCCTAAGGTTCACAGGTATCTGATGAAGTGCTGGGCCTGTCCTTCAGCTGGGGAAAAAAAGTAGGCTTTAAGGGAGTGATGATGATTTGTGCCAACTAATGACTTGCTGTGGGATTTGGCCACTTGCACTCAGGGAGCAGAAATCTTCTGCTTTTTCTCTTCTAATCTTTCAAATTGCCTCTGTAATTTTTTCCCCAAGTTGTGTGTGCTCAGAGTGTTCTGTCACTGTGAGAAGTGGTAATGTCACTCTGCTAGGAGTTTTATGGTTCACAGAAGGCAGGATTTGTATTGAGACAGACAGATAGATGGATGTCTGGTGCCTGAACACAACGTATTACAGAGATTGACCCAAAATTTTCAACACTAAAATCCCAAACGATAGACTGAGGGAATCTCTGTCTAGGAGATTTCAGATGGATTTTATCTCCTTTTTTTCTGATTAATACAAGCCTTTAAAAGCATATCATCCCGTTCCCTTTGCCCAAATAATTGGAGAAGATCAGAGTAAAGAAGGATCAATAACAAATAAGCAGTCTACATTTTCTCAGGTGTCAATGTAAAGGAGGTCAGATATGCCATACTGGGAAGGGAAGGATACACAGCTGGGGGAGTCTGATGTGTGTTCAGACAAGGAATGTTCATCGTGACAAAGGAGGAGGTGAATCCTGTTGCCCAGGCCGCTGGTGAACTCAGGGAACGTGGCAGTGATGCCCTCGACCCCCTGACAAGCCAGGCTCAGAGCCACACTGAGATCTGGGCTCTCCCTGCACATGAGAGGGAAATGGAAGGGAGCAGAAGTGCTGGCTGATGGGAGCGGTAGGGAGACCATCCTGCCAAGCTGCCTGCAGAGCCTGGAGCTGCCTCCTAATGAAGGCGAGCGGCTGGTCACAACTGGAGGCGAGCTGTTCCCCATTTGTTTGTGCTCCTCGGAGTGGCAGGGATCCGCTCTCCATCAGAATAATCCAATTGAACAAAATGATTCATATTAGCAGGCACATCTGTCTGAGGCCAAAGCAGAACCCTGGTGTTAGTTTAATAAATGGCGTTCATTAAACTCAGCTGAAAATATAATCTGGAGAGACTGATGGGGTGAACAGAGCAAAGAATAAGCAAAAGGAGTTAGCAATTATCAGATGTCATTTGTTCTACTGGTACCACGGAATTGGAGCTTGTTTGCTGAAATCTTAATTTCATTTTGCTGAGGCAGAATCCATCAGAGAAGCTTATGCTGCAGCTATGATTCCTGCTTGTCAGCCCTTGGTAGGGAAAGGGGCATTTTTCTTTCCTCCTTTTCTACTAGACAGAGCTCTGAAGGAGCACAGATCTCAGCAGAGAACCGAAGGACAGGAAAGGTGGAGGGAGCAGCCTTTCCTCTGCTGTGAAAAGACTGCTGAGTAAAGTTCCCTGTGCTGCAATGGAGACAACATGGGCAGTGCTTTGGGACACGAACTTTGTGTATTTCCCATGCAGCACAACCCATAAATCTTCCCAGCTCCTCTGCCATTTCCTCTCCATACCAAGACGGTGTACAAACACTTCTTGTTTGACTTCAGGAGTGTTTTACACTCCATAGGGTAGGTGTCAGTGTTTCCACAGGCAAATGTTTCCCTCCTTTCAGGTTATACAAAGGCTGAGTTCTTCTTGGGGGTCAGGTCAGGAAACTCCTACAGCCATGCACTGGTGGCTGTCCAAGGCAGCACAGGGGAGGAAGCACAGGCACAGGTGCAGGCATTGAGGTGCTGGAGGCAGACCACACTTCCAGAGCTTAACCCTGATGTCCTGGGGCTACCTCCTTCGGGCCCAGCTCTCACCCTGTTCCAGCTCAGCCATCTCAGTTATTTGGCATTAACATTCCCGGCCATAAGTCTTCACACAAAACACTGAATCCAGAGGGAGTGCTCTTAAGAGGGAGAGCTGCCTTTCCCAATTCCTGTTGAGCAGAGACAAGCTTCTTGGGACTGACTTACAGAATGGTCAGCATTAGAAGATTGGCTGGACAACCTGTTTCTTGTGAGCTGCTTTCGTTTTGTTTAGTTTTAACTTGTCCCTGTGGGTATTCAAATGGTCCTTGGTGTGCTCCAGGGGAAGGCAAGAAAAGATTTTGTATTTATAGACTTGCCAGAGCTCTTGAGTCCCAGACAGTTAGAAAAAAATCAAAAGAATAATGGAGGAGAAGGGAAAGCTTGACCTCATGAGCTTTCAGCGTTGATTAGTTTGTTGGTGTCAGGAACCTTTTCTTGTTCAGGGCAGACTAACGGTGAAATAACTTTTTTTCCCCTACTCTTTAATGTGTCTCCTGTATTCCCAAGGGGAAGGAGGAGCCAATACCTGCCTTCCTGGAGTTCTGCTTCAGAGGAAGAAAGTGCATGGACTTGCACACCAACAGCGAGGGGCTGGTGGGCTTGGGTTTTTTTCCGAGATTCATCTTCTTGTTGTGCCCTTTGGCAAGATGCTGAACACCTTCAATTTCCCCCAAAATTGTGTAAGAATCAGTTGCAGACACGAGCTGCACTGGAGTTTCTCAGAGGTTTTTCTTGCCCTGGTGAGCACAGAATAGGGAGGGAGAGCTGCAGAGGTGGGCAGCATCTTTCTGATATTTGCCCTGGACTCCACCATGGCTATCAGGCTTCCTTCACAGCCATAGAAGTGGGTGAGCCATGCACTGAATCCCACCTCTTCCCCACTACCATTCCTCACACAGGTTAATCCCGAGTTTTAGGCACAGGGAGGAGCATAAGAGGCTTAGGTTACCTTGATCCTGTCATTTGTATGAGGCTGGTGAGAAACTTGCTGAATTTGCTTGGTTCAGCTCTGTGGATCAGGGAATGATAGCACTCCCAAGCCAGCACAGCTGCAGGCACAAGGGGACATGCTTCATAAGCACAGGCTATCTGAGGTGACAATGAACCAGAAACCCAAAGAACTGAGACTGATCAGACTCAACTGGATGCAAATAGAATTTGGGATTTATTTTCAATACTCTTTTCAAAGTACATTGAAGTAATCTCATGAACCAGACATCATGGGAATCAGCACATTGGTTTTCAGTGCTTTCAGAAAAAAAATTGGTTTGTTTTGGATTTCTTTTTAAATTCTGAGACAAAAAGTTTTGACTATTTTTAAGCAGTGATAATGTTTGACTGATCACCTGCATTTTCCACCAAGAAAGGCTTTAAACAAAAATGTGATCCTGTTCTGAATTAGAATCATATAAATACCTCAGCTACAGCAGTGAAATGAGTCACAGACATAAGTCATATGCATAAGTGTTTTCAGAATCAAATTCTGAGATACTGAAATTTGCCAAGGGATGTGAATTCTTCAGATGGAAACCACTCTAACTATATGGTGGAATTCTTCTCTTATCTTTCTCCAATTCAGAAAGAGTTACCATCTCCTTAGTAAAAGTATCTTCTTTTAAAAATTTCATACAGAATTTGGCTTAAAAAATGTTTGTGGGGTTTTAAACAAAAAGTATTCGTATTTAATAATTAATAGAACTATGTAACCTTATTGAGTCATCCTGGACTTTAATCAATTTGAAATATTTGGGGCACCAGTTTCCACCTTACAGCACCTCACTGGAGGTACAGCAGAGTTTTAGTGCAATTAAAACGAAGCAGGAAATATTTTTAGCTAATTGCACTGTGCACCTTGAAGGTAATTTGAAGCTGCAGGCAAAAAAAATAAAATATCAGAAGGAGTAATTGAGTGTTGCAATCTGGGAGTATGTGTTCCTGGCTGCATTTTGATTTAAAGGGGTACAGAGACCAGGAATGGAGCTGAACAGCCTCGGAGAGTGAAGTCTTACCTCTGGGGCACAGTCCCAGGATGCATTACAGGCCAGCAGAGCCAGCAGCCCTGCCACTGGCACAGGACCAGCTCTGAGAGGGAGAACATGTTCCTGACAGGAATGTCAGGCTGAGAGAGGAGCAACCCTTTGCAACCTCCCTTTGCAACCCCCACAAGCACCACTCCAGCACATCCTTCCTGTACCTGGTGAGCAACTACAGGCCAATTCCTACCCCTCCAGCCCAGCAGGCAGCTGGGGGCTCTCGTGTCTTGTGGCAGGTACTGAAGCCACTGGTGGGGTGCATCAGGCAACCTACTGGGAGGGCACAGGCAGCCTAATTGTACCTCCTGAGATCTATGAGCTGGACTTGATCAGCGTCTTGAAGTCATCCTAGGGGTCTGTTGAGGGAAGGAAGAGGGGAGCAGGCATCCCTATCTAATTGTCAGCAGCTAAAACAGAGGAGTGTAGCACTGGTTTCATCAGCATTTTGATAAGGTCTAGCCCGTCTATAAAGGGAAAAAGCAGGATCAGTGGAGACTGGGCACAGAGGCTTTCTTACAGCTTCCCAATTAGACTTAGTTCTCAACCATGTACATTTTTTTAATTAAACTGTTGGTACAATGCTCAGGAGATAGAAAACTCCTTGAGGCCCTCTTGTAATAAAGAACCTTTCATTGTATGCAGAAAGGCAAGCTTAATCTCCTCTCCCACCTAATATTCACCTGCAGCAAAAGCAAAGCAGGGTGAGCACTCTGTATGAGGCAGGATAAATGCTCCTCAGGGCACAGGACCCACTGATTTGGCCACTGGGAGGGAAAGAGGCTACATCCTTTGCTGGAAAAGTAGCCATATAACACTCATTTGACCTTTACCACCACTGCTTCCCAAAATGACCTGAGTTCATTGCACTGATCTTTGCCTGCAAAGTTCTTGATTGGCAGAACAGAGCTGAGAGAGGAATAGAGCCATGGCACATGAGCACATAAACTCTGGGTGTTGCTGAGGAGAGTGGACAGGGCTGTGACCACTCAGACCTTACCAAGACCTTAGTTGCTCCCAGCTGCAACCCTGGTGATAGGCAGAGCTCCCTCCCGCACCAGCCCACCCTGAATCCCACTCTGCCCAGCCCACCCTGAATCCCGCCACACACCTCCACGTGTTTTTTGGGACTCCTCCACCACCCCTGTGACCCCCACGACCCTGTGGCCACCTCTTCTGCCACTGCTTGGGGGCAGAGTGAGAAAAGGCAACACTGCTCAGGGAGTCAGTGACATTTTCTGACTGTCCAGGCTGACTTCTCCAGGAGCAGCTGCTCCGTTGTGGTGCTTTTTCATCCGCTGCTTGAGACTAATGGCTCTAGAAAAATAGATAAATCAGAGGTGACACAGCTATTGCTGCTTGACAATTTTTCATCAAACAAGCTGGGGGAGGAGGGGATGACCAAAAAGTGACATTTTGACCAAACTGGATGTTTCCGCAGCAAATTTTCATTCCAGTAGATTAGAAAAGAAATGTGAACAGCACAAAAAACATAACTGTCTTGATTAAAAAATGTTGGCCTTCAAAATACTAAATTCCTCATAAAAATGGACTGGTTTTCAGATTGATTAAAAAAAGGCAAAAATTAATCTATTTCTCTGGCCACCTCTCCCACCACAGATTTGTTTTGTTTATTAACTAAAATATTCACAGGAAAGAAAGCCAAAATAATGACAATTTTCCTCTAGAAAATAATTGTCATTTTTCAACTAGTTCTTAACGTAACATAGTTAAATGAGAGCAATCCTAGTAACAACACTGCACAGCAAGTAAGTCATACAATTATTTGAAAGAAGGGCATTGCAATTTAAGAGCTAATTTTTATCATCACTTTAAATTTATAAATGGGGAAAATGAGGCAGGGTCATCAAGCATATAAAAAAAAAAAAACAACAACAAAACAGAGAAAACATTAGCATGTGAAATGCTGGACTCCCATCCCCCTCTTAGATCACATTGGCTTCTCTGTTGTGTGTGTGCAATTGTCTCTGTTGATATGTATGTATATGTAATACCCCTGTACATATACATATGGGTATGTTGGTGTGCATTTTCATGTATATAAAGATTCATATATACAGTCTGTCTCCTTTTTAACCTTCGGATGTTAGAACTGAAGCATCTGACAAAAACACTCTTCCCCCCGCCCCCCCCCACTAAAAATAGCACCCCAAGAGTCCAGGTAAATGCGTTGATGTCTGGTATAAATGATCAGGCTTCTTTTAATCCCAGCATGGATGCAAAGTCCCCTTCACCGCACTGCCCTTCCCACTCTAACACATTTGGGCTCCTAATCTTGGGCTCACCACACAGCCTTAGCAGTGGTTGTCATAGGGATGGAGCCTGTTTTGGAGAGCCCTGCCTCCTTTTTCCACCTCTGTCAGACAGTCCGGGCAGGAGCTGGGGAGGTGGGGAATCTGTGTGGGTTGGTTGGTATTGGGGTACAGCGAAGAGGAGGACTGAGGCGTAAGGAAAGCAGAGCCACCCAGCACTGGAGGCAAAAACAGAGAGGGAAATTGCTATAGAAACAGTACAAAAGGCAGGGGAGAAAAACACGGGCTGGAATTTTAATAATACTGATCACCTTCAGAGACAATAGCTGTGCAGATCTATCACCAGTAGCAAAAACATCTCCAGTTCCTTCCAGCAGGCGTGCATGGCCACAGGCTCCAGCAGACTGAAGGACAGGATTCTGACTGCAGTTTTGGGTGCAAAGGCACATGGGTTTGCAAACGGAGATTATTATATATTTTATGAAGGTGAAGAAGCCAGTATATGCCACGATCAGAGGCTTAAATGTGAGCACAGGAGGCTGACACTTTGCAGCTGGGAGAAGTGACGGCCTTTGAGTTTCTTCAGGGGGAGGTTTCTTACCTCCAAGACAAGAAAAGAGGGATAGAGACGATCAGTGGAGACTTGACTAATAAGGACTCAGGGGAGAGACACAGCAGAAACAATGAGGAACTGGAGGCAGTAGATTTCTGTGGTGCAAGAAGAACTTAACCTGGTAGCCCACCACAATTGGTGGCAGTGTTGGGACAAATTTGTGGTCCTGTGAAGACACAGAGCAAGCTTGTACCTGCAGCTGGCTGCATCTGCAGCTTAGCAGACATACAGTGACAGCTCCTGTGGCACTCACCAGACAGTCAGGGACTGTTAGGCTTATGCAGCAACTTGCACACCCCGCTCAGGTCACCTACCTGCTGTAAGGGTATGATGGAATCACAGTATAGACTAGGCTGTAAAAAACCTCTAGAAGTATTGAAGTCGATCATTAACCCAGCACTGACAAGTCCACCACTAAACTGTGGCTCTAAGCGCCACAGCTACACCTCTTCTAAATACTTCCAGGAATGGTGACACCACAGCTTACCAAGGCAGCCAATTCCAGTGCCCAACAAGCCTTTCAGTGAAGAAGTTCTTCCTAATATCCAATCTAAGCCACCCCTATTGCAAGCCAAGGCTGTTTTCTCTTGCTCTGTCACTGGTTACCCGCAGGAAGAGACTGACCCCCACCTGTCTGCAACCTCCTTTCAGAGGTGGAGTGATAAGGTCTCCCCTCAGCCTCCTACTGAGCTGAGCCCTGGGAAACACCGCTACTGACCAGCCCCAGCTGGATGTCATTCCATTCACCCACACTCTTTGGGCCCGAGCATCAGCCAGTCTTTTACCCAGGCAACAGTGCACCCATCCGAGCCACGAACAGTCAGTTTCTTCTGGAAAATGCTGGCGGAAATGCTGTCAGAGGCTTTACTGAAGTCCACATAGACACATTCCCAGCATTTCCTTCATCACCTGAACAGATCACCTTGTCACAGAAAGGGATTATGTCAGTCAAGCAGGACCTGTCTTTCATGAACTCACACTGGCTGGGCCTGATCCCCTGGTGTGTTGGTCTGAAAACAAACCAATGGGAGATCACAAGTCAAGACTGAAATTAAAAATAAGTGAAATAATACAAGGAAAAGCACTGACAAAGTCAGATAGACAAAGACAAACCTGACACCCTGTTAGGGTGGTGGTAGCAGTCCAACTGAAGTAGTTCAGTTCAAGCGGTGATCTTGTGAAGGTCTGGTCTCCAGCTGAAGGTCCAGTGGTAGCTCTTGCCCTCTGGTAACCCAGTAGACAGGGCTAGCTCAGGCACTTCCAAGGCCAGGTTATATCCAGGTGGGAACACCTGGCTCCTCCCTCCTGGGCAGAGCATCCCACAATGGGATGAGATAAGTCTATGAGTCATGTGGTGGGTCCTTGATGGCCCATTGTCTGTCATCCGGGGTGGGCCATTAGCAGGTGATAACAGCTAACGGCCCACAGCTGGTGGTAATAGAATACTTAAAAACATCTATATTGCAACCTAGGACACCTGGTTGTCCTGCATGTGCTGCATGATGGCACTGAGGATGATCTGCTTCATGAGCTTCCCCAGCACTGAGATCAGGCTGACAGACCTGTAGCTCCCTAGATCCTCCTTCCAGCCCTTCTTGTGGGTGGGCATCACACTGGCTAACCTACATCAACTGGGACTTCTCCGGTTAACAGGACTGCTGATAAACAATGGAGTTGCTAAGTGAGCACCTCTACCAGCTCCCTCAGTACCCAGTACCACACTACATGGGCAATGAGTGTCTCCCACAATGCAGAGCTTATCCCCGCAGTCCAGCCAGGAACTGCTGTTAAAAGCTTTCCTGTGACAGAGGTGTTTGTAGCATTAGGACTACTGTGCTGACAGCACAGGTTGAAAGGACATGACTAGATTTATGTTTGTCTAACCATGGCTTTAACTGAGATTCATTTTCCCTGATGGTATAGACCTACGCCGTAACTATCCCCTTCACAGCAAGTCAGTCAGGATCCTCATTATAACCATGAGAGAGATACTGGCTCCTTTTGGCCATGACTCACAGTCTTATCTGAAACAGTTCCTAAGCAGGAGTGAATTGGGACCTACAGTCCCTGTGTGTCTCCACTAATACTGTCCTAGAGTGATCTGTTCAGATGAAGATGTCTTGAATCCCATCATTAGGACTTCAAGCCCGTATCTCTCTCCAGTGTTCAAGAAGAACAGTCCCGGGCTGTCAGGCACTTAAGAAGAAGCTGGGCATTTACCAGATTTATTTGGCTATGGTTTGCTCAGTGGAGCAAGACCTTGGACATGTCCCTAGAGACTAACAAAGTGTCTTCTCCTGTCCACTAACTACTTAGCTGCTGCAGACCCCTGCTTTAGAAGGACAGCTTCGTTTGGTGCTTGAATCACAGACCCGAGTTAGGCAGACAGGATGACCACATGCAACTTCTGTGTGAAAGAATATTTTCAGGTGGCTTTTCTTTTCTTTTTTTGCTGTTTTTTTAGCCTCAGCAAGTCCTAATCCTTCATCTGTACATATATATGTTTGTGTGTATGTGGGTGTGTGGGTGTTTCATCTGCAGTGTCTGAGGGTGTCTGTGGAGGACAGGCAGAGGGATGGTAGTACGACCTCCAAAGCAGCGGTCAGTGACAGACCAGCCTTGTCCTTCCCACTCTGCACATTAAATATTTTCCTCAGTAAAATTACAGTGAAGAATCTCTCCCCAGCTTGACAGGTGCCTGGATCTAGCATCCGTGTGTAAACCCACTGCCCACTAAGCTCCACTCGTGACCCAAGAGCTGGTGCTATCCCATACTTCAACCCCAGACAGGAGACGTGTGTTGTTGCTACTTCCCAGGAACAGAGCAGGATATTGTTTGCTCCACCAGATCTCTCCCATTCCTATTGCCTCCTTCGTCCATTCATTGAATAAAAACTTATTAACCCTTCCTTTTCCTGCTGGCACAGCTGAGGTAAGGAAAGAGACAGGTCTTGCTGTGATGGTGCTGACGCCTCTCCTTCCTTTCCCAGCTGCTTGCTTTCCTGTGTTATGACATGGCCAGAAAGCCCAGAGGGATAAGAGGGATGCTAGAGATCTTTTCCTCTTCCAGGAGCTGTACAGCTGACACTATTTGCTCTTGGGTACCTAGGGACACAAATGACAACAATTCTACCCTGGGCCATCTTCAAAAGGACAGTTTTCCCTGTCTTGGCTTGTGAAATAACTGCAGACACAGATCTTGCATCTGCCTTCGGGGTACCAGTCTATTGTCTTTGTCAAACCCCAGGAAGCTCAGGCTGACACTTCCAAATCAGCAAAGGGCAAGACTTTGGGGCCAGGCCATCAAGGAGTCAGCTTCAACCAAGACAGCAGCCAACTGTGGGAAAAGTGTGGAGCTGAAGCCAGAGCTCAGATCAGGGGCTTAGTTCAGCATCATCTCTTGTCAGCTAAGCATAACTGCTGTAGCCAAGAAAGCATGTTTCAGTTCACAGAAACAGTAAAGAAACCCCAGATAAACAAACAAAAAGCTAGGGAAAGAATATTCGCTAGCCAGCATGCATGACTTCAGGATAAGAACTGCCAACAATATTCATGTGACACCCCGACACGAGGTGAAATTTCATTCGTGTGCAGTGACTTTTCAGAAATAGGCTGCAAGGAGAGATATGAGCCCTGCCAAGGGACAGAAAGGCAATACCTGAGGAACAGGGTGCAGAGCTGCTGACTGAGACAAGTGTATTGTTGTGTGCAGTGATTTTTGGTGTTTATTCAGGCAAAACTCCGTGGGCCAGTAAAGGGACATTTTCCTTCATAGGAAAGGAACAGGGTGTTTCCACAGATTGTAGCAACCAGCCCCTGGCAGGTTTTATTCCTTTTCCTTTTTCTTTGTCCTTTGCTTTTTCTTTTCCTTTCTCCTTTTGTTTTTTTCTTTTTTTTTCAGTTCTACTTTATCTCCTTCTCTCCTTTCTCTCTTCTCCTCTTCTCTCCTCTTCTCTTCTCCTCTCTTCTCTCTTCTCCTCTCTTCTCTCTTTTCTCTTCTCTTCTCTTCTCTTCTCTTCTCTTCTCTTCTCTTCTCTTCTCTTCTCTTCTCTTCTCTTCTCTTCTCTTCTCTTCTCTTCTCTTCTCTTTTCTCTTCTTTTTTCCTCTTTCTCTTATCCCTTTTGTTTTCCATTATCTTTTCAATTCAGGCCAGAGCTAAATGCCAAAGGAGCAAATGTCCTTCTTTTAATGACACTGATTTAGGGACCATTGTATCATCCGAGTCCTCCTACAAGTCTGCTTCCCACACCATATCAGCATTGCTGTTTCAGAGCCCACCGTCCTGTGAACTGCTAAATGGACATGCAGCAACCAGCAGTAGCTGCTTTCCTTTTTGTTTTTCTTTTTTTTGTTGTTTTGTTTTGGGATTTTTATTTATTTATTCAGTAGCCAAAGCAGCTCTTGGCCTATTACTCCCCCACGATTTTAAACTTGGGATGTAAACCAAATCAGAGCGGTACCTGCTCCGGAGTCCATCCGAGGCAATGGAGAGGCTCCCGGAGGACTCTGGCCAGCCATCCAGCGAAGCCCAGGCGGCTGGGGGTGGTGCGGGGAAGGCCGGTGCTAACGAAAGCATTCTGGTTGGCAGTGAATGTGTTTATTTTCCAGACTCCGCAAACCGATCTGTGTCTGCGCTCATCCATTCAGTGCATGCTCTCCTCAACAGCCGCTGCATCACGCTCTGTTCCTGTTCGCTGTTGACCGTGTGTCCACATTTAAGTGTGTGTTTTATGTGTGTGTCTCTGGCTAGGCCTCCTCCATCCTTTCTTTTTTTATCCTTCCTTACTTTCTTTTCTTCTTTTCCTTTCTTCTCTTTCTGTTCAGTTAGTTTGTTTTGCTCTCATTCTTGTTTCGTTTTTCTATAGTTTAATGGCAAGTATTTCCATTAGAATTTTTTGATTGATGCTGTGTTTGTAACTTTTTTTTTAATTATTATTTTTATATATATCTTCTTTCCCCGCCTTTCCCTTTTTCCACACTATATATAAATATATATATATAAAAATCTTTTCTTCTTTTGTCATTCAATCAAATTCCAACCAAGAGCCAGTCAAATCCACCACAGTCTCGCGCTGAGCTAGGAAAAAAGTTCTCGTAATGACATGAAAGTGGAGAATACAGTTCCCCAGGCCGTAAGTTCAAATCAACTCGAAGTTGAAAGTGTGACATGATGGCGTCATGTAACAAGCTAAGAATTGGTTGCATGACATGCCGTCAAGTTTCGTGCAGGTGCCGTGATTGAAGCATTTTTCTTGGATGTTGTATCAGTTGATGATTGGCCAGTCATGATCACATGTGCCTTTTTTGACTTTGTGCTGCCACAATTTTTTGCTGTGCTCATTTTCGTTTCGTTTTTGGTGCTTGCAGTGGTTTCTTTATTTGTCGTTTGATTTCTCGTCAGCGTTTTATGCTTCTTTAGATGTCACATAGAAGGAAAAAAAAAAGATGGATTCCTAATTCTTTAGAAAAAAAATGGGATTGTTATAACTACAGATAATTTGGAAAAAAAAAATAGAGAGAAAAATGTGTGGTTAATTTTTTGCACTGAAAATCTTGTGATTATTTTTTTTTTCCGGAGAATTGGGGCCTTTTTCAATTGACACCTTTTTTTCTCCCCTTAGGATATTTCAAATCACTTTCTAAAAATTAAAAAAAAAAAAAACCGGAAAAACCAAATCAAAACTAAAAAGACTAATGATAGTAATGGTAGTTTGCAAACTATAGCAAAAAAAGCAACCCCAAGAAAAGCCTCATTGTATGTCTTTTCAAGAATTCCTAATTCTAAGGTGCCGTATTACAGCAACTCCAGCAAAAATTAATTGCTTAGAGGGAGGGAGGGATTGAGTGGGAAAAAAACCCATCCAGATCAAAAAGCAAAATGCATCTTTTTGTTTACAACTGAAAAAGGGTCCTTGACGAGTGTTTTTTATTTTTTTATTATATTATTATTTTTGGTGTTGTAATTGTTTAGACTGCTGTGTACGGTTTGCTGTTTGTTGAACCAACAGTGTGAAAACCTGCCAGCATGGATTGATATTCCGCATGACACTTTTCCACCAGAGTGGACCTTTTGCAGTTTCTAAGTTTCTTGATGTAATAAATCACCGAGTGTATAAGAAGAACCTGCTTGCTAGAAGGAGATAAGAGCTAATCCTTAATGATTAAGCATCCTACTTAAATGTCAAGCCTAGTCGGATCATGATTATATTTTTTTTTAATTTTTTTTTATTTAAGAAATGTTAGCTTTATTTTTTTTATTTTTTTTCAAAAAAAAAGTTTATTCCAACAGTCTTTTTTATTTAACCTCCTGTAAATTGCCTGTTCAAAGTCTTATTTTCTGACATTCACAAAGGAGTAGATGTTATTGGCAGCTACGTCTCCATGGAAAGCTCATACACTGTCAGAGATGGCACCCCATTAAAATACAGAACTACCCTTTCCTGATGCCTTTCACCCTACAAAAGCCTGCCAAGCAAGATTGTGATCTGGCGTTGTAAAGCGGTACTTAAAAATAATTAAAATGCCGCTGTCTTCACATGCATAGTGATACAGATTTACATAGACACGCCCTAATATTATTTTGATTTATTATTATTATTACTAATAGGAACAATTGTGTTTTTCTTCATCATGATCGTGACTACCTTGCTTACTTTGGGTTTGATCCGGTTCCCACTGAAGTCAAGGGGAATCCTTCTGTTGATGTTAAGTGGGAGCAGAATCAGAGCCAAGGCCTTCAAAAGCAAAACACCAAAGCAGAAGCCCCATCCTGTCCCAATTGAAGGGAGAAGAAAACATCCATTACTTTCAACAGGAGCAGGATTGGGCCCAAAAGAACAGGCTTGATTTTAATTTCATTTTCATTTTTAGGTCTTTTTTTCCCCCCCTGTCTCAAATATTCCCCCCACACCTTCCCTACTTCCCCCTCCCCTTTTTGATTTAATTTGCAATGATCTTCTTCATTTTTTAGGGCAGCAGCTGAATGGGCCACATTTAGAAAAAAAAAAGTATATATATATTAAAAAAAAAAGTGAACTGTTGGATTACACCTTTGACATATCAGCAAATATCAGTCAAGCTGAAGACTTCAGACCTATTCTCTCTTTGATTGTTTAGACTGTAACATTTCTTCAAGAAAAGTATCACATCTGCTGACTTCGAAGGACATGCGCTTGAAAACAAACAAACACATAAAGTAAAATCAGAGCAGGAGGAAGATCAACTGGGATTTCTGAAGAGACACTGATATCACCACAGCGGCTTTTCTTCAAACAGGAGATGCAAACCTGGATACTGGCAAAGGAGTGCCTGTTTGCCACCAAGGATGCAGTTACCATGCGAGACCCATGGTAACAGTCACTGAGCATCTTTATCTGTCATTCCTTAGCTATATAGGGACCAAAGGACAAAACTTTTTACCGCAGACTTGTAGCTGTATGTAAAATATGGAAGTTCTTTCCTTTTCTCTGAGCTGTTCCTAAAACAGTTTTTGAGAGCGATTATATGAAATATGTAAAACTTAAAAAAAAAAAAAACACAAAAAAAAAAAAAAAAAAAAAAAAAAAAAAAAAAAAAAAAAAAAAAAAAACCAAAAGCAAAAAAAAAAAAAAACCAAAAAAAACCAAAAAAAAACCCAAAAAAAAAAAAAATACAAATGCTTAAATGCTTTTAAAACGGCAAGATAATAGTACTTTGATACTTCGGGAGGTTCTTTGGTTATACATTAATTAGAGTCTATGAAGCTTTCATATGGTTTTCTGTATACTACGCAAGGATTGCGTTGTTAAAGGCAGGTAAGATGGATATCTATGAAAAGCAAAAAAAAGGTAAATAAATAAATACATAATTAAGTACATAAAAAGGCATAGAAAAGAGAAAGGAAAGATGGTTGATATTAAATGGAAAACAAAAAGGTTTGTAAATGCTTCTAACTCTCCCCATTTAAAATCCTAATAGTTGTACAGAATTTAAAAAAAGAAAGTTTAAAATACCTATATAATAGAAAAAATTAGACAACATAAAAATAAAAAAAAAAACAAAAAAGCAAAAAAAAAATAATACTACATAGAAGTTAGCGTTAATGCTAAAAACAAAGATGTTGTAGAACTGTAATTTTTGTAGAGTTTAGATTGAGCATAAATTCCTACTCTCTGCCAATTGCTGTTGGATGCTGTTATTTATCGAGGAGAAAAAGGAGAAAAATGGCTATTTTGGCAGCTTTTTTAACTGCAAGCATTCCAGCTATTAAAAAATAAACAAGACAAGACTCAATTCTGTAGACAATGCAAATGGGAAAAAAAAACAGCTGTCTTTTTATCAGACGTTAGTTCTAACTTGAACAACAAAACACAGCTAAACGCTTCATGTCTTCATGATCTGCTGTCCGCAAAATTCCCATCATCCTATGCTTCAGTAGCTTCCATATTTGCTCTAGAAACCTTCAGGGCAAGGGATTAGCCTAGTACCTTAATCTTAAAAAAGAAAAAAAAAGAAAAAAAAAACTAAAAAACCTAAAAAACCTAAAAAAAAAAAACCATAAAAAGTAAACTAAAGAAACAATCTCTTTGAAGAATTTCTGAAACTGTTTACAAGGAATTTTGAAAAACAGGGGGATGTTTAAAAAAAAAAAAGATGCTGGCTCTGTTTTCTGTAAATAAATTTGCATATTTTGTAGGACTTTTAATTGTAATGATAGAGAAAAAACAAGGAAAACTATTTAATGAAAGCACGATATTTATCTTTGGTAAATGACTTTAGAGCAGTTAAAAATAAGACATTGCTTTAAAAAATCTGACTCAGAAAAAACAATGAATTATTTAAGAACACATATATTTTAAAGTATATCATATTTATTATAATTTATTTTCACAGTCTTAAAACTTGATTTACATCATTCTCACACTTGTTTGCATCGATTGAACAGTGTGATAATTGTTTTTGATTATTTATTTGGTTATACTCTTGTTTTTGGTTTATGCTCTTGTTTGTTTTTCTCAGTATTTTTTATCTCAATCTCGAAATTTTTCTTTATTCTTTTTCCCTTTTCTTCTTTTTTTCCTTTTTTTTTTCTTTAATGTTAATTTTGATTACATACTGGGCCTGACCATGCAGTCCTTACTCTTCCAAAACTCTCATGGGGATATAACGAGCATTTTGCCAGAGTAAGGACTGAAGCAAACTGAGCCCACAGCTAGGAAGTACAGATGTGTAACGCAGCTGCAGTTCCATACAACTGCTCTTTCACTCTCAATTCCCTAAAACTCCTTGTAATCTTCTGTAATTATTGAATGACGCTTTCCAGCTTAGCCCTAAATAAAGCACAGTTTAAAAAAAAAAAAAAAAAAAAGCCGTGTTCTTTACTTCTTGATGGCTTTCCTTAATGTGTTTGCTTTGAGAACAAAATGAATCTATTTCGACTCTTTCATTAATATACATTGTTTGAGTATCAGAACAAATCCCTTTGTTATATAAAACGTATCTCATTGGATTGAATTAATGACACTGTTTCATTTAATGTCTGCTTGATATTCCAGTGTGGTTTACCTTAAACCTAGTAGGTTAGAAGATCAAATAATGGTACATACAAATTAGTGTCATTGTAGCTCCCATTTGAAGCCTGTTGTTTGATTTCACGCTCATGGTTTTTTCATGCTGATAAGTATAGAGGCCAAAGCTCGGGACATTGCTCCTTTTGCTGCTTTGGGAAAACCCTGAGAAATTCAGCAGTCTCCAGAGATGAGGTTCAATTTCTTCCTGAGCATCCCTCACATCTTGTCTTTTGAATGGTTATTTTTCTTTCCCCTGAAATGGCTGTACCAGATCAGCTGAGCTGAGGCTGGGGCTGAGATCAGGAGCCTTTGCATTTTCTCCCTGATTCTTGCAGCCACATCTGCATTTGGACAAATTGCACAGGCTAAATCCACTTCTAAATGAGTCTAATGTGCTTGTCCGTAATTTGAACTCCACAGATAGAAGGAGCTCTATTAGTAGAAACCTCTATTATTAATACTATGAGTTACTCAGGTCTGTTCAGGGCAGTAGAAACAAAAGAAATATAAACAATATGATGAATACAAGGAGGGAACATGGTCAATACTTGCTTTTCTTCCAAAGGTAAAGGCAAATACAGAAGAGCACACATACCAAACCCATCCCTGCTTTTCAGCAGAGAAGATGCTCTGCAGAGGACAGAGTAGGCTGAAAATGTGGGAACTGGTCTCAGATATCTCTGAGAGAGAAAATGAAGACTAGATCTCCAGTAAGAAGACGTTTCTATTCCAAAGGTTATTCAGCATGCTGTTCTGAGATGCAGGGATGAACAGACAAAATCACAAACTCTTACGTGGGCCAGGCTGAGAATTAAGTGTGGGGGAGGGCTGATGAAAATCACTGCTTGAAGGAGGAAAACCCCACAACAAACAGGGAAGACTCAATTTCCCAAAGTGGCACAGCAAAGGGACAACTAAAAGGTGCTGCCTGATTGTCTCCCCACTTCTCAGGCCACCTTCCCCACCCTCCCCTGTGACCTTCAATCTCCCCAGAGCTCTTCCCTACCCTCCTCAAGACAGATGCTGTGTCTCTGCAGTATGAGTCACATCCTGGTGTATCTGCAAGAACACATCCATTTCATCCAAGCAGGATGGGCTGCACCCCTGGGGCATCCAGCTGGGAACACTTCTGGCCAATGAGATACAGCTGGGGGCTGTTGGCTGATGTTTGTGAGACAAGATTTCAGTCTTGTTTCAGGTACCCTGCAGTACACAGCAAGTAAAATAGCCAGTGTTGGAGGGCAACCAGCTCCCAAGGAGAAACCAGAAAACACTGTTAAAGATGACCCTATGGCTTAGGTCAATACCCCTAAAAATGTTTCACTTTACAGAGATACCTTTGGGGTTACCGGATTGGGGAATCTGGATGTGAGGAAAAGCAGGGACAACCAGTGACACAAGAGAAACCATGCCTGGTCCTGACCTTCCTCCCAGGACATCCCCACGCATTACACTGCAAGCTCAAAAAGTGGTCAAATCTCCGAGTTCAGCCCCCAGCAAATAGGGAGGCCCCACGAGGGGCCTCCATTTACACTGGAGGTTCATTTACACTGGTGTGCTGGGGAACAAAGCACTGCTGTCACTGCACTGCTGCCTAAACCAGGGGATGGATACTTGCTATACTCAGCTTTCTGGTTGTGGCAGAGGCACGGACTGGAACAGATTGGGCTGAAGCACAAACGTAGACATGGACTTATGGCTGGTTAAAACACCCTTCTCCGCGGTGTACAGACACACCCGCCCTGATTTAAGTGCTTGTCTCAGAGAGACTCCATGCTTCTCTCCAGAAGAAGTTCATCCATTTACACTGCAGGTGCTGCAAAGCAAAACAAATTGCAGCACAAGCGTGTTCAACACGGGGCTGTGTTGCCGGGGCAGGCAATTATCCAAAGAAACATCCCAGTCTGAAGCAATAGAAGTGAAGAGAGAGCCCAGGTCTACCTGAAAGCCTGTAGCTGCACATCTGTGTGCACCAGTACACAGAACACTGCATTACAGAGGTTCAAAAGCCACTGCATGTTTGATACTGGCTCCTCTCTCTAATTTGTGGCTACTAAATCACATTACATGAAACCAAAAGGTTTTTTAAAGGTCAAATATTCATCTTTCACCAGTGTGCTCTTTGGTACCACTGTGATTATAGTAAACTGCAATCCCATCCCCATGAGTAGTTGAACATTGAAGGCAACATTTGGTACAAGAACAGGGTATGGTTTGCTGTCATTCTTTGTGGAGTCCCACGGAGACACCTCAACCAATAATCACATTTTCATGTCCCTAAGAAAGCAGTTCACCCCCTCCTGGAGTCATTTTTCCATGCCAGCATTTGTCAGCATAGCCACTGAGCCACTCTCCCCTTGCACACACAAGGTAAAATGATTCCTCTCCCTGCCTCCATCCCATCCCCACTCCAGGCAGGTGTCCATTAGAAAACTTTCTTTCATAAAAGGATGATATGGACTTTGAAGAAGGCTGCAGAGCTCTGCCTGCTTTCCCTTTGTATAACAAATATTAAAATAACATTTGGAAATGTCCTTGCAAAGCAAGGTAAGGACTTTTCCACCTCCAATATTTCAGTTTCCAACAGCACATTTCTCCCAGTCCCAAATATGACCTGGGGGCAGCGACTGTCCTATAGGCCTAGAACCATGCAAGGTGTTTGTGGTCCCAGGAATACCTCACACATCACAGGGGGATTGGCAGGTGGGGAAACTCATCACCAGGTGCTTCAGTGCAACACTGTGCAAGATTGTGCTCTGCACCACTTGGAGAAGGAAGCTGCTGATGTTCTTCCTTAGTAATGTCGCTTAGCAAAGCTCATTTGAAATGGCCTGACTTGTCCTGTCACTCCAGAGACAATGAAATGGGAACAGGCTGCAAATTCAAGGCAGCCAACTGTTGAGCCTGAAAATGTCGTTTGGAATAGCACTGCTGTCTACTTGTTGAGGAAATCAGTTCTTAAAGCAGGTTTCAATACCACAGCTTCTCTCTCACTACAGTAAACACTCACATTAGAGCAAACACATCCCCAAAAAATAATCAGAAGGTTCCAAATCAGAGCCCTTGTGTTTCATTTATTAAGGGTATGAGGTCACTCTGGTGTCTCGTAGAACTATGGAATTGTTTGAGTTGGGAGGAACCTTTCAAGGTCATCTAGTCCAACCCCCCCTGCAGTGAGCAGCGACATCTCCAGCTGGATCAGGTTGCTCAGAACCTCATCCCTTTGCACACCTGCCCTCACCATTGTGCAAGCTTCTGTTAGTGCCTGAGCAACCTGAAACCTTCCCCACACTGCCTCTCAGGAACCTGTGTAACGTCAGCACTGGTAAACACACAACAAATTCTGGTAGGAAGAAACACCCTGAAAGCAAACATCCTCTCGCCATGGCAATCATCAGCCATCCTGGATCCCGGGTCTCAGTCTGGTAAGTTCTGAACTTGGCATGGACCAGCTCAAGCAAGCACAGTCTGGGGAAGGTGTTTCCTTGCACAGGTACAGGTAAGCACATGCCCTCCACCTGTAAGCAGCAGCCTTGCAGGGTGCAGTGCATTCACATGGTACCCAAGAAGAGCAGGTTCAGATTCCTCCCCATCCAGATGAAGTTTGCCCCCTGAGACTCCTGTGACACAGAAGATGGCCCTGATTATAAAATGGTGGGTCAGTCCAGGGAGGTATTCACAACTCCTCTCGTTGATCTGCCTTGCCTTGTTTAAAAAGGTGGAAACAGAAATGGAATCAGGGAGTGAGTGACTCCATAACCTCTCCTAGGACACCCAGGCTCCTAACACCACTCCTGAATATGACATGTATAGGACACCAGCTCTCACCTTGGTACTCCTTGGTCTGCTCCTCATGGCATTTTCTTGGGGTGTAATCATTGCTGGGTTGCAGCTATTGCTTTCAGCACCCAAAAAGAAGAGATACAAACATGCAAGTTTGCAGTCAGCTGGTGAGTGGGTGGGTTAACTCTCCCCAGTGGGGAGCCACAGCACAACATCTCAAAAATGGGTGCGTCTCCCCCCCAGAGAGGGAGAGGCCCTAAACTTCTCCTCACCCTTTGAGGCAGATCGGGTCACGTATTTTATTTTCTTCCATACACAGCACAGAGAATGCAATTGCCTAATTCAGTGTGGTGAGTCCTACCAGATAGCAAAACACCCACAAATTAGGCATCATGACTGTGATGCCTCCTTTGTGAGTCCCTCCTACAGAGGGTAAGAGAGATGATTCCGCTTCAGCGAGCTACAGAACAGGCTCCAAAACTGGAACGGTTGTCAGAAGGCATATTGTACACAGATCCTCCTACCAACTCCTACAAGAACAGATTACCTTCTTTCAGCTAGAACAAAGAGCTATTAAGTGAGACAATGGGCCCAGCAGCATTGGTGAACCATCTGTCATCAAGCGTTAGACATTAGCAATGTCTTTTTTAAGCCAAGCCAGTAGAAGCCCCCAGCCACTGTTACAATGGCACACAAGCATAGATGAAAAGTGTCAGCCCAACTTATCCTTGTTTTAACTCCTTCCACTTGGTCTGTTCTGTTAGTGCCGCCTCCTGTAGCAATCTCAGAGCATGCAGGACCACACAGATTTCTCACAATAACCATCAAACTACACTTTGCACCACATTTCACACAAGTGCAGCAGAGTTGGCTCTGGGGTGCACACTGGTTTGGTTTGAGGACTGGCAACCAGGAGGCTGATACGAGACACTTTCCCCTCTAAACCTGACTCTCCTAACCCCAAGAGACAGCAATCCAGAACACCTCTAATTGTGCTCCAGAGCCCAAATACCAAAGAGGGTCTGAGTCCCTCAGTCTGAGTCCTATCACAGCTCTGAAAGCTGATAAGCAGCAAGCAGCCAAGTGTAGGATAAGAGAAGAAGCATAAGTTTTAGACTGAGACACACAGAAGACTGAGGAGAGCAGGCTGGCCCCGTGTGTGGGAACAGTTATCAGGCTCCTCTGGACAGCCTAAGCATTCCACTCAGTCAAAAATCCTGTTCTGTTCTCGGTTGAACAGAACAACCCAAGCCAAAACTGGATAGAGAGCTAGAGAGCTACCTGGTTCTGCAGATTAAGCTCTGTAGTTTAAGCAGGAGTTGTCCTGTATCTGGCTAATTTACGCCTTTCAGTTTCCAGCCCAAAAGCCTGGTCTTAAAGCTTTACTAAGTAAATATTTTCTCTCCTTGATTACCAAGCTTTTGCAGTGCTGGGAGGAAGCTGAGTTTGAGTGAAATACTGGACATTTAGGGTGTTTTATTTTTTCTAGAAGTAAGGAATCCACATAAAGCAACACATTTGCCTGAAAGACTTACAGTTCAAATCCAGTTTAATAGGAGACTGGGGAATTTCTCCTTCCATGGAGGGATGGATACAGCCAAATGCCAAATTTTAGGACAGGTTTGCATGCATCAGTTTTAAAGGAGTATTCCCTCCCCACAAATCACAAACAGTGAAGAACAGCAGGCAGAGCTCTGCAGCTGGGGGACAAACTTGAGAGGACAAACTTGGCCTGACTGGCCTCTACCCAGGTCACATGAAATCTTCGGTGGTCCTGAATCAGAGGGGTCTCTATCACTGCTCATGAGCCCAGCTGGTGCTTTTTTGTTGCACTTTCAGCTGCGGACCCAGGAAATGCATGAGATGTCACTTCCCTGTGGTTGGTCCTCCAGGGCCTGAGCATGCAGAGCCACCTCTCCTGTCCCAGAGGTGATGGGTGGATTGTCATGGCCAAGCATTACACCTGGCTAAATTAGGAAACAGCTTCCGTGCAGATGGAAACCAGTAAATCTCATCTGGGAGGCAGTGGCTGAGAGAAGCCAAGTGAAGCGGGAAGCGAAACAGATTAGCCATGGTTTGTACTTACCATTTGAAACAGTCTCAGAGAGTGCACGTGTGGTCAGATTCTGCATGCAGGAGAGAAGTGCTGGTGTTTCTGTGCACCCTGAGCTGAGCAGCAGCAACTCCCAGCCAGCAGGCTTGAGGTGTGTTAAGGCCAACAGACCACAGGTTCACAGGAAAGCAGGATTCAAGGGGTGCCAATCCAACTTCTCCCGCTCTCTGGAAATGTAAATTCAAAGACAAATATAGAACAGGGACAAAACTGGAATTCGAGCCGGAGGGACAGTTACTGGTCAGCATCACATGGCAAGAACAGAAATTATACAGAACGGAGACTTTGAGATTTTCAGCCATTTCACTGCATGCACAATGTGACTGGTATGGAGACTGAGTGGGTGTGAGGGTGGCATGCAGCACTGCACATGCTAAACAGATCACAAGGGTCTTGTATGACCTGCCCTGGTCACTGTGAAGTGGCACAATTTTCATGGCAACTGGAAATACAAATGAAGAGGACACACTGCTCCACAAATTTTTCCTGTGGCTGGTCCTTTGTAAAGCTCCTCCCACATCTTTCCAAGTGGAGTTGTCAAAAGCATTCAGCAATGGCCTCTTTCTGCAGCAAAATAAGTTAATAGGAACATTTACAACTGTTTTCAGTGAACACCTTACAAAAGTCAACAAGAAACTGCAATTTTAGTGTGTCAAAGGAGCCAGAATATCCTGTCCCAACATGCCCATCTTTTACCCAATAAAATCCACAGTTGGTGTGACAAGCTGTAATAGACAAACAGCTATGCTCTGTCATTCTTCTGTGTGAAAACACCTTTAGCCCCTTGCTTTATCAGGCCTAAAGTCATTTCTTTGGCAATAAGATCAACAGAAACCTCTGCCTTTTTCTTCCAACAGTTAAATTATTTATGAGCTTTGAAAATAATCCCACTTTGTCTTCTAACCCTAGTTTTGCATATATACATGTCGACCCCTGTGAATTCTTCAGCTAAAATATGCATTCATTACAAAAGCATTTCAGGGTATTTTTTTCTTTCCTCTTTATCTACTTGTTTGAATATGTTGTAAACTTGATTAATGTTGCCTTCTAATCTCTTTCTTTCTAGAGAGAACACCTGGAGCTCTTTTAACCTGCCTCAAATAAAAAATAAAACCCAAGAGACAAACAACCCAAGTGGCAATGTCACACTTCCACAACCCTTTCCTTTCCCTGGCCATCCATTCCTCCTCTTCTAAGAGGGTGGACACACAAGCAAAACTTGTGTCAGTGAACCTACAGGGCCATGGGTTTCTCCTAAAGCCCCCTTCCTTATGCTCCTAGTAACCTGCTTAGTTTCAAGCCTCTCTCAGACTGGAATAGTTTGGGGAGATTTATGACAGCAATTCTTCTGGTTCCTTTCACAATGTGTTTTCCGCTATTCTCATCTATCGCTCTGCCAACATGCATCATTTATTTAATACCAGTCACTAGCCACATTAAGCTCTTTTTCTTGCTTTTTTATTTTTTTTTCTTCTTTTTTCTTTTTTTTTTTTTTTTGAGGACATTTCCCCCCATACCTGGAGAAATCATGCAGGTAAATAACATCTGAGCCAACAGTCTTGGACCTGCCTTTTCTGCCTCCATCCAAAGCTTTCCATGGGTATCAATCATCCCCGAACTAGGATTCTTCTCATTTTAATTATGCTAATATCGCCATAATTTCATTCTCGTTAACAGCAATTGAGTTTCAGTCTCTGCAGATGGCGAAGCTGGACAGTTACCAAGCCACATGCCATCTTGAGAGGAGGTTATGGACCAGTGCGTAGCCTGTGGCAGTGCTGCTCAGCACCGTTCTGGGTTGCATCACTTCGCTTTACCCATTTGTGAAATGACATATGCCTTTGCCTCATACTGGTTTTGAGATTTACAAAGGACACTTCTAAAAATAGAGTCCATTGCCCAGCTAGCTCATTCTTGCTACAATACAACCCTGCCCACTTTGACAATTTCAGGTGAAGGCTAGAGACGAATTATGCTATTAATTAAGAGTGGCTATGAAGAGGACAGACACTCTTCACAAGGAGCCTCAGGAGAAGACAAAGGAGAACAAGTACAAGTTGCACCGGGAAAAGTTTCTTCTCAACATAAGAAAGACTTTTTTTACAGTGAAAACTATCAATCACTGGAACAACCTCCCCAGGGATGTGGTAGAGTGCTCATCACTGGAGGTTTTCAAGATGCCATTGTATTACACTGGGTTCTAGATAATCTCATCTAAGATCCCTTTCCCAGGAAAATTTGGACCACGTGAGATTTCTAGGTCCCTTCCAACATGGGATGTTTCACGATTCTGTGGTCCTGTGGTTGCTGTAGGTGTGCACAGATGCATATGTTACCACCACAGACACCAACCCTCTGAAACTCCCCAGCAGAGCTGGTATAGACCCCAAATCATGGCAGTGCTGATGGGAAGGACCTCTGTGGTTTTCTCATCCAGCCTCCTCCTAAAATCAGGTTGGGCCTTCTGTATATGTCCCTTGTTACTCTCACGAAATAAAGCTGTTAAAGGCAACACAGGTAAATTTGTATGACCACAATCATACCTATGCTGTGGGACAGGCACCCAGTGCAGCCCCTCTCCTCACCATTGTCCAGCCTGATAGACAGACCAGGGTTTGCTGCATCTCCTTTCTGGACTGGGTTTCTCTTCCAGGAAAACCAGTGTGGGTAGGGTGAGTGGTGAGCACAAAAACACTCACCCAAAAAAATACTGGGGTATGCAGAGGGATCAGGACTTCAGTGCACATTATGAGGAACTACTCTGCCCCACGCAGCAGCTCCAGTTCCACCCAGTGGAGAATAGGTGGTTTCCCAGATGTAACCTGGATAACCTATCACTGGCTGTCCTCACCAGGCCAGGTCCACCTGTACCATCTGTGAGCTACTTACACGTTCCGGGCACAATCCCAAGTACAACTCAGCTCTAAGCTAAGGGAACTCCCACTGCTCCTTGGCTGACAAGCAGAGGAAACTTCAGCTTAAACATGGCTACAGGTCAGAAATCAATACAGCATAAACTAAACTGCACCAGTTCTGCAGGAAGGGCTTGACATTGTGACTGAAAGTGTGATGAATGATTTTACATGGATTTGATATTTGGGTCGTTTGGGGTGTTTTTATCTGAGTATAGAGTCTGGTAAGGCCGACAGAAATTATGATGGACTATCGCAGCTTTCTGATCTGGAGCATATATTAAAATCTCTTCAGGAGATGATATCTGACCAGCTCCTTATGCAACTGTTGCCTCCTCCTACTCCATTTGACAGCTGACCTCCCTGATAATCAAAGTAAGACACAGATGGCAGCTGCACAGCCGAGGTAAACATGAAATGGTCTCTGTGACAGTCCAGAAGAGTCATTGTTTTCCCATCCCTAAATCAGATGGCAATCTAGGATCCCAGCCAGACCTGTCTTCCCCCAAGCATTAAAAGCACACAAGGAATGAAGAAGCACCGTAGTCAAAAGGGTGAGACACAGTTTCACTAAGATTTTGTGTTGCAGGAGGTCCTCTGCACATACTTTCAGGATATACTTTTAATCCATGGCAAGGACTTTGATTTTCTTTAAATATTTCATATATTGGTGGGGGATTAATTAAAACATGAGAGAGAATCACCTTTTAAGGGTAAAAGATTTTGAAGTCTGCTTGCTGATCAGGATGACAACAGTATTTATGCTGATGGCAAAAAAGGGCATTTCTGACTCCAATTCCATTTCCAGAAAACATTAACTTTACCTCACGGTGCATTATTTGAATCGGCTCACGTCGCCAGGGGTTGAATAAGACAGTTTCTCCACACTCCACGACGGAGTACCGACACTTACTAAATTATGCTGTTAAATACTGTAGTATGGCTATAAAATACAATGAAGGCCCGTGGAAAGATGCCAGCCCCTTTCTGAGAGAGAGAGAGCACTTTCTGGAACCCTGCCTGTGGCCCGTAATTTTCACTTCCTCCTACTACAGTCTGAAGTGACATGAAAGGACTTGTAAAGTCAAGTCCAGGAGGCTGGTGGGGATTTGAAGGAGTAAAGATAAAGTTAGAACACTGATGGTAGCATTTGACCTACTTGAACTTTGCCAGGAAAGAAGGAAGGAGCCAAATCTCCCACACATCTCCGAAGAAGACCACACTGGGAAAAAAAAAAAATTCCAGCCTGCAAAATCTACATTTTTCAGCCCAGATGGGGCCGAAATATTGAAAACATTTGAACTTTCAATGGAGAAAATCATTCAACCGAAAGCAGCAAAACTCGACAGAAAAGTTGCTAGCTAGCAAGAGATTTCAGTATTTCATGGGAAATGGCATTTGGTGAAGGAAAAGAACCAATGGCAGAGGGAGGATGGAAGAATGGCTTACACAAACTGAATCTTGTCAGGTACTGCAGCACTTCACATGGACCTTGACATGTACAACTAATAATGAAGTCCTTTAAGTCCAGCAAGCTGAAAATTAAATGCTTTTTCTTACTAGTGATTACAAAGGAGTTGAAGGATAGAGAAGGACTCAAGATGGACCTCTGTGAAAAATATTTCAGCAGGAAAGATTTGTCCTTCTCCAGTCGTCATAATCTGACTTGTCATACTCTGTGTGCCTAAAACCCTTCACTGCAGGAATGCAGGCAAAGTAGTGTTGCCCACAAAGCTTAAAAACAACACTGAGGAGCAACAACAAAAACAAAACCAAGACATTCCATCTATTCGGGTCAACTCAGTGATGGTGCCTGACAGACAACACACACAATATTTTGCCCTCCTGTTTGCTACCACAGTTCTACAGAGGATGGTTAGTTCATTAGAGGAAGGCTGAATCAGAGGGATATAATAATGAGGTGGAGATGAGTGAGCAAAATTCCACAGGAATTTTTGTCTTTTATGTTGACACATATCTTCATATATATTTCTTATATCCCCACACCTATAAATTTAAATACAAATCCAGCCAACCACTCAGCCTAAAATGTGTGTCCTTAGTTGTCTTGCATGTAAGCTTTCATCAGATGGTCAAAACTGGAGAGCAGCAGAATTTTCTTAGCAATAGTCTTTGAACAGAGACAAACTTGGATTTACCCAAAACACCCTATATTCATTTTCTGGGCTGGCCGTTCGCTGGAGGTGATTCTATGTTACACACTGTCTCTGGAACAGACCAAGCTTGAGGCATGATCTTCGGATTCATTAAAAATTCAGAACAGCTCTGGTGGCTGCAGAAAACCTTCACATGGTTCCTAGGGATAACTCTGTCAGCAAAGCTCAGAGCTACCTTATTCCACACAACCTACTTCTTAAAACTCTGTCCAGCCCAGGCACGTGTGGACAGTGATTGCCAGAAGTACTTCTTAGGGAAAGGATTTGAAAGGAGCTGTTAAGCCCGGGTGATACAGGGCAGCCTGGAGAGCTCCTGCCCAGCCCCTCGTGCCACTGCAAGGGAGTGAAACAGTGCTAGAAAGTGCTTTGCCTAAATGCCAGGATGCCTGACACTGTCACAAAACACACGCGTACCACACAGGGGAGCACCACCAGCTTCCAGAGAATGAGTGGACCTTAAATGCGGGAAACAGCGTTAAGGAAGATGTTAAGCCTTGTTACCCAAAATAAAGTTTACGTCAAAGAAAATCCCCCACGCCAGCAACACAGGAGTCACTTTCCTTCCCCCCCACCCTTAGCTTTTTTCTCATCTCCACTGCAATTTTGGAGGAAAATTCTCAGTGCAGTTGGTCACAGCAGTTCAGCTGGGGACAGGGATGAGTATCAGGAGAGGAACAAAATACACAGAAGGGTCCCTTTTACATTTTCAGAGACACAGACTGTATTTTCCCCTTTCCCTCGGGCTCTGTCACTTCACTTTCAACTCCCACAAGTAGAGCTTGGAGAGCAAAGAAAGTGGGGGAGAGGTGTGAGAAAGCTGAGCTGTTTGCCTGGAGGAGAACAGGGATTCAGGCACTGGCAGATGAGCTCTACAAACACTGCCGTGGTGTCCTCAGGTCCTGCCACGTGCTCCTGCATCCTCAGCCCCTGCCACGGGCACCCTCACACATCGCGGGGGAAGGAGGGGAGTCTGGAGCACTGACCAAGGAAAATTGATGAGATGCTAGACTCCCAGAGACAGGCAGAGGTTTCCCCCTCTGCTGCACGAATGAAGGGTTGGTAATAAACTGTGGGGATAAATGGCAGCACCTTCCCTCAGTGCTTCTGCCTGCTCCCTGAGCAGGTGTTGGACCACGGCTGTGAGGGCAGAGAAAGGGATTTAGTGAACAGCCATAGCCTCTGTGACAGCCGGCATCAAAAACACTCCCGTACGCCAGCTGTCTCCAGACAGGACTGGTCTTGGTCGATGGTTCCCCTGACTGTAAGATGTCATTTGTTTCTCTACCTCACACTTCCCAACTCAACAAATTCCTTTGCAAGCAAAAGTCTTTCCTCCACCTCCCCCTCCCCATTATAACTATAAGAGGAAAAAAAAACAACAAAACAAGCCTTGACATAAATCCTTTTGGCTCAGGCTTTTTGACAAATACTAGCGTTTCTTTATCCTTCATGTTTCACTCCTCTCTACAAACTCTGAGTGAGAGTTTCTATCAAAGCTCAGCTCTTGAGTCTTCTCCATGAAGCAGCTTGAGAGAAGTCACTGTGTTGAAGCTGGGCAGGGGAACTCTTCCTCTGCTTGTGGAGAGTGGACAAGACACGGAGTGGGCATGTGCCCAGGACACTGCAGCATGATCTGTCTGTAGGTATTCTGTTTTATTTCATTGCAGGCATCACTTCAAGCATTGTTGTAGTGGAAATGATCCCATCTAGCTGCGAATACCAACATCTGAGCCTGAGATCATCACTGTGGGTCAGCAGAGCTCGTCATCAGAACTGACTGCATCATCAGGTTGCATGCACAAAATCTGTGACAAAGACCAGAACCGAGGTCCAAACCCCAAACCTTCGCTTCCTCCTTGAGTGCTGCAGCCATGAGGCTGCCCCTTTCTGCTCTTCTTGGCTGCAGACTGAGACACAACACTGAACTGTCCGTCTGAACTGACCCTTTCTCAGAAGATTTGATACCAAGGTGTGTGAAACTGCATCCAAGCGCTTCCCTCCAACAGGCCAGAGCTGGCATAAAAGCAGAGGGGACTCAGAACATGTAAGCATACAAAGAAGAAAGGAGGTTCTTGCTCCTGGCATTGGGGACTTAACAGAGTTGCTCAGAGTCCAAGCGGATTCAATAAACAGTTTTGGATCCCCTGATGAGGTTCAGACCAGGCTTACAGACCTCACCCTCACAGAAGAAGGAAGCAGGGGGATAGTTTTGCTGGATCTCACCTGTACCTAAGTTCTAGGCAGTGAATGAAGGAAACACCTAAATTCCTGTCCAGCCAGTGGGGCAGAACAGCTCTATTTCAAGGCTTCAGAGAGACAACTTTTACTGAAATTGTCAAATAGTCTCGAAAAAAACACCGTCTCAGATGGCTGGCTAGCAAATGCCACTGCCCCCTCCAGGGCACCAGCTACCTAAAATACAGATGCAAGTCTGGTGCCTGAGCCAGGCACACCTGCTAATGCTCAACTTTTGTATTTTAACCTCAAGAGAAGCTCCTGTTATGGTGAAATATATGGGGCAGCAGACCATGGCAGAAGAGCTGAAGCCCATAGATCATGGAGTTAAATATTCTACTGTGGGCTGAAAGTGAGAGCACACAGTTTCAGCCCATGTGTTGGTTGAAGTTATGAGCACGCGAGAAAAGGGGATTTATAATGAGAATGGCAATTCAACCTCAATTACAGTGCACGACTGTCTGCACACTATAAACTGAAGGTTTAATAATGAGGCAAGAAGGCTGAAGGAGAGAATTTCATTGTGTCTGTTTCACAGCCTGGAATTCTTACTAAATTCATCAGATTACTTGAGTTCTCCTGACAACTGTAGCAGTATAACTAATTTTAAAGGGGTTTATTGTATATTCAGAGTGCAACAGAAGATACAGGCAGAGAAAACCTCATAGCAAAAGAGAACTCCAGATTGAGGACTATAATGTATATGAGATTTGAAAGAAGTAAGTGCTAAAAGATGTAGACAGCAGTTTTTCAGGGTCCTTAACCTTGATGAATAAATGAATAAAATCCCTTAAAAAATTGCAGTGTTTCTTTCAAGTGGTTTCCAGCATGTTAATGATCAAGAGAAGCTGAGAAAATTGCTGGGAAAGGAGATGACTTTCCTCAATATGCTTTTACCACAGAGACTATGAGACAGACATGAATTGTAAGCAAATAATACGCAAAATATGACAGAGAGAGAAGAACAGAGGTTCTTTATCTGTCCATAACGTATTTGCATATAGATGTGTTGACTGCAAGTCTTTGTGATGCTGCCAAATCAAAGCTTTAATGGAGACTTGGAGCCTTCCAGTTCTTCCATATCCAGGTACTTAGACAGGACTCTCCTGTATTGTGTTTACCTGACTACACCAAAAGAAAAAGTACCTAATTTGAAAAGGGACACAGAGGATACGCAAAAGGCTTTATCCACCACCAGCAGCATCCCACTCACTGTGTACAACACCCCTCCAGCTAATAATGAATGACAAAGGGGACTGAGTTGCCCACCCCTCTAATTTCTATCACCAAAGTCTCCTAAGTATTGCAGAAAAATTTAAAGACACACCAGATGAACACAGTACAGGAAAGGGCATCTCCCCACTTTCTGCCAGACAGGACGTGAATGTCTTGTTGGTGTCCCGGCATGGCCTTGCCCAAAGGAACTGGAGGAAGGTGCAACCGAGACAGGGAGCATCAGGCATTAATGGGCAAATTGTCTGCTAAAAAGTACCCCAGATTTAAAAAGCAGTAAAATGGCAAATGAGAAAGGGGTGATGAAGGCTAAAATTTTGAAGGTGTCATCTCTAGCAAGGTTTTTCACCCCTCCATTTCACTGTCTGACAGTGCTTGAAGACAATGCTCTTGCCTCTCCCTGTCTTTGAACTCTCCCCAGCACCAACATCACCCACACACCCCTTTTCTCTCCTGGCCCCACCAACCTCCAGGTGATAATGTAGCTGATTAGATCTTTCATCATTTTTATTGTTATCCACCCGCAGTTTAATAAAACAGCGCTCCGGCTGTTTCTGGCTGACCACATTCCCTAATTTATCATAAAGGCATAGCCTGAAACACTTCTGTCTGACATGTGGGGAGAGCTGCAGCCCCTCCTAGCTCAGCACAGCTGCAGGAGCACCGTGGTCCGCAGCAATACCCGTATTCTCACCTCGCAGAGCAGAAGTTAACGCGCCGCAGCTGAGCTGCTAAAGCAAAATTACCAGAGATTGGTACCAGAGTCACAGAGGTGGAAAAATGGGGAGTTAACTCCAGCTCACTGGAGCACACTGCTTCATATCTATACTGTCTCTTAATATGAGGGAATATGCTCTTAAAGCACTCCAAATTTTCTGTTTAAAGACAGTAATTGCAAGGGTGACTTAACATGGCCTCAGGGACCATCCTGTAAGAACTGGAAGATTTGATCCCTTAAAAGTCAAGCTGGAGGAATCATGAAACTGGCATTGGAGTTCCCACACATGCTCACCTTCTCCTTCTTGTCCCCTCCCCTCCCATCCTCAGCTATATCCCTTCCCTTCTCCCTTTGCCTTCCTCCTTTCCAGGGTACTGATTTAAACTCAGGAGAAATGCAAAACTCAAATGTCTTTCAGTCCAGAGGAGGATTTGAGCCCACAAACTCAAAAACACTCCCCTCAAAATCACACAAAGCTCTATTAAACTAATGGCCTCATTCATTTACTTGGAGCACATGACTGGCTAAGTGAAGGTGAGTTCATTTTAGAGTGGCCAGTGTTACACTGGGAGCAGCTGTGACCTATTCACTGTTCTACAACCCAAAGTAACAAAAAAGTGAAGAACTTCTGTCAGGCAGACGTTTCTGTAGGACTTCTCCGGTTTTAAACTAAACTACATAAAGAATTTTCAAATTACCAAAAGGGGAAAGAAAACCAAAATGGTGAAAAACTTTTTGTTAAAGAAAAAAGTAGAAAAATTCTACAGTACTGATACTGCTTTATAGAAACATTCCATTTTTTAAAAGTCAATTTTCTGATGAGAAATATTTTCAGGGAATACATTTCAGTCAGGCCTGTCAGCTGTTACTTGCCTTTCAATCACTGACTAAACCAAAGCAATCTTTGGCTTACAGAGCTGGGGTCTCATTTGGGGAAGAGCTGAGTGCAACAAGTAGTGGGGTGAAGGTGCAATAACAAGACCACAGAGATACAACAGTCACCACGAGAGAACAGCCCAAGGGCAGAGCATGTTTAAAAACAGCTGCGTCCCAGCCAGGTATGCCCTGCCTGGCTCCTTGCAGGACCTCAAAGATGTCCAACACAGTCTTCCACCAGACCTTAAGAAAACATTTATCTGAGAAAGAGCCTCAGACCTCTCAAGGTAGTGCGGTGACAGTGAGGCAGATAAGGATGGAGCAGGAAAGAGGCAGATAGGGTATGAACTGCCTCCTCCTTGAAGACACTTGTCCAGCTGACTTACACAGACCTGTGGTAAAGACAAGCATCCTTATCGCCTGCAATGCCAGGCCATGGAGAACTGGCATGATTCCTGGTCTCACCAGGAAAAGGTGTGAGCTGAGAACACACAGGAAAAGCCCAGAGCAGTCCCTTCCAATGAAAAACTTTACCTATTCTGATATCCAAAATATTCTCCTCACTTGGATCAGTTTCTGGTGTTGTATGTTTCTTTCTTGCTTTCATTTTCTGCTATTCCTTTTTCTCCTCCTCACTTTCCACTGAGCCACCCAAAGTTTCTGTGAGCTGAAGAACCAAGAGTGATTTCCTATGACTCAAGGCCAAGTCCTTTTGTGGGTGTGGGTGTGGGTGTGGGTGTGGGTGTGGGTGTGGGTGTGGGTGTGGGTGTGGGTGGGTGTGTTTGTCTCTCTCTCTTATGGGAATCCTCTGCTTACCAAGGCCTATGAAGGGATTATACTCATGAACATCAGGGGCAGTTCAGAGGACACCCCTCCTCCTCACCTTTCTTCACAAAACACACAGGAGCTTGAGAACTTTTGAGATTTCTTTCTCCTCTACCTAAACCTTCTTCAAAGGAGTTAAAAGTTAACATTAGAGAGGCACCAACCAACTGAATGCACATGAAGTACAATTTCATTAAGAAGCCAGACCTTGGTGACACACATCCCATCCTCCTTCTGCCTGATAGTTCACGCATGCTGCCTGACCGACTCCAGTCCTGGGTTCTCTTATATCCTATGTCAGCCTCACCTCTTTCTCCCTTTCTCCCTCCCAAACCTGAGACAGAAAACAGTGTTAAAAAGATTATCAGGAACTGGTTTTTGGAACAGAGACCTAAGAAACAAGTCCCTCATGAACAAGTGATGCTTTGCCCAACCAAGTCCAAAGGAAACCCTGACAAAGTCAGGCTAAAATGGACCAAGTGCAGCTTTGCTTAGCTTCCCCAGACCAGGGAGGACATGGGTCTAATTCACAGTTGCCAGCCCAGCTCTGCAGTGACAGATGCTGCCTGGAACTGAAGGAGAAATGATGATGCAGGGCCATTCCCTTCAAGATGCCGTTCTGTCACCATGGAGGCAGACAGCGTGCTCTCAACAAGTTTATCTGCAAAGTAACATGAAAATTCCTCACAGCAGGAGAGATTTGACAGGATGTGCCTAGCACAGCTTTATAAAAAGGTTTCTTCAAATGCTTCCAAATCCCATGGATCTTTTCCTTGCTTTATCATCCTTTTCAACATCCTTCTTTCTCTCGCTTTTTCTTTTTTAGCGCCTTCACAAGGCACGTTTATCAACATCAAAGCACATTCTCTTACAGCTCAGTTTTTTTCTTCTGAATCCACTCTTGCAAACTCCAAACTACTATTTCTCTCCACACCCAGTAACTTCACCGGGAGCAAAACTTGCCTCTGTGCATGACATCTTCTTCAAATTCTAGGCAGTACGGACAGACTAACACAGGGACTGAGATCCCTTACACATAGGTGACTCTGAGACAGAGCATTTGTATTTCATACTCCTGCAGACTCCACTGTGCCTAGATAAATTTTGATGTTTACCTCATCCTTGAATTTCTGCAACCTCCCAAGCCAAAGCAGAGGTGCCCGCTGCATTTATATTCATAGGCTGCATTCAGGATGTTCAGCCCAGACGAACAAGTGCTTTGCTCCGTGCTGATGTCACCAGAGAGATGCTGAAGGCTTGGTCCTGTGGCCACCACACTGCGCTGCAGGCAGCCTGGGCTCAGGCAATTAATTGCCAAGTCCTTTCAGACCAGTTTTCTGGGCACAGCTCAGCCAGACTGCCCACGTGACAGGGCAGTGCTGAAGGTGCTGCAACCAGGGGTCCTCCGCTTGTAGCCCCCAGATCCCCTCAGGTGACAGATACTCTAGGAATAGGTATCTACACAGCTGACGTGAAGGAAAATTTGGACCCAAGACCAGGTCTAAGCCTCTAGCCCCACACCCTCAAAGATGTTAAAACTTTTCCTCTTCTCCCTGATTTTTTCCATTTTAAGGAAGAGCTCAGCCATGTTCTATCAAGCTCTAGAAGCATGAGTGTGTCTGCATGGCATACGTAGGAAAGTTTTCAAGGCCCAGACTGGTCTGCAACTGTGTTCCAGGCAAGACTACCTCATACACGCTTTCATTAAAAACCCCAAGGCAAGTCCCACAGGATCTTTAAAATCCAAACCTGGATCAGATGGTAATCCCCACCTAGCAGGGCTTACACCTCTTCGCCTCAGCGCTGGCACTGCCATGGGGACAGGCTGGGCACAGGGGCAGCTTCAGAGAGGCTTTCTCCACGTTTTGGCAAATCTCATTTGGCAACTGGCCATGGGAAAGGTGGAAACTGAGTCAAAGGATGTGTCGTCACTCTCCTCAGTGCGTAAAGGGCTGTGTGTGTTAGGGTGGGGATAGGAGAAGGTGAAAGGGTAGTTGAAACTGTGAAGTTTGAAGGTGAAAAAAGTCTTTATATCTGGATTAGTGGAGTCCTGGGGCCTTCAAAAATAGTTAAAATTTCCTTTTTTGAGTAATGGAGAAGTAGTTTGCATTGATCTTAAGAATTTGCTTATAGTTTTCCCTGGAGTTCAATGTACTGGGGAGTGCAAAGCTGACACAGCTCAAAAGTTTTATGAACCTCAGGTAACAGCGTGAAAGGAAATTTTAATAAATATTACATTTATTTAAATTTAATTTCTTTCCTTGTTAATAATAAAAGCCAACCTTGGTCTTCTGGGCTTTTCTCATATGCCTGCTTAATACAGCAGCGAAATCGTGGAATTATTTATATTTTAACTTCATTTTCAGTAAATCGTCAATCATTCACCTTTCAAAAGCATTAAATTCAGAGACGAACAGCAGGGGAGAGGGAGACTGAAAAATAAATATTGACTTTCAGGGGTTTGTTTTGGGTTCTTTTAAACACAGGGTTAGGAATAGAAGCTGTTGTGGGTGATGAGTAAAAGCACAGAAAAAGCAAAAGACATTTGTGCCTATAGATTTCTCCCCATCATAGCCCTGCAACTCTACTTCTGCTTTGTTTGCAGGAAGCTACAGCAGTACCTATGGGTAGTGGCCCTTGATGGCTTAAAGAGGAACTTGGCTGAAAATTTCGGGTCTGTTTATCCTTGGGAAAATACACAGGACACCCACTACTAGCCATAGGCACTGCTATTGTCAGCAGCAGAGATCCCAAGGAAAACACAAGAAAAGAGGCCTGAGAGAATTGAGAAACCCACCAGGACTGCAATATAGGGACACTTATGCCATGTGAAGATGCCACAGCTTCTTCCTTTCAAGTTCAGTAGCCCAGTTGATGCCTAAAGATAATGACAGCCTCTTGCTCTTGGTCTCTCCTGTCCTCTGAGACAGAAGGACTACAGCCAGCTGCCCTCTTGGGTGCTCTAGAAGTCTTCTGTAGGGTTCTTGCTGTTCTGTGAGTGACGGCATCTCTTTAATCCCCAAGTAACATCCACCCTCTGCACCAAACTCACCTGCTATTCCTCTCCCTAAACCACCTGAAATCCCAGCCCGTGCAGGCTGAAACACATCAAGAGGGGCTAAACATGGCCTGGAAGATGTGTGGAGAGCAGGCAAAGGTCGTACATCACGTGTTGTGCTCATGACCCCCTCAGGGGACACTCAAGTCAGAGCCAAAGACCGCAGCAAGAGGGGCCCAGCCCTCCATCTCAGGCTTCACAGCACCCCAGTGAGCCACCTGATAGACTGGGTTCAACTTCAGCTACACAGCCTTGCTTCAAAGACCTCCGCAGGTGAAATCTCTTTCAAGAGCTTTGGCAATTTGTTCCTAGAGATAATGACCAACACAACGAGTGCCCGGATCCCTGCTCACATGTATTTGTGTTTGGCTTGTGGGCACCGGTCTGTCTTGTGCCTTTCTTTCTCTCTGAGATTTAAGAGTCCTCTACAGCAGGTGCACACACACAGCAAGCTGCCACTCGAGCTTGCTGATGAGCTGAACAAATTGCTCTCTTGGAAGCATTTTCTCCAGCCCAGATTTGTGTGGGTTTCTGCATCCTCTCCAATTTCTTGTTTTCCTGAGATGACAAAGCACATGTCCCCAGACTGGAGATGGGTTTCTGTTGTCCGACCCCTTCCAAAGGTAAAATTAGTCCCGTTCTTTCACCAGTCTCCTTCAACCTGACATCAGCTGGTCCCACCACCGTACTGAGAATACAGGTCCAGATGAAGGACCTTCCTTTAGGACCTCTTAATCTCCTTCAGAGTTGTTGCCTTCCAGAGGCACTGTGCACACTGGGAATGGACGGCTGCAAAGCAGCTTGGCAAGACAAGGACCTGGGGGTCCTGGTGAGCACCAAGCTGAACACGAGCCATCAATGCGCCCCTGTCACAAACAAAGCCAACAGGGCTGCATTAGGCTGATCACTGCCAGCAGATGGAGGGAGGAGATCCTTCTCCTCTACTCAGCACAGGTGAGACAGGCGGAGTGCTGTATCCAGCTCTGGGCCCCCAGTACCAGACAGTGATCAGCGTATTGGAACAAGTCCCACAAAGAGCCACAAAAACAACGGATGAATTGGGGCCTCCGATGTGTGAGGAAACACTGAGAGCTGCACTGGCCACTGTGTTGAAGAGAAGGAGATCTTGAAAGGATCTTAACAATAAGTATAAATATCTGGTGGGTGCAAGTAAAGAAGATAGATCCAGAGTCTTCTCAGTGGTGCCAGGGAAAGGTCAAGAAGCACAAACTGAAATACAGGAAATTCCATTTAAATGCAAGAAAAAGCTCTTTTAACTGTGGTCGTGCTAGAACACTGCAACAAATTTCTAGAGAGGTTGTAGAGTCTCCATCTTTGGACATATTCAAAACACAACTGGATGTGGCCCTCAGCAACCTGCTCTGTCTGCCCCTATTCTGAGCAGAACGGGTTGGAATAGATGATCCCCAGAGATGCCTTCCAACCTCAGCTTCTGTGTGATGCTGAGGTTCACTAGCCCATACTTCCGCCTGTCCTCCTGGTTCCTATTCTCTCTCCCAGTTTGATGCTGTGAAAATGTATGTTCTGCATGCCTGGACTGCTGATGTCCTTCACACACATCCTCAAGCCATATTAATCACTCCTCCAAACTTTAGGTTATCTGTACAATTTAGCCAGCAGTGTTGTTTTTATGTATTTCCAGACCATTGATGGAAACATTAATTTGCATCTAAGTTATGACTGCCTTCTCAGGAACGCCATAGGAAAGTGCTCATTAAACAGATTTCCTGCTCATAATTTCTGTCCAAGATCTGTCAACTACCCATTGCTCAATCTATCAAATATCAGCACATAAAAGAAACATAGATTTCCAGTCCATATAGTCTTTATGTCCTATTTCTCTCCATTTAACAGCAACAGAGACCTAGGAAATGACTGCAAGAACTGCAGCACTTCCACACCCCCACATATTCTCCATGCTTCTGGCAGCTGGATGTTTAGGAGCAGCAATGGCAACCAAACTATTGGGTCCTACAGTCAGCGGTGGACGTGAATTACTCTACTTCTTTTTAAGTTGTTTGCATGTTAGTTGTTCACTGTCACAATGAATTCCCTAACAGGATTGTATGCCCCAAAAAAAACAACTTCCCCTTTTTTGTTTTAAACTTTTATGTGATATTTTCACTTGATGTTCTCTCCTCTCTGCCTCATGGGAAGCAGTGAGTCATTTTGCCTTCTTCATGTGATCAGTAGCACTCAAGATTTCACAGCCTTCCATTCAGGCCACCTTTCTGAGACTTGTCAGCCTCGCTGTGTGACACACTTCCAGGGAAGGCATCCTATCATTCCCACTCTTTCCTTGGAGCTGGTGCTAGATCTCTGCAGATAGCCAGGCAGGGTTTTGTCCTTTGCTGCCATCACACCACACTGCCTTTGCAGCTCCCGATGCCCTGAAACCACCTCTGTCTGGGTTGCATCCAGTTGGAACAACACATTTTCTTAGGAAGCAGGACAAGAGCCTCGCTAGTTCACAAGGAAACAGAGGCTGGAGCCTTTACAAGCTTCTGCCCTTTGCACGGAAAGCATTCTCCTTCCCTGCTGCCCTCCCCAGGCAGGCAGGCAGCAGCTCACCACGAGAGCAAGCAAGCAAAAGGGGAAACAGAAATTAAGCAGAGGTTAAGGGAATAGGAGAAGAAAAACAGATGACCCCCCAGAGTCTGGGGTTGAGCAGCACGAACAGTCGGAGCCCCTGGAAGCCAGCTCATCCATGTGCACTGCCCTTGCTGCCTCCCCGTTCCCAGGAGGGGGCCTAATAAATTTTACAAAAGAGCAAGCAGCTGAAAAATGCTCGTATTTAAAAATATATTGAGAGAATTTGCATGTTGTTCCCTTTTGTGTGGGGATGGCATTTATACACCCGGCGTTTCAGCAGCACCGCATCTCAGAGCACTTTACATAGCAATTAATTACACACTGGTAGTGGAGTGACTGTCTACAGGCAAACTCATCAGCCATTATCCACTCAGCAACATCCAGCGTACAGCTGTGAACATTTGCATTAGCAGAAAGTCATCCTGGCTGCCATTAGCAGGGTGCAGGGTGTCAGCGAGGGTGAGAGGGCTCGGCTCACCCCCACTCCCTCCCAAAAAGCCTTTGACAGCCACCGTCACAGCTTTCACAGCCAAACTTGTGACCCTTCCCTCGTTTAACCCCAGGTTTGGACGAGGGAGATGCCATCAGTTTACAGCACGCTGCAGTCCAGGTCCTGCAACAAAATGCCAACATCTACAAGATGGGAAACACTCTTGGAAGGGAGACTTCTGAGATAGCACATAAGAGTGCAGTGATGAAATCTGTGGAGTAGATGGCTTTATGGTATGAACTTTGTCCACAGCAGTGACAGTTTCTACTTCATTTCCTTCATGAAGCCTCTGTGCCTCAGGATTACCTTGAGCACTCCCCAGGTCTCTCTATAAAGCGGTCTGGAAAGACACTGAAGATCTGAAAGACCGATGTCTGATAACTGCCGTGGCCTCAATGCTACTCTGAAGTACTTTTCAATGCCAGATTCTCTCCTGAGTCCCCTTTGCCTCTGTTTTGCCCACAACACGGCAAAACCACGTGTGGCACTGCAACCAGGAGATCAGAGGAAACCTGTGGGCAAAGAAGAAGAAGATCTCAGCAGTGCACTGACCTTCAGAGGGGACCTGAGGACAGGAGACCAACCAGCAGAACTCACAGAACCCAAGGATATTCTAGCTAAAGTTAAAATAAACTCCTATACTACATCTTTACCGTCTGAATGGACAGTTGTGAAAATGTCCCTGGACATTAGAACTTGGTCTTCTGTATTGTAAGTTGTTAAAACACTACCTGGCATGTTTTTGGCACAATCCAGCTAGGATGCTCCCAAATGACGCCTAGACACAGCCTGGGAATTAGCACAGACTAGTGCCCATTCTCAGTAGGCAATTTGGATGCAATCCCCCTTTTTTGGAGGGTGAGAGAATTCAATAGTACAGATGCAGGATATCCTGTGCCAGCTGGCCTCTGCACAAGAGAGCAGACCTAGCTACAGTTAATTTACAGGTATAGATGCAGCCTCAGAGTCCTGGACAACATCCAGCCAATGATTGCACCCTCCTCCTTTCAATTTCACCAGCCTGAATTGCAAAAGAAAGCCACAATGCTTCTAATCTTTAATTGCTGCTGTGGACCACTGAAATGGTTCGGTCTTTTGATCCTGGATAAGGCGATTTTTGAATTTCTGAAAGTTAGAGTGTGTGAAGTCTTTGGAGCTCCTTTGAAGGGCCACATGAGATATGACTGCAGCACAAACCTAGGGTCTCTTCTTTCTATCTTGCTTGTGTTTTGTGTGTGCTAAAATTTTCAAAACAATTATTCTTTTTGAAAGGCTGGTGTCTTTTCTTGCTGAGCCCACAAAGCCAGCTCTGGTCACCATGAGACCAGAGAGAGCAAACCACCAGGATCATTATTGCCATGTGGCAGGTAACAAACAGGAACCAAGAAGGAGACATAAGAACCACCCACAAACCTGTGTAGCACAGACCTCTTTCCAGTTTGTGCTTTTTAAAAACACAAGTTGGGTGGATCAGGAAGATCTAATGGGCTTGGGAAGATAAATATGGTCTTACAGAAGATGACTTCGGTGTGCAAACCCAGCTTTCCAGCCTGGAGTTTCCTCTCACCGAAAGTCCAATAAACCAGGATTCTGGCAGGATGGGACCATTGCCTGAAGGCACAAAAGGGTCTCTCTGCTCAACCTGCCTACCCACTCCACAGCCTGAACTTGCAATCCAGGGTTGCAGGACCAGTGGCGCTAGAGGTGAGCAGACATGGTCTCTTCCCAGACCCTTTTGCAAAGAAGAGAAGGGAATCAATGTTTCAGTGTCTGGAGAGGGGGGAAATTCTTTCAAGTAGCTGGTTTACAGCAAAACCACAAAGTCTTTGGAAACAGAATAAGATAATCTCTCTGGGGTTTCCTTTATCTTGTTTTTGCTGCCGGATTTCTAACACTTCCTTGGGGTATGGACAGACACATTTTAATGAACTTCTGGGAGGTGGGGTACTTATCCCACTCTTTGATGTAGGCTGGATCTCGTTCTGAGCTTGCCTCCTATCAAATTTATCTGCCTTTAATGACTCACTTGTTTCCTGTGAGACTTCCCAATTTCTTTCCCAAACACATCCCAAACCCCACACTCGTTTTGAAACCCTGACAACCCATCGAAAATGCCACCTGGCTTTTGAGATTTCAGTGGTGTGTCACTGTTCAGGGACTTCAACACAGGCAGTGAAAAAAGTCAGGCAATTGAGAAGGATATTCCTGAAGAGAGAAGAAAAGAGAACAGTAAAGGCCACATCTCTGTGCTCAGATGTCCAGGCAGACTTCCCCTGAGCCAGCAAACACCATGCTTGGCTTGGGGTGTGCACTTCCCTTGGGATCCTGGAAGCCTCTGCAGCCAAAGCAACTTTTTTCACGTTAGCACTATAGGGACTTTTATTAGTTTTGTGCACTTTTTCTCCATCCCATGGCTGTAGGGAAGAGTGCCTGATCCCCTGGCCCTTACCTGCTGCTGGTATCCCTCTCCACAGCTGTCTCCCAGACAGAGGAGCAGTGCAGAAACTGCCTTTTCTGGGATGCACAGCCACATCCTGGGAAGCAGAGCTGCAAACCACCAGGCAATTTCACAGATTCCACTAGAGACCATTTCAGAGAAGCCACTGAGCTTGATAATGCTGATTTACATAGTGGTGCAGCTTCCCCTCAACGTGGGAATTGCCGGGTGGCATTCCCTGGCCTGCACGATGCCGGAGGTCAGGCTGCTGATCAGAGCGGTCCCATCTGGCCTGAAAATCTATAAATTCAGATCTGGATGAAATTGGGCAATTTTGGATTTGGATAGGCATTCATGAATTTAAATGAATAAATAATAATATAATAATAAATCATTCATCTCACTGTCTAGCGTGCGAGTCTCCTCGAAGACCTGCAGTTCAGAAGCAGCCAGAGTTTGACTACCTCTGCAATTAGAGCCAATGAATTTCAAATGAGGGGGAGGGAGGGGTAAAAAAACCAGGAGAAAAGAAATGTTTAGGGATACCATTTATTCAAAGTGACTTCCCCCTCCCTGCAGGCCGTACAAGGACTGGATGCTAACAAACTCATCCCACTGCTGTCTCTGGGTAGTGACACTGGTGAGAGCTTCCATCTCCCCCTACCTGCGCTCAAGACAAGCAGGATCCATAAATCCAGTGAGTTCCAGATTTGCTACATCAATACAAAGTTTGCACTCCTCACATCTGGCTCACTGGGCTAGGCTCAAGGCTCCCTGGTTCAATTCCAGGCAACCGTGCCGGGCAAGTACATCTCCTCTTGGTTGGTTATTATGGAAAAGAGCTTTGGGCTAGAGCAATGCTATGCTCTGCTCCCGGTCAGGCTCTCTCTCATGAGAGGCAAATCCATGGGCAGTCACCAGGGTGGCGAGGAGACAACAGGCTTCACTTCTGATGGGCAACCTCCACTCCTGACCTCTCTTACCCAGAGCTGTCTCCTCATTCCTACTGAGGGGACTTCACCAGCCACTTGCTGTAAGAAAATTCCTAGCACTGTTCTATCCTTCTTTTCCTCACCTTTCCGACTGTTATATCTCCTTGAACCACCCCCAAAAAAATTCTGTCCTTATTCTCCCTGGTGAGTTTCTGCCCTCCCCAAACCTTTGTGTTTAATTTCCTCTCTAAACCAGCTCTTGCAGCTTCCCCCAGTTCAGCCTCCTTCACTCATTTCATTAACATGCTGTTTACTTCTGCTTGTAGATCATTAGCAGCAATATTAAACAACTGGCAGCCTGCCCAGGAGGCTGCGATCTCCGGGGTTGATGACTTGTTTTATTTTTCCTCCCTGAGAGAGCAGCAAAAGCATCAGAGCTGGGTGGACATGGAAAGACCTGAGCCAGGAGCAAAGATCAGAGAGGTGGCCTTCTTGCCTTTCCTAGTAAATCTTCCACTCTGCTTTGCCTTTAAATTCCTCACACATGGAGGTCCTTCTCTCATGAGCATGCTTCTGATACCTTTACGTTGACCGTTTTCTTGAAATAAGTTTTTGTCATCCTTCCTCCCCTTAAAATCCCTCGGTTTGGAATCAGTGAGTCCACATCTGGGACTGAATTTTAGATCAGTCTCCTTTCAGGCCCTCTGTATCACAATTTCCTTCTGTTTTCCTACTGAAAGATGAGACAATAAACTTACTGACTAATTTCAGCCTGTCATTTTACCTGCTCTGGCACAGGGATTTAACTCCTTACAGGAGAACTCACCTCCACGACTCAGACTCTTGAGGTTCTCATACGTTTCCCTCAAAAAATTCCTCTAAGGAACTTTGCAGAGATGTGGGAAAAGTTTACATCTAACTCAGGAACTCAGATAATCTTTTTAGTAACCCAGACCAAGTATGAAATGAACCCAAGGCAATATATGAAGCCAGGAGGAAGCTCAGACCAGGGCAAAGGAGCTTTGGTGCCTTGCAACAGCTATTCTGTAGTGAACAGAGCAGAGAACTGGCTGCACATTTTCATTAAATATTCATCCATTTTCTTTTTAATATGATGGGGTTTTTTCTGCCAGGGAAAGCTGAAGGGAAGGAAGGGTGAAAGGGAATTGGCACATTCAAAACCTTCCAGTATCTGGCAAAAATGTCAACAGAAATGTCACTTGAAAATTCTTATTCAGACGATTTCGACTGATCTCTGATCATATTTCCAGTGCCTTCACAGTGGCCCCTTGGGCTGCTGGCCATCTCCTCTTTGGACACCTAGGTTGTCCTGTCCATACAGGACTTGTAGAGACCTGCTGTTGAACCACTCAGCCCCAGTCAGCACTGTAACAATTTCCACTGCTAGTACAGGGACATCCTCAGAACATGCTCCTTCTCTGCTCCTTCTTTTGCCCGGATCAGGCTGTTGTCATCCATCATCACAAAAGCCTGGAAAACTACCTCTAGATTCCTCACACAAGGCACATTTACACCAGTTTGTTCCCGTTCCAGCACTGCCACAAAGCATTTTCCTCCACCCTGACCACAGGGGAATCTTTGGGGAATCACTGAATCCCCTCTTGGCTCCCAGTTAGCTGGAAACCAAAGGAAACCAAACCCTTTAGACCCTCTTTGCCTGAAGTAAAGTGACTCTTCTTCTAACCCACGGTCAGCAGATCCTGCCTTTAGAAACTGACATAGTGAATTTGAGTAAAAAGCCTCCTTTCTGTTCAAGGAACTCCCTCCCCCTGATGCGCCACTGTTTCAGACAGGCTTGATAGTGTTTTTCACTCAAAGGCCTTCCATCAAAGGCCACTCATGTGGGGCACAGACTTTTTTGTAGTGTTTCAGGCATTTCTTATGATTTCACTCTCTCTCCACCTTGCTGCCTGTCTTCCCCACACCTTCCTGGCCGAAGGCATCACACACTTCCAGAGGTGTGCTCCTGTGCCCATCCCTCTACAGACAGAGACTGCTGTGTCCCACCTTCAGGAGTGTGCAGCAGAGCTGTGTGACAGGTAGAAGCTGCATTTGCTCTTCACCCCCAGGCACCTAATGGCCTCACGTGGCCTTTTATCTCTGCTTCCCTGCCCACTTGCATTCACATTATTCCCAAGCCAAACATCAAGCTATAATTCCCTGCTTGTCTTTCCAGCCTCCCCAAATCTTTTTGTTTTACTTCCACTGTCCAAACCAGCCCCTCTAGCTCCTCCCAGTTTAGCTTCACCCACACATTTCATTAACATGTTGTTTATTCCCATTTCTGGATGATTAGCAAAGACATTAAATGACTGGCAGCCTGCCCAGAGAAGCCATTACCTTTGGGGTTGATGACTTGTTTTATGCACCTCTCAGAGTGGTGAGAGCAGCAGACGTGGGCAGGTCTGGAAGATCCTGAGCAGCATAGGGAAGGTCCAGAGGAAGCACCACATTTCCACATTTCCAGCACACTGGTGATCTCTGCTTTCCCCCCACCACGATGTGGAGCCACCGTGTGCCCTGGGACAGCCCCGAGCAGGGACCTTTTAAGTGGGGGCAAGAGGACATGAAGAAGAGAGTTGGTGGGGAGCATGACTCTTTGTCAGGGACTTCTCTGCCACACAAAATGGGGGGAAAAGGAGGGTGGCAACTCAACAAAAGCATGGAGGACATCCTCTGGCAATGCCACACAGTGCCCTTACCACCTGTAAGGGGTGGGGGACAATGTGACAGCATGGTGTTTGTAAACTCATTAAAATGCCACATTTCAGACCATGTTTTAACTCTGACTGATGTGAAAAAGGTTCTTTTGAGAAAACACCCACTGAGCACCAGTGTCTCAGTGGTCTCAGTGGAGAGTTGGGTAAAATCCCTTCGCAGACCCTCTCTCAGCCTTCATGAGCCCAAGTTTCAGCAGGGCCAAAAGCTATCACTGTGGAAGGGATAGTTTTACCAGGCACCTGGTGGGTCCCAGGACAACTGTGAAAGCAGACACCTGCCTTGACCCCTGACAAGCTGCAGCCTCAGACCTCTGCTTCCCCTTCTCCAGTGGGAAAAACACTTGCCCTTGGAAAAGGTTCCCTTGCCAGCGCAGTGCCTACCACGGAAAACCAAAAGGCAACTTACACCTGGGCAACACGTTTCCTGACGATCACTTCACCTGCTTCAGTGGTCTTTGGAGATTCTCAGCCTTCCAGACTAGTCTGAACAGTCAGTGGAATACCTCAGAGGAATGATTTTGCTAAGCAGCTCCAAGTGTAACAGTGGTTCCAGACCAGAGCTCTTCCCCACATGAGTAGTCACATTTTCACCAGCCAGGCTGCTTTCAGAGCCAGGAAGATGCTGGTCACCCTTACAGAAAAGCACTCTCTTTGGGGGCTTTTAGAAATACAGATCTTACCTGCCTTTTACACTCCTTTAAAGAACAAGATGCAAAGAGATCTCTTCCCCAATGAATAAAATCACTGAATTGAGAAAGGAAATGTACCAGGTGGCTCCCACTCTTTCCCACCTTTAAAAAAAAAAAGTAAGAAGAAGAAAAGAAAGTAAAAAAAAAGGCTTTGAGCCGTTCTTCAAAGGCTGTCTGATTTGCTTTGAATAATATAAAATGATGATGGAGGGAAAAAAGAGAATATTAAACTCAAGGCTGTAAAAGCTCTGCGCTCAGGCTGAGCCACTGAAAAAGATCCGCGTACACTTTTCATGAAATAACCGCAATGATCCCCCCTTGTCTCTGTAACAGCTGGGGGATCAGCAGCCTTTCAAACCTGGGCCCAAACACAACCTGGGTAACAAAAGCTAAGGTGCTTCCTCCCTGGAGATGTTTCACCTCCGGACACATCCAAATGCCCCACACCTCACTGCAGGTTTCTCCACCAGACTCCCCTGTGTGCCCCTGTCCTGGGGCACAGCTCCCAGAGATGGGAGGCGGGAAAGCGGGAAAGGAGGGACACGCAGAAAGAGAGGGGAAAATGAACGAAAAAGTATTTTCTTCTGAGCTCCCCCGAGAAAATTAGTGTGAAGCTGGAAGGAGCTGATTGCTGTCAAGGCCTGCCAGAGCCCAGATAGCCAGCTGCAGTCCCCAGGCACAAATGTGATAATAGCCAACAAGCTAAAATCATTAACAGTAACGATTGCCTCTGGAAAGACCCCAACACCTAGGAGGAAAAACCAGTGACAGGAGAGGGAGGGAAAAAAAATTAAAAGGAAGCAATTGTAATTTCCTCTTAGCATTTCTGCACTCTGTTTTCCATAACCCTCTGATCCCAATAAAGACTGCCTCACCTAGTAATGGCTCAGTCTGGCTTTCCCCAGCTGGACTCCAGTGATCATTTCTTCTCTCTTTATTTGCTGGTGGGAGAGCAGAGGGAATGAGGGTGAGGGAGGAAAGGCAAATACTTGGTGAAAATAGCCATCACCCTTAGCTGGCTCTTATGGATGTTAACTGCTACAGAAAAGGGATCTTTGTAGCTTTGGCTGGATGAGCCAAGCCCATGTGATGAACGTCTGGGGTGTCCCCACAGCCGATGGCATGTGACACAGAGGGAGGGAAAAAATCAGTTTCTCCAGCAGATCTCCAAAGTGCCAGAGACAAAAGGAGTACTGGAGTGGTCTGTTCGGGGATCAGTCTGGATCAATGTCTTCAACAACATCTTGGAGGAAGGATGAGACTTTGCAAGAAGTGCCAGAATTAAGGGACTGCTCTGAGCTATGCACAAAGAGAGGTTTGGGATGGATACAAGAAAAAGATTCTTCCCCATGAAGACAGTCAAGCACTGGCAAAGCTGCCCAGACAGCCCATCCATCCCAGAGCCTATGGCATGCCCCTCCCTAGAGGTTTACAAGAACCATCAGGATAAAGCCCTGAGCAACGTGGTCCAATCTCACAGCTGGCCCTGCCTTTAGGAGGGTGCACCAGAGACCTCCTGAGGTCCCTGCCAACCTGAATCATCCTGTGATCCAAATCAGACACCAGTGTCTCTGCTCTCTGGTCACACAGACAGCTTCACCATCCTTGCTCAGTCAGCACATATCTGCCTACTCCAGCATCCTGATACTCCTGGGAATGGCTCTCCTCCAAGGAATTTTCTGTGACGACCAGAATTGGGAAGCAGGCCATAATGAGTCCGTGTGCTCTGTGTCAAAATGAAACATTTTCAGCTAAGCCACTCAACTGCAAGTCCCCTTAAATCTTTAGCAATTCGCACTCTGCAAACCTCAGAAAATTTCTTCTTGCTTCCCAACTCCTTACCCTGTCCAGGCTTTCTCTCTTTCTAACCTCATCTCAAAGCAAACTCCAAGTGAGCAGCCTTTGGTCAATCAACTGCTTCTGCAAGGAAGGAAAATAACATCAGCTTTTAAAAGTAAAAACAACAGACTTTGGCTCCAGTTTTATTTGTGAGAACATTGGATTCATGCATAGGATTTCATGCTTTATCTTGGTACAGCCCCTTGTACCAAGCAGGTGTATCTCATTCAGGGGTAGGCGATGGGAAGTGGGAAAATTACGAGTTTGCCCCCAAACTATTTGGCCCAGAGCACGCCCTGCCCAGGACAGTGTTAATATTAGAGGGAGAGGAGTACATTCACCCTAAAAATCCCCAGTTTAATGCAAGGCTACATTTACCATGTTCTCTTTGGACTCATTTGCCTTTTTGCAAACAATTCTCTGCAGAGCCATGGCTGACATTCAGGAAAGAGCAACGAAGTGGAGCACCAGGAGCTTTTTTCACCAGCCAGTGAGCCCATTGCTAAGCTGCTTTGTGCAGAAGTTGTAGAAATCACATCCCATGCTGACGCTCACCTTCTTGGGGAGCTGGCGGGAAGGACCACGTTCCTTTCCAAAGATTGTCAGGGCTCAGAGAAGCATTTAGCAAAGCCACACTGAACCTGTTCAGATGCAGCTGGAGTTTGTAAAATAGGGAGCTCTTCTTCCAAAATTAATTCCTGGCTTTGGATTTCTCTGATGTAAAGAGTTTAATTTTCCAGCTCAGAAAACTCTGTGCTGTTCCTTTAGTGAAGGGATAGGAAAGTCCCCTGCCTCCCTGCCCAGGACCAGCAAAAACACCAGTTCTCAGGCTGTTCCTGGGAGATTTCCTCCTGCACCTCTTCTCACCCACAGGATATCCTCACGCGTCCTTCAGTCCCAGGCTCAGTGTTGTGGTGGGAGAACATTGCACCAGTCCAACAGCACTGACCCAGGAGAGGCTGCGTGATCCTCAGGCCTCTGTGGGGGCAGGCAGCGACCTCTGGGGTTCGTTCAAGCTCCTCCAGCACCTGCTAGATGACCTTTAGCAAATCGCTCTAGATGACCAGCACATCACGCTGTCCTTAGCACCCCCAGCCCCTCAAGGAACTTGTCAGTGTGGCACAACCCACTCAGGGATTTCAGAGACCCTGCCCAACCCCACCATCCACACGGCTCCCCAGCGGCCTTGGCATGTCCCACCTTGGCTGCGCTCGCTCTCCAAAGGACTACAAAGGCTGGCCCAGACCTCTTCCTGGCATTTTCTAGGAGATACTTAAGCAGTTCTTCTGAAAGTCTGGTGTCTTACACTGCCTGCTGGGTTATGGATCAGGAGACATGTCAGTGGGTTTTGGGGTGGCAGGGTGGGAATCTGTCCTTCCCCAGCTGGACTTTACACAGAGGCCTACTGGAACATTCACGCCATGAGTGGATCTTGAGCTCTGAGCTATGGGATGCTCCTCAGACACCCCACTCAAGAATTTAACAGCTTTATTTGGATATGAGGAAAATCCCATATGAATACACATTGGCACAAAGCTTGAAGGAACAATTTATTAGCTCCCCCTACTCTCACTACACTCTGAACCCCTCTGGTGCAGAAGAGTTGGACAGTTCTCCTCTTAAAAAGAAGTGCTCACAGATACTTAGAGAGTGCCTCCAAGATACTGAGAGTAAATCATGTGTCAGATCCCCAGCTGGAAGAAAACAGAGAGGAGGGAAAGAAAAAGATAAAAGTAAACAGAAAACTTCTTATACCCTGAAATGGAAACTAAAAGGTGGAGAAATCCCACACGAAGGACTCCATTCAGAAATCTGGCAGAGTTTCAGACATCAGACTTCACAGCCAAGTAACTGATGGCAGAGATAAGAAAAAGAAACTGTCAGAAGTGTACATAGTGCACACATCACCTTGGTATCTAATTAGCTAAAGGAGTCTGAGTCTTTACTCAAAAGTAAAATTTTTCCCAAAGTACACAAAAGCTGATTAAACTTTAACCCCTCCGCTCCCCATAAATTAACAAAGAAGAGACCACAGCCAAAGTGATATAGCACAAAACTTGGTCAGACAACAAAAGCTTTGGAGCTCTTATCTCCAGTTTACCTTCTCTATTGAGATTTCCCATCCTTGATGAAAGAGTTTTTCAATTTTGATATTTTTTTGAGGAGCACGTCTGTTGCTAAACCTCTGAAAGCTCCACGGTGTCACTGGACTCTGAACAGACCAAGACTGATTGTCTCTTTTTATAGAGCAACCTGCATCTTACACACCTTCTGTCCCCTCACAGAACACCTGGGATGGTGGATATTCCCAGTGTGATCACACCAGGTCTTAACATCCCAGGTTTTGTCTACACTAGGTCGTTCAGTCTGAATTAAATATAGGAAAAAAGATCTGGTCACACCACACCAGCAGCTCCTCAGGCATGTTCATTTGATGTCAAAGAGGTCTCTCATCTCTTTTGGTTAATTGAAGGGGTCTTACTTCAACTTATCTTAATTCTGAGTGTTGAAACAGAGTCCTGATTCAGTTCAATTAATCCCCTTTAAAAATGAATTTGAGTTAATTCTCCCACGGGTCTCAAAGCAGAGAGGTGCCCAGAAATCACTATGTGGCTTAATGTTTAGAATGAGATGGAACTCTTTCAGGGTGAACTGCTAAACCCCACCTGAAGATTTCATTCTCCTTATTACTGGAGATTGGAGGAAATGTTTTAATTCAGAAAGCCATTATGGGCAGTGCTGCCATGCCCATGGTTTGATCATAAGTTTGATGAAGTGGAAAGGTCACAGCTCTTGGAGTCAAGTGCTAGGACGATATTCCCACATGCCACATAAGTTTATAACTGAAAAAAACATTGAAAAAAAAGCTTTGAAGCATAATAATAAAAGCAAAAACAAGACCTCAAGTGCATTAGTATTTTTCCAAATCACGCATTTTTTCCATACTTGTGGTTGGCAGTGTAACATCCAACAGCATCTGCAAAACACTAAGTACTATTTGAACAGACCAAATGCTTAGGAAGGGAGCCAGAAAAATGTTCATAGCAAAATTTACCAGCCCTTAAATTTAATTACAATTCCAGAACTAAAACTGTGTTCAACGAAAATTTCACTGTGCTGAGTGCAGTAGAGATGGGCCTGAGCCAAGAGGGAGCAAAGAAGCAAATCCAGACCTCAGGAGCCTGGACATTGTTCTGAACTTCACAACTGTGGAACAGGGATGAAAGACCTGGACCTGAGCACCATTCAGTTTGGAGAATTCAAAACCTCTGTCAATCACCATGGGTAGCCAAAGAGCATTTTCAGAGCCAGGGGACATGGGCTCCCTGCCTGCACCACCTCCCTCCCTTTCTCCCTCCCAGGGGTGTCACCTCCAGCTCCAATGGGGATTGCCAGGGACTCTGCAAATTTGAAATCCGGCAGTGCCACATGCACAGAGTGGGCAGACAAGTGAGATCTGGCATATACCAACAAATCCATACTGACAAACTCTTTTGAAGCAGTCCTGGCCAACAAAAAATCTGGCTTTTCCTGTTTCTTTCTTTTTCCATCTCTCCAGTACTTGCCCACCTTCCACCCAGTGGTCGAGTCCATACAGTTTTCAGTGACTTTGAGGAGGAGATGGGTTTTTTCATTTCTCCCTCCACCAGATCTCGTGGAGGTTTGGCTGCCCAGTGTCTCTGTCCAGGGAAGCTGAAAGAAGAAAATGAAAAAGCAGAGCCTGGCCCCTGTGCCCATAGCAGCTGATGAGCCTCAGCTGTGGATAGCACCAGGCACTGGCCATGTGCAGCCCTGTGGTGCAGAAATTCTGTCTCATAGGACAGATGCTATTGTAGCTCTGCAACACTGTCTACATTTATTAAGTGAAATCACTGCCTGCTTTCTGCAGCATTAAAAGTGAGCTGGAGTACAATATATTTATTGATCTCTGCTAAACACACCCTGGGCCTCCCTCCAGCTTCCTCTCTCCTGTTTATTCAAGTAGAGCTCAAAGCACACACACACACCTGCATCCCCAGGACAGGCTGTGCCCTGTCCATGGAAAAGGGAACCCAAAACTGCTGCCCCAGCCTCTGTGTTTCACCTGTCAGCAGTGGTGCACTTCCACACACAGGGGAGTTGAAATCACCAGGAAGGAGAGGGAGAGACGAGCTGGTGAAGGGACCACTGGGCAGGCAGGACACAGCTACTGGAACTGGCAGGAGGAAGCAACGGGTGTTGGACTCCTGGGATTAAAAGGAGGAGCACAGATGAGGCGGAGGCTGATGGAGGTATCTCCACAGCTTTCCCTGGGCTGGGTATCAGGAGGAGCAAGAGCCCAGCAGCAGGAACAGATGCCAGAAAGGACATCCCAGCACCAGGGTAGAGTGGACACAGCACAGAAGCCCAGGCTCAGGCACAACCCATAAGGCAGTGAATCCCATTTTGTTACTGCTCCTTGACACCCTGGGGACCCACAGCAGGGAAATGAGCCCCTGGATTTATCCCCCTTTTCCAATTAGCCTCATTTCCCCTCCTCCTCTCCCTCCACCCTGCTGGAATCAATCCTTGTCCTGGCATTTTAAAGGGCAATGTGCACGTTTTATGGCTGTCCCCTATAAAACCATTCTACATGATAACACATCCAGCCCTTTATTAGGGACGTTTGGCAAGTTTATTGGCCAGACATTTTTCTGCACTGACAGATGAGGTCCTGCCATCACTTCTCTGAGCACGAGAGGCCCTCTCCCATCCCCTCCTCCCCTTCCTCGAGCTGTCCAACCCCGTGATGCCAGCAGCCCACAGAAATCCTCAATGCACCATCAGCTTTCCTTGGGCAGCTGAAGTCCTCAGTGTCCTGCATCTCACCTGCAGCCAGGTGAGGAGCAGCAGCCGGGTCATCCCCGGGAACTAGCAGCATTTAATAATCCTCTGCTACAGCCGCACCCACCAAAGACCCATTAACCCTTCATAGCCAGGGAAATGCTCTTTCCTCCCAGCACAGGCATCCGGAGGGGCAGATTTGCACATCATGGGAGGACAACTCCTCACTTCCCTACAGCAAGGTGGTGTCTTGAGGAGCTGGAAGGTTTTTAGGTATCTTGGGGGGTAACTGCTCTCATTAGATACTAGAAAATCAACTTGTCTTTGTAGTTTCGGGCACTGTGATGCTTTGCCCCACTCAATCCTGATCCCAAGGTCATCACAAACATGAGACCTCGTTCCTGCAGCACAAGGTTCTTCCATGATGAGATGAAGCTGGGACACAAGTTCAGCAGATGTTACATGGGGCACAGGGGCTCTGCTTCCCAAAAAAGCCAGAACTGCACTGCCAAAATGGGTTTGTCTCAGCCCTCGGATGCTGACGCCACTGAGGCTGTGTCTGTGCCAGCTCCTCCTCCCTGTGAAGCTGGAAGGACTTGATGTAAAGCCAGCTGCAAGTTTTATTGTCCTGTGCTCACAGCTGTCCATGTGTGTAACCGTGAGCGAAAGGGTCAGAGGGGGTTCCACGGCGGGTCAGGGATTAAGAACAGAGACTGAAATTTATCTGAGTGCTTACCTGGTGCTTCCTTGCTGCACTCCAGGGCCACTGGTCACCACTGAGGGGTCGGCTCCCCACACACCAGCACAGCCAGAGAGGATGGGTCCCCGGGAAAAGGGAGCAAGCAAACCTCTGGCTCAGGTCACACCCCAGTTCGGCAGCTGTAGGGCAGTGACCCTCCCAGGTCAGACGGTCCTTGTCACCTTTCAGGTGCTTTGATGGCACGTTGCACATTAAAATGGGAAGCAAATACAAGGCCATGTTGTGATTCCCAGCCTGCAGGGAGCCTCCCACGAAGCTGTGGGTTTCACTCACCGATCTTGACCCCTTGCTGCTGTTTAACCCTCGGCAGGGCCACCGGGAGCAGTGGTGGGCTCCCTGTACCTTCCAGCCCCCCTGCCCCGTGTTGGTTCACATGTCACATTCCCAGGCTGTGTTATTCTTAAGTGCTGTAAATCTTTCACTATTATTCTCCCACTTGATATAGTGAGCTGTGTCATTTTGAAAGGAAATACATAACAGTATATTAAAGAAATCATGGATCTCCTCATTCATGTTTAAAACAAATTTATTACAATGTAAGAAACCCTGAATAGCATGAATTTATTATAATGATTTAAGGCTCCTGGCACTTGAGTTAAAAATGTCTCTCAATAAATAACTTTCCCTTGAAAACACAGCAAATTAATATAGTTTACCATTTCCAAAGTTATATAAATCCAAGAGGCTTAAATCAACAGTACGCCGGATAAGATTACTGTTGCTCAGCCAGAGACTGGTATCACAGCTCAGAGGGATGGAGAAAGTGGTGAAAAATGAATGGCTTTTTTTTCTTCCTTTTTTTTGGTCACCTTTCTCTCCTTTCCACCACCCTAGGCTATGTCTGCTCTGTGAAAGTCAGAGTAATGTGAAACGGATGACAGCAGCTGTGGCCCTTGCACACAGGTATCATTAAAACAGAGCGGCTACTCCGCCACCAGACTCAACAAGCACCGCTCTGATATTTCCCCAAAGTGCCTCCAACGCACACAGCCCTGTTGCTTTCCATAGCAGTGTTTTAATTTGACTGCAACCCAGGAGCTGAGATGTCTCCAGCCTGGCTGTCTCCAATCCTGCTGCAGTCTCCCAAGTCTAGACCCAACCTGGCGCTCTAAAAAACTGCCTGGACACTGACCCTGGCCCCCGTGCAGGAATACATATGCATGAGGTAGGAAGGGAAGTGAAACCCCACATGTGGCCGTAGCCATCAGTAGGACTGGCAGGTTTTTGCCTCGTCCAGAACTTGCTCTAAGAGCTGTCTGTGGAGCTCAGCAGCTGTTGGGGACAACGGCCTGTCCACATCTCTGTGTCCTGGGGAGCAGTGGTTTTGCTCAACTGTGTGCACAGCTGGCTGCCAGCTCACAGAGAAAAATTCTCACATTTTCTCCCTCCCCATGGACCTTCCGTCTCCACAGGCAACAGCAGCTGAACAACCAGGCAGCCCTTCCCAGGCAGCCCTTCCCTCAGCAAGGTCTTCTATGGCTTTTTACTTTATGAAGGCCTAATTTTTTTCCTTTTACTGTCAGCATGCCAATTTTTTTCCACAACATGGGTGATGACTACTTTTTTAAACAAAGTACAGTACCAGTGACATTCTGACAGTGCCAATACAGCCAGAGTACACCCACCTGAGCTTTTCAACATGGGAAGTTAGGGCTGTTAAGATTGACAGCCTCGGTAAATTCAAGTCTTCTGTTCAGCAGACGACAAGGAGTTATTAGAAACAGACAAGGCCTTCAGGTCATCCAGTCCATCTCCCACCCCACCTTTTAATTGTCTCTCTCACCCATGCTATAAATATCTGACTCTTCTCATCTTGTTTCCTCATTATGTCAATTATAGCAGTCCCTGATCATTTTTATTACTCCTCGCTGAGATCTCTCCAATATGCCAGTAAACTCTCTGGTAATGAGATCCCTGTGCTAAAGGCATGAGTGCAAATAGAGGGGCACCAGCTCCACTGACAAGGAGCCATTTCCTCTGCAATTCAGAGATGTCATCGCCCCCTCACCTGCAGCTCAAAAGTCTTCTCATCTGTTTTTGTTGCTATCACTGCCTTGTGCTTTGTTCACTCTTCCCCTTCCGAGAGTTTGTGTTGTCTGGGTCTCCCCCATCCCATCAAGAATGTGTCTCACAGATTGTTTCCAAGGTGTTTGAGTTCACAGGTACTGCACCCACAAGTTCATGGTCCATCCCAAACTGAGTCCTGCAATCTTTTTCTTTCCTGCTTGGTATTTCTACTCACATTATTTTTTCCTCCACAACTCTTCTAAATTCAGCAGGGTGTCCTGGTTTCACTTCTTACAGAATTTCAAGAAACAGAACCATGATCTGAAGAGCAACCAGACCAGGTAACCAGCCCAAAAAAAAGAAGGCTCCTGAAAGTGGCAAAAATGCAAGGCTGTGCAGAAATGAGGCCACACTGTTACCATTTCACATCAGCAGCCCTGGAACTGAGTATCCTGCTCTAGTGCAAACCCTTCAAGATGCATAAATGCTAGAGAAAGTTCAGAAACAGGCCCTCCAAATCATCCAGGGGTTGGAAAAGACATTAGGACACAAGGCATAAAGGATACTATCTCAACAAAGAGAAAGCTGGGCCAGGAGTTTATTACTGCCTTTGGGGTACCCACAGTCTGGCAATATGGCAACTTTGTAATCCTGCTTCTAGAGGCACAACTAAGTCCAGCAGCTGGAAATTCAAGGTAGATAACCTCAGCCTCAAAACAAGGCAGTTTTGTAGCAGCAAGAATAACTGCATGCTGGAAGATTTTGACAAGGCACTTAAAAAATTTCAACGCAACTTCCTCACAGCCAACTCTAATTCGAGAATGAGCTAGGTTTTGTGTCTGTGAATCCATCTTGTCCTTTCCTTCATTATCAGGTCTAGAAGAGGAGAGGAGTTCCCACACTGCTTTTAATGCTCACAATACTCAACACTTTGTGTTTGAGCAAGTGCTTTAATCAAACCCATGCTTCAAGGTTTTACCATAGTTGCCAGCAAGCAGCCAGGAAAAGCAACTTTTTTCAGCTTTTCACTTTCCTCTTGTCTGTAGACAGGAGACCAGAAAGAATGAACTCAGACTGGTTATTGAATGCTCTGACTGAAAATTATTTTGCTTTACATACTCAGGATGACTCCTGAATTAAGGAAACTAGGCTCTCACTGCAGCTCATGGATTAGCTTGTCTGCTGGGACCACCTGGGCATCTCTCACCTCACGTATGTCAGGACTTCACCTCTCAGTGACATCTGAGTGTCTCCAGTTTAGCTCCCCAGTGCCTGAAATGACTCCTTCAAGCTTCAAAATACATGAAGTCTGAGAGCTTCAGCTTCTGTTCAATAGGAATGTCTGGCCCATATGCTTCTACTCTTCCAGATCACAGTTCACAAACTGTTGGTGGATACCTCCAGTGCCTTCTGCTGTGGGCACTAATATAAGTCACAGCCCCTCTGAGATGTGGCACTAAACACAGTTCAGCACAGAACCCACAGCATGCTGTAGAGGGAGGCAAAGTGGCTTCCCCAGAGCTGGGAAACAAATCCAGTTCCCTCCTAGCCCATCCTTTTCCTGCAGTGGGGATGCTCTTCCACCCATTAACAAATGTGGGAATCCTCAAGCACCAACACTACCCAGGCCAAGTTGGGTTTCTTGCTCTTTTTTAGATGAATTCTGCTTTCAATCACCCTTGCCAGGGATCACCATGAAAGCTCTGCTACACAGCCATGCCAGAGATGCTCAAGGTAGTTGTCTCTCAGCTACATGGAGTCACGATATTGTAAAACATTTATTAGTGCTGTGAGCAGACAAGCCTTCAAATGATGCAGGGAGCAGCTCTGGATCGGGAGAGGCATTTTCCAGAGGAAAGCCACCCAGTCAGAGCAGACTTCCTTGCTTCTGCTGGTTTAAATCACCTCATTCAATATTCTGTGTTGTCTTATGTAGCATGCAGTTATGTAAATTTATAAATCATACACTAATTAGCACACAATTTCATAAATTTAGTAACAGTGAAAAAGGAGGTTTCTAACCAACCAGGCTGTGCTGTCTCCCCCACAGATGGTACAAATTCAAACACAGCCTGGAGGTCGTATTTGAGAAGATCTCTGCTGCAACTTTTACAGTTTAACCCCAGACTCATGTGCACTTTCAAGGACTGTCTTTTGGATATCTCAGGCTCAATCTCTCTGAAGTGCAGCTAAGCCCCTTTTTCTCCTTCCTTAACACCAAACCTCCACAGCTCATTGGATCACTGCAAATCTTATTTGTTTATTCTGATTCTTGCTATATCCAGTCTCACATTCTTCAGTCATCTAAGTCACCACCCCTTGCTAGCAATTAAATTCAGTCCATGCCCTGGGTTATACCCGGGTTTGGGACAACTGCTCTCCATGTGCTCCGACCTCCCTGTCCAGCTGCTCTAAAGAGGAGAGAGGCTAGAGGTAGGTCAAGGTAATTTCCTTCTTTCCCTCATTTGCCAAGCACCCCTTGGACAGTAGTTCCCCAAAGGCAGGAACATGATTTAGAAAAGGGTGTGGAGTCATAAGGCTCTTATGGGAACCAGTGTTTGAAAACATTTCTCACTTTAAGACACAAGGACATAATTCTCCTTTGTCAGCTTACTATAGATTAACAACTCATTCCTGCCCTCTGGCTCACTCCCACTTCATCTCCACCTTTGGTCATCCTTTGGTACAGTTCTCTGCCTTGCATCTTTGTCCTTTCTTGCCTTCACCTCCATCCTTTCTTCCTTGCTCCTTAATTAACTTTTTTGTCCCAAAGCACGGTGCTGGCTCTTCAGTTCTCTTCTCCTTTGTATTTTGAGACCTCTCCCCTACTTTATACTCCAAAGGAGGCCTTGCTCCTTCTCACAGCAAGACCCATGTCCTGAAGAGGAAGAGAAGGCTTAAGACAAGTTTTTCATATATCTTAGCAAACTGGAGACTCACAACATATATGATGTGATGATGCGGGAAGTGGACCACATTGTCAATGGCAGTACTGACATCTGAGCTGGACAAAAATCAGAAGATAAGCCAAAAGAAGTCTGGAAGAATAAATTAAACCCCCAGATAATTTATTAGATTAAGACCTCACATACACATATAAATACGTGCTCAAGATGGGATTCAACAGCAAGACTGGAGAGGCTAGAAATGAAAAGGGTGTGATTATTACAGGTCTGTGATGTGCAAGGTGCACAAAAGCAGTAACTACACAAACAGCCAGCAAGTGTGTGTGCACAAACCATGTGGGAAGGACACGAACCGAAGGCGTGGGTAGGAGCCTTAGCAGCAGTCATGTTACTCCACAAAGCCTCATGTAAAACACAGCCTGATGTGTAGATGAAGGATATTCACTGGGAACACTCTGGACAAACAGTCCAAGGCTGGACCAACTCCCCAGCAGCAGCTCCCAATACAGAAGCTCAAACTTAAAAGGACACTGTCACGTCATTGCTTTTGCTAGTTTAAGTTTTGCATTTCCTCTACTGTTTTAGCAGATGGAAAACAATTCCCCTCCCAGTACCAACTACTGATTTTGTCCTTTCCTATTTGACAATCATTGATTTTTTTTTCTAAGGCTATAAATGTTTTAATAACTTCAACTTTGTAGTGCCTCATGGCAAAATATCTTTGCTTGCACTGACTGCTAAACACTATTCCTAATGTACTGCTGATAACCAGAGCAGGAGCCAGCATTATAAAAAATGATTTTCCACAGGGTCTACGAAATTAATAGCTTTTGTTTCTTTTGTCCACATCTCATAGAGAATTAAAGCATACAGCTCTTCGCCCATCAGGTGTTTCAACCATCTTTACACTAGAAAACTTTGCTTCACAAAGGTGTGCCCCCTGTGTAGGTCTGACTGACGGACAGCACCTTGAGCATAGAGCCCACAATCCTGACAATGTCCTTTTAAAAAGAGCTACAACCAAAAAAATACAGATTCAAGCCAAAAGTCACCTTCAGAATTAGAGTTTTTTATGGACTAAGTGATCATAAGGAATCCTAAAGCAGTTAAATATTGGCACCCACAAAAGAATCAAAGAACAGAACGCTCCCACGGAGTGTTCTCAACTGGGTACACAAAGGCACCTTTCAAGAAATATACATGTATTTTTTACTGTTTTGAAAGGTCAGTTAGCATTTATTAGAAAAGGCAATTAAAGTTTCAGTCAAACTGGAAAAGAGACGAGAAGCAATTGGACTGAAATCAGAGAACTGTTTCTCAATAAATGCCAACACTTAGAACACCAACAAAGCCAAAAAAAACACCATAAAACAACCCCAAACCCTAAGATCTGTGTGACGGTTATCCCCAAGTTTCCTGCTGGTCCTTGCACATTTTTCTCTTCTTTCTTCTCCTGTTTCCTGCCCTTTTTTAGTAGCAGACTACTCAGCCAACAGAATGAGAAAGCTTATGTCCCCACCTGCTCTGCTTGGGCCAGGGCACTGAATACATCTTTGGGGCTCTTAGCAGAAACCAAGGCCTTCACAGGCTCAGGGAGTAGAACAAGAGGGACAATGAACAGCAGATGGACATATTCCAAAAAACTGTAACACTTCACTAAAAGCAGGACAGACCATGCAAGGACTTTCCACAGCAGTAATTTTCTGGTCCAGCAATGCTGCTTCCCTCCTTTAAACTCCAAGCAGCTTTTAAAATTCAGCTGGGATGCACAGAAAGGATATCACCTAATTTGTGATTAAGACTGGGCCTGAATGAAGCAGCCCAGAGTAACCTGAGGTTCTTCTTCCCCTTCACTCTCCTTTTGTTTCAATGACAGAGGAGCACGGTGCTGCCAGGGGCTGCAGTGCTCTCATCTGAGATCCACCTCACAGAGCATCCCACACTGCACAGGAGCAGCGTGGGGAGGCAGGCAGCAGCCATACCCCAAGCATCGGTACAGCAACTCAACCCAGCCATTAAGATAAGCAGGGCTGCCTAAAGAGACTGTCTGAAAAGCAGTACTGGCCCATGAAGTGGTGTTTGGGAGCAAATGGCCTAGAACTTGCCCGTACTGGATCAATTCTACCTTTCCCTCACTGCAATTTTATTGTGCAAAATGAGTATTTTAGTCTCATATTTCTAGGAACACATGCCGGTGGCTACTGTTACAATAAAATATGAACACTGCATTGTGGAGAAAATGACCATTAATCCTGTAATGTGCAGTCATTTTTACCAATTCGGCACATTTCTTTAAATAACCAAGTACATGCAGTAGATGGAAATGCATTTAAATAAACTGAAATAGATACAGCATGAATAATTAAAGCTGGCAGGAAAGTGTGCATTGCGAGCTGCTAGTGGAAATAATTACTGATTTGTCTTATTTACAATGGAGCCTGGATGCAGGATCAAAATAGTGCAAGTTAGTGAAAATGTCTTAAGACTGCTCTTATACTAGCACTACTGTGTATTTCATCTTGAAAAGTACATCAAATAGGTTTTGGATCTCTACAATGTCTGACTCTGTTCTGCTATTTCAGGGTTACGTTACCCAGCACATAAACTCTGTCAAATAGCACTGATTTAAAGAGGAATATAATTCAAACCTGTGCCTAGTACATCAACCTGCAACATCATCTATTAACATTATCAGACACTGTAGAGTTGAGCTTACGATATATCCCCTAAAAACTCAGCGTGTTAAATATCAGAATGCTGAAGGAAAAAGTAGATCATAAAATCAGTGAAAAAGTACTAAAGTGCTTGTACCTTTATAATATGCCAGGTTTTAAACAGACTTGTTTAATTACAAAATAATCTACTTTGAACATGCTGGTTCTTGAATGTTAGGCAGTTCTTGCAAACTGCTTTAGAGCCAAAAAAATCGATAATGAAATATACTTCCGATATAAGGCTGGCAAAACTGTGACTTCAATCTATTAGAAAATGTTGTAGATTAAAAAAAATGCTATTTTAAATTGATTACTTGGCACATGAAAGGTCTAGGAAAAAAAGTTAACACTTTCTGATTGGTCTACCCCAACAATATACTTGCATCATGATTACTGAATCCAAAATGAACCTGGATGCTAATTAGCTATGTTTTAGAAGAGGGAAAACAAGCAGTGATCACTCAAAGAATTTAAGAGTGGCTGTAGACCAAGGAGTTGTGTCAAATGAAGAAGATCTCCTCGAGGAGCCGGCTCTCCTCCAGCTCATCTGCTCTGCTTCTGGGGCTGCAGGGGGTCTGGCACCAAGACAAGGACAGCCTGTGGCTCGCACAGCAGGGCGTGTGCGCATTGCTCCTGTCACAAGGTTCTCGGCAGAGGTGTCCCGGGGCTGATACTGGGTTCATAGCTTCCACCAGGTCAAGGAGAGAGGCTTCATACCTACAGAAACACAGCGAGAAAATGCAGCTCCATTAAGATCACAGCACCATGCAGGAATTGAATCCAGTTTTCCTGCCTCCATAAATCAGACTAGACCTAGATTTGTCTGACAGGGGCCACCGGCACAGAACGAATTTTGCTGTATGGACTCCTGTCAGTAATGACAACACAGAGGTACTGAAAAAGAGGCAAGCAAAGCATGGGTGCTCAGGCTATTTTAGGCTGCTTCATCAGCTTTTCCATTTGAGGTGTGTAATGTCTTAGTCGCACTCTGGAGACTGAACACAGATCTCAAAGAGATGACAGCCAAATACACCAAACAGGTACAAGGCAGACCCCCGCCGGTAATGATCACACAACTTATAAACATGCTAAACTTTTTTTCTTTTTTTCTTTTTTTTTTTTTTGAATAGACCTCTACACTTGATTTAGTTTCTCAGGGATTTGAAACCAGCAGGAGACTTTATTATTACTGCCACAAACTACATGTGCTCCCTGTAAATCTCTGTGTACTATATGGAGTCTGTCTGGTGGAAGCACTGAAGGAATAGAATCTAGGCAAGGCAATACAAAATCAACACTTGAGGCACCAAGAGAAAAGGCAAAGGTGCTAAGCATCACTCAGGCTGTCCTTTAAGTGCAAGTGAAGATGTGGGGGAAGGTTGCAAGCCAATGTTATGTGGTAATGCGCACTGAATAATGGCAGGTACTTCAGACAGGGACTTTCTATTAATATTCACAGGAGACAAGACCTGATCTAAATACCAGCACAGGATTGATCATTACAATATATTTCCTCCTGTCCAATTTTAAATGTCTTAAACAATACCAATTCCACTGCTTCCCCAGGGAGACTGTTCTCCAGTGATCTCTCAGTGAAATGTGAGAGATATGGCTCCAGACTTTTATCCAAAAGTCCCCTTTGTTCCATGCTGTTGTTAGCACCAACCTATCTGATGTTTCCAAACCTGAATTCACACGTTCAAAGATTTTCATGCACAAAATATTATTCACATTATTCACCCAAACGAAACTATCAGCACAGGTGATTGGATCCATAGGGTACCTCTCTTGTAAGCAAAAAGAGCTCATCCATAGCATGAGGAAATATCTCAAGCTGTTCTCTGCTTTGAGAAAAGCCTCTGATTCTTCAGTCATGACTGTAGCAACCTAGAAAGACTAAGCAACTAAGACAGCTTGGGACGGTTTCTCAACTCAGATGGGATGAAAAATTCTTAAGAAAAAACGTTTACAACAGTTTATGGATGTGAGAGATTACCAGTGGCCAATGTACCTCCTAAAGGCAGACCCCCACCTGTGCTGTCCAACAGCCTTGTGCAGCAGCAGCAGGCAAAAGGTTTTCCTTCCCTGAACTAGCCACGCCGTGAAAAACACCCTTCTTTGTCTCCACAAGTAAGTGCTACATCCCATCCGTCATCAGAACATTGTCACAGAATCATTTAGACTGGAAAAGACCTCCAAGGCCAACGAGTCCAACCTTTGACTGGTAATTGCCCTGCCAACCAGACCAAAGCACCGAGTGCCACGTTCAGTCATTTCTTGAAAGCCACCAGGGATGGTGACTCCACCACCTTCCTGGGAAGCCCATTCCAGTGCTTGACATGACAAGTTACTTTGTCCATGACAAAGTAACTCATTGTTATGTCTGAGACACAGAACTACTCCCTCAGCTCAAAGGAGGTAGCAGTGGTACTGATGGGTCAATACTGATGGTAATGGTGACTACTGAAGTTATGCTATAGAAACTTTTATTTCCTTCAATTTCTATTGTTTATTCCAATCTGATGGTCAGTGTCGTTTCTAATACAGTCTGACTTGACATTACTGCCTCACAGGACTCTCTCCTTTGTTTGACTACAGATTATTTTATTTTCCTACAGACGTGCTAGCTTGAATCTCACTTACAATCAAAAAGCAATTTGCAAATTTCTTTTCCACATTTTAATCTTGTCTATATGTCTTTCTATTATCTGTCTAAGTAGCAAAAAATGAGTGACTCAAAATGAAAAAATACAACTTTTGTTTCAATTGGATCTTTCTTGTGGCTAATCTTAAGCAAACGCGGTATCTTTCAATTACCCTAACCAAAAAGTTCAGAAGGACATGGAGTTTTGGGTAGCCAAACCAGATCATTTTAGAGAAATCTGTTGTTAGTACTAGCATTCAGAAAATACCCCTTAAAACTGAAACTCCTTAAAGATATCTCCAACATAAAATGGAATAAGCTGCACTGATAGCAAGAACTAGCACACAGATATATGAGATTTTTCACATGGAGAAAGTTTAGGACTAGACTCTATACAGATGCACACATATGGTTTGAACCCCAAAGAAACCCAGTTAACACATACACTGCTTTCATTAGCCACACCTAAAACTTCTTTTTAGATTAATCTATTCTAGCATACAAATGCTTATCTCCTCTGACAGTAGTGCTATCATAAAATTTCAATTTCTCCAGAAGCCACATTCAATCACAGATTAAGCAGGGGAAACCAAACCAGCCACTGCATTTACAGCAAACGTGCAGGCCCTAGATTTCAGCAGTACCTTCGAGTTCATTTCTTCTGCAAGTTTATCTAAGTTTTACAGCATTTCTGCTATCAGGAAGGCTAAATGATTTGGCAGATTACAAGCGCAGCAAATAGCAAAGATTATGTAAAAGACCAGGTGTTGTAAATCAGTCTATTTGACACCACAGTTATATATGCAATAAAGTGAATGAACTCTGCTAACAGAGCGCTATCTGATAAAGAGAATGCTCCTTGCAGGTATTTAGTGTTTAATCCCAGGATAATGGTTTGCCCTGGTTTGTCTAAGTAACATCAGACAGTATGTGGCTGGAGGCAAAAGAGTAGACCTAGAATGGTTTGAAACTTGCAAAGACAATTTTCTCACCATTTATTTGTATCGTAATATTTAAAGAGACACAGTCAGAATGCTTGAATGCTGAAACGCAACTTCCTCTAAAAGAAGGGATCCTTCACATGACTTGAATAAAAACATAAGTAAAAACAGGCTTCAGTATTATTATTATTATTACTATTATTATTACTGATATAACACTTAATAGCTTCAGTGAAGTCAAAGCTGCAGGATCAGCCATCCAAGAGTCAGAACATTTCAAACAGGAAAACTGATTTGGCAAACCTGGCTTATGATAGTGAATGCTCTTTTTAAGCAAACTAATGGCCAAGGGTTCCCTTGTACTGTTCCTGCTTCCCAAGGAGAAAAAAAAATCCCAAACATTCTGCAGAAGTTTGCTTACACACATTTTCTTGGATAGGTTTTCCCCTCCCAACAGAAGGAAGATGGCATGGGCAGCTGTCCCTTTAAGGATGGTGATAATTCAGGCTGTCCTCACTTTTTTGGTACATTTGCCAGTGTGCTGGAAGGTCAACGAGCAAGAGGAGAGCAACCCAGGTTCTTGTTAATGCATCCCTTGGAGTGGATTAGAATGAAACATCAGACAGTCCAGTGGGTTAAAATATACTCAGGCTCGGTGGGACTGCCCAGGTACTTCCCCTGAGTGGGCGGGAGCTTTCATTCCTCTGGTGGAAGACCCCAGAAATGAGTCTGGGGACACTATGGGGTTTTTGATAGTTTATGATCCCTTCTCAGCTGCCTCTCAGTTGAGCTGAAAATGCCTCAGCAGATCTTCCCTGGGGGGAAGGGAGCAGTTTAACAACTGAGGGAGTTATGTAAGGAAGACCAATTAGCATAGCAAGAAGCACCATCTTGCCTTGCAGGAGACAGGCTGTGATAGTTCACCTCCTCTGTCTCATGGAGACTAGCATACACACACCCAAAAACTCACCTCCTCCCTCGAGGGATGCAAACCTGGCCTCCGCAAAGCACCCTGGCGCCTCCACAAACGGGCAAATGTTTTGAGTCATTAATCATTAATAGTCCAGTCTCTCACAGCATCTCGGCAACAGAGTGGAAAAGAATCTCTTTTTTTGACACTTCCCCCATGTATACTTTTTCATCTAATTTTAATGAGCTTGAAAGTCTGCATGTTTCATCACGGGAGAAGAAAATTTTTAAGGTCTACAAGTTTGGATTAGAAGTCTAACTCTTTAGACAGACAAAGTTTGGTGAAAGTAATCTCATAAAGGCTCCAAAAAATTCATCAGGAGAGGGAACACTAAGAATTAGTGTACAAAGCAGAAGGAAGGCAGGGCCATGGGCAAGAGGATAGAGATAAGAGTAGGGAGAACAGACCAAGGTAAGCTTTGAAACTCTTGAAATGAAGAAGTTTCACCTTTGCTTTTATTGTAGAACATAAAACTACAAATACAGCTCAGAGAGCAGCACAGAGATGCCCAGTCTGAGAGGTGGGTACCACTGGGATCAAGCTAGTACAGCTGGGTCAGAGCAGAACTGGTCAGGCATTACACAGTGCTGTGACAGCATTCCCTTCTCCTCTGTACTACTAAAAAGGGCTGCTAGAAATTCGTCTCCTCAGCCACTAAAACCCTTTTGGAAATTTTATTAAAAACTCTAAGCATCGGCTCTTAATTAAATAAGTATGTAGTAGAGTTTATAAGCTCTTAATGTAAAAAGAGTTTTGTAGTCTATCACTAAGATAACAAGAAGCATCATAAACCATTATGATTCAGAACAGATCATTAAGCATTCACGTTTTAAAAACAAAAACAAAAATAAGCTCAAGATGGCACAGACCCAAATCTCTCTTTCCACAGTGTTTCTTTTTCACTGCTCGTGCAGCAGGAATACAGCTCTCTGAACACCTGCAGGTGCGTCTTACTTTGTCCCATGTTTCCAAACTGAATGGGAAGGAAGGCTTTCACATTTTTTTGATGAACACACAAATAATGGTTGATACTCTGGGAACCATAAGACCACTTATGCCCAGGATGGTTGGTGAGAAATCACCTGAAACCACTTGGTATTCCTTCTGATAAAACCTACAGGGCAATCAGAGCTCAGACAGCCCCACAATGTACAGTACCAAAAAAATGGTCAGATTATGCAAAAGTGATGCACAGAACTCATAACTGTGCAGGATATTAGAAAGAATAGTGCTCTTGAAGGTAACCACAAAGCCTTCTTGCCTCAATTGGCTGAACAGTGATGTTTATTTATTTAGACATTTGGGATATGCCAATGGATTTTTAATGTTTGTCTATTTCCCACTGCTGGTAAAATATATTATATTTCTTACACGCTGTCCAATTTTTAAACTACACTATTGTATTTTCATATCATGCAGTCCCATTTAGCTAATAATATCATTTGTTCCTTCCTGAAAAAAAACCAGCACAACTTCAACAAGTTTGATATTTGGAGGAGCGGGAATCTCCTTATGAGGCAAAATAACTAAACTTATTGGAGTCATAAATACTCTGGCAGTAAAATATATATATATTTCTTTAAACAAGAAGTGTCAGATATTATTTGATCACTATATTTAGAGACATCTTTTCATTTACAGTCTCTGAAAATTTATTCTTCAACCATAAACATGTAGAAAACACATGGAATGTCTCTTTGCAAGGTGATGGCATTTCAACAAAGCATACTGGCAATATGGTTTTGTAGCTGCATAGGCTTACTTTATTTAGCTGTATATACCAGAGGAAATAAAAAGGTTTATTTTTATACTACTGCTTATATTTTCAACATAAAGTTCAAAGTGATTTACTAATGTTACATGAATTGCCTTTGAATTACGGTACAGTATTGTGCCTAAGTACAAAGCCTAACACTATTTTGTATTCATAAAACACCACCTGCCCCCGAGCACTTTACAAATGCTAAATACAGCTAAAAACACATTCAAGGGGTAGGGAACAGACCCATTTTACAGAAAATTAAACAGTTTATTGTTATGATAGAGCAAATATCAAATTGCTGTTTGACTGGAACAAACAGGGCAAATAAAAGCAAGAGAAAAAACAGATGCACACAAGAAGTGGCCTGAGCAGTCAAAGTACCTGAAACCTGAAGACACCACACTAGTGATACATCCTGGGGTTATCTGGAAGAAACATCTCATCACCCACACCCAAGCTAACCCAAGCTCTACAGGTGAACGGAAGAACTCAACCCAAATTAAAAGGTCCTAAGCACTTTCTGCCATCTTTATTCTGGCATCCAAAATTACAGCATAATGTAATTTTGATGAGAGATTATCTCCATGGCTTGTCCTTTCAACATCCATGTATCAACCCACTGCCCAAAAATTTGCCTAATGGTTTTTTCTACCTGCAGCTTCCATAACATCCTGTGACAGCAAGCTCAGGAAGTACACTGCTATTGAAAGACATACTTTTGTTTTCTGTTTTAACATCTTGCCAGTGCTGCAAAGTGCTTTTTTTAAGGACTGACTGCAGTTAGTCTCTTTCACGTGGTGGAATCTGGTAAAAAACAGTTGCACATTCAATTTATCCACCACCTTCACAGTTTTGCACCCCTGATCATTTTCTCAGTCTTTTCCTATCCAAAGTCACTGCTTCTCGGTCTCTCCTTAAATGGCAACTGCTTTATCTTGCTGATCAAATGAATTGTTTTGTGTACCATTCATAGCCTCCACTACATTTTTCTTGAGAGGCAAAGACCAACTGGAATCAAAACATGGGTACAGCAAGACCTGTGTATCCACAAGCTGTTGAGAAATTCCAGAAAGCTTTGAACTCCACAAACCCTCACCACCTGCTCTGAGTTCAATATCATGTAGGCATGGTGTTGATGACTCTTCCCCAGATAAATTACAGTTTCAATCGCTCAGTTTTGATGCCTGTTTGGAGTTGTTTGCTACTGACATATCATTGGACTACCTGAAAGAATTAGTATCACACACGAATTTATTAGGTCACACAGGAGATTTTGCTGTTCACTTCTCACTCCAGGTCACTGATGAAGAACCGGCCCAGGTGGGTTCCTGAGGGATCCCTCTGCTAACTCTAAAAAATGAACATGAAGTCACTTTGCTTGCTATCATTTAACCACCAGGAAATCCCTAGAAGGAACTGTCCTCCAATCCTACAGAAACTTGATTTCTTTAACAACTTTTGGTGTGGAACCTTGGCAAAAGCCTTTTGAAAATCCATAGGTCTGAGCTGATACCTCAGATTCTTTCTTCCTCAGTCCCTGCTCTGTGAGAATAATCCAAGTTTTAACCAGCAGGATATTTGGCCCAGGAAACCTGAAATGAATATGTCAATGAACATTAGAGGCTGGTTGAGTAGGAAATGAAAGCTGAGAAAGAGAAGCTGACTTTGCAGTCACTCCCCAAAAGGCCATGCATCAATATAAGGGAGCTTGTCTTTCATGTGTGAACTGCACCTTCAGTGACCAAAACACGCCCTGGGGGGATATTCCCATGTACTGAATGTCAAGACACCAAAACAGAAAGAAACCAACACAGTGAAGGGCAATTCATGAGGCTGAAACATCAACAGAAGGAACAAGATTAAACTGAGACTGAGAGAAAGGGACTGTGACAGCCTGAGACTCCCATTTTACTTTCAAGCAGGCTGGAACTCAGAGCAGACACTTCAGTGTGGGATACAGGAGGAAGCAAATTTAACAGTGCTACATATGTATTTAAACCAGCTCCAGGTGGAGACATGCTTTTCACCTGCAACAGGTCTGTATCTTCCAAAAGCATTTCAGAGTTTCTTAATTCTTAGAGAAAAATATCAGACTGCAGAATATTTCAAAGCAATTAAAAAAAGATCTAAGCCTTTTATTTAAAATATATCACACAATGTAAAACAGAATATATTTATACAGTGTCCTCAGCAAGAGCTTCCTGGAGTGCTGTAAAACCCACACCCACGTAATAGAGAGCTTACACTATCAGAGACTTTTAGAGAGCTCTCCAAGGCAGTATTCACAAAATCATAACCTAGAGAAGGAAAAGACTTATTAGATCATCCAGCCCTCTCCCTGCTGACAGAACTGCTCCCTACAGTGTGCTTCCTCACATTTGTTGCTAACAATCAGCCTCTCGCTACTCTCCTTGGGAAGCCATTCCACAGCCAAATATATCTCATGCTATCATTACCATTATTACTTATTTATGGGCCACGGTATAACCTAAAGGCCTTGATCAGGATCAGGGGGACCAACTCTAGTACCACTTGTAAGAGCACTCCTCTCTCCAAAAGAGCACACAGTCAAAAGAGATAAGTCAAAGCCCAGTGGGAAACATATAACATACCATTAAGGAGAACAGAATAGTATGGGAAGTGCCACAAATGTTCCATGAATTTCTGCTGCAGAGTTTGGTGGGAGGGAAAGGTATGTGTCACGAATAAGAACATGTTTCTGATAGCCACCTAGAGATAAACAAAGAGGATTTTCTTCCTCCAAACTTCACCCTATTAGTTATGGCTAAAGATCTGGCATGGTACTGGGGAATTCATCTTCTTTTTTTGGTGCAAATACACCTAAAGTATTTAAACAACGTTACATTTTTCTGTTCTGCTGCAGTCTCAGTCAACATTTATCTGAGCCACACGTATTTTAATCTTCTCTCATAAATCAATACCTCCAGCATTGCAACAGATTTTGCCACTCTCCTTCCATCTTTGACAATTTTTTTCCAGTAAGCAATCACCCAGAAATAAGCACCATATCCCCTGGAGGGGCTGCACAGAAACAGAGAGGAGATCAGTTCCCTCCAGCACTCACGCAGTGATTGTCTGTGCACAGTCAATCTGCTGCTGCTTCCTTGCTCCACAGGTCCCTCCCTTACCTGTCGGTCTTGCAGAGCAGTGAATTCAATGCCTCATTTTCTGGGGTTACTAACAATTATCACCAAATCTTGTGGAAAGCAGCATCAGAGATTACAACCTTTGCACACGAGAATTTGGAGGGAAGCAGCAGAACTGAGTATCACAACTTTGCTAACTGAAATGTGCTGTGCTTGGCAGTGTTCTGGCATGAGCCTCCCTCCCCAGCATGGTAAACAGTAGTAAAGAGCTAAAGAGGACTTGGAACTGAAAGGAGGCTGAGGACTCTAGTTTGCCTCTGGTCTTTTGCCTACCAAGCAGTGCTCTAAACAGTACTCTAAAGGACACCAGATCCAGCAACAGCGTCTCAAAAAACTTGTGCCCTAAGGCAGGGCTGATAAACAGATTTTTTTTTGCCCCGCAGTTTTCACCCTGGCTTCACCTGTGATAGCATCCAAACAGCTCTCATTACTGAAACAAGAGTTACTGCTGCTCTCATTCCTCCTTGCTACACAAGCAGGACATTTTCACTTACCCGCTCCTCAGACACCAACACCTGCTTTCCTCACCTTTCCACACTACCATCTCAATGCTCCCAATCTTCAGTTATCCCACCTCTTTGCTCCTGGTAACTCAGCCTTTGTTATTTCCCCACTGGACTCAGACCCTGCTGCCATGTTACCAACCTGTCAAATACAATTGAAACTCCTGCTTCATTGTTTTTGTCTCTGTGCGTTTTTAGTAACTAAATAATAACTAACTAACTAACTAAAGACCAAGAATAAGAAACACCACAGATCATTTATTTTAAGGTATGGCTGCAGGCTGCAGCTGAATTGGCGTAACTGAGGTTGTAATAATTCTGGAAGGGGGAGGGTGAACAATGACATGAGTGCTGGGAAGTAAAGAAACCTTTTAAATCAGATCTGCCAGTGACAGAAGAATAATTTAGAATGAAGTTTTTGTACAAAAGAGAGAAATTACAGAACCAGGGAACTACCACAGAGTTTAACAACCACCTTCTGCAATCACTCTGTTTGTATTGTCCTTCTCTCCCCTCCCACACACCCGCTTCCGTGTCATCAAGTCTGAAAGCTCTTCAGATCAGAAAATGAACCTTGGTGTATGTACAGCACCTGGGGCCCTGATTCTGCTGTGATATTACATAATAACTTTGCACTTCAGAGCACACTTCGCTTTTATTCCCTTTAAGCACTCTGTCATCACAGCGTATCTTCAGCAAGATCTTCACCCTTTATTGTTCTGGGCCAAAACTAAGCTGTCATCATCTTTTCTGCCATACTTCATCTCCTTACATCTCCTGCCTTAACAGCCTTTCTTTTCAATTTTTTACTCTTACAAATTTGTCCCCAAGCATCCTTCCCCTCAAAGCAAACTCTAATTCAATGAATCATCTTCAAAATTGTGCCTTTTCTTTTATAATGTACTAAAGCCTCTGACAAAGGGTTACATATATAAATCATGGTACAATCCTGCACCTCCTCTCTGCCAGACTCGGTGTTGCTCCTTAGTTTTGATTTCTTTTCCCCTTTTCATCACTTCTTCTCAGCACACTTCCAGCAAAGCTGGGACTACCTCTCCCTAGAACTTTGTGGGTATTAAATAACTACAAAACAAGTTTAAGAGACATGGCTTGGGGGAAAAAGAACCCCATCACATAGAGCTTGCAAAGTCTATCACCATTTACACGGATTAGCAACCTGTCTTTTTCTCAAGCTCAGTCCAAATTCCCAGCCTGCCAGATAATAAATCAACTTTTTGCTTCAGCTGTACAGTCATTGGGAGATCTGCATAGTTTTAGGTCAAGCATTTATAACCATTTTATGATTCCAAAGTTTCTTACCTTGTCATTTAGTTACTGAACTGTGAGCTTTCATTGACTTTCTAACCATTGTGTTAAGAACTGCGAGTAGCTGTGCAAGATTTAAAACCTCACCGAGCAGAGGAGCAAAATCAGACTGCAGTAATTTTAAGTATACATTGGGGTGGAATCATGACCCTACGGAAGCCAATGGAAGTTCTGCCACCATTTCACTGGGGTTAGCTTTCTTCCGTGCCATTTCTTGTGCTGAGGTGAATAAGTATTGCAAGCTCTCTATTTTACACCCTGGAAATAAGATGGCTTAGAATGCTTGGAAATAGTTTATTTCACCATTCTATTTTCCTTTTTTTTTCTTCCCTAGCCTGGTAAAATATTTTACATCCAGTCAATTGCTGTATCTAAACAGCAATTCTTCTTGTGGTTCTGCATGATCCTTCCTCTCCTGCTTGTCAGCTTAATTTCTTCTGCTGTGGCATGGAGTGTGTAATAGCAAATCTAGCACTCAAATTCTTCTGTTTCTTAATTATCTCTGCCCTGTCAGCTATATCAGTGAAAACAAGTTGGCATTAGACAATTCAGATACAAGTAAACATCAAGTTGTGATAATACAGAGTCCTGCATTACTGTCATTATGGAAAAAGCTGTTTCAGGGAGACTTAAAAAATTAAATAAGCCGAGCACTTCTAAATGGCCAAAAACCTAAGGATATCTAAATTATTCTTCAATATCTTAATCATCCTGGAGAATCATGATCTTATGTAATGGCCATTTTAAATGAAAGGTTTGCTGCTCTGCACAGTTACCACTTCCTTTCTAATTGTGAATTAAAGTATAATTTAGGGTGGCTGTATGCCAACTGGACTAGAAAAATTTAGACAGTAACTCTGGTTGAAAAAGGGAGGGGGAAAGCAGTTAGATTTCTTTAAGTAATAGAAAATCACTCACCAAGTTGTACTTTAAAACAAAACACTAGAGCTTTAACTTGACAAACTGACTGGAATTAAACCACAGAAAAAAGTGCTTGCACTGTAAATCTTACAGGGCAAAAGTGATGGTAGGTTATCATTCTGTTTATTAGCATGCACTTCGGAGAGTTCAGGGCAAGTATGGATACACATTCATTCCATTTTATGCCTCACATTACAGAAAACACATTCCTCATAAATAATTCATAAATGCATTGTCTGAAATTTCAGATTCCAAAAATACAACACCGTTTTCAACTTTATGGTTGCTTGGTCTTCAAAACAGAAACAGACAATTGGATGGATGGACTTCACAAACCTGATAAGAACCCATCAGCCAGAATTACACTCCAGAGGTAAATGCAAACATCTCCCAGCCTCTGATCCCTGGAAGCAAGGCCATGATGATAGACCCTGTGCTTGGGCCAGCAGTCCCTTGGTAAGGAACAGGGAGAAAAAGGGAAAGGGCAGAAGTAACCACACAGTGAGGTGTGATAGAGAGCTAGTAAGTTGAAATTGGGTAGAAATCCAGAGGAATTAAAATTTAAGGTATATTAACAGTCAAAATACAAAGACTGAATATAGCTTGCAAAATATGTCTTGCAAAAAGTCCATTTTTCAGACCAGACTGCACTACAAACTTGAGCTCTGCTTGTTGTTCTCAGCTTTTAATTGGTATTGCTTTGTTTATGACATAGTAACTGGCATCACCTTTATGCCAGCTATGCTGGCATGAGAGCAGTGAATAGGTTCTTGCAGTTCATTTAAAGTCTAATTCCTGCAGGGAGCAGTGTGACCACAACACACACAGAAGAAACTGAAGTATGCTTCATAGGCTAGAGTGCTTAGGGTTTATATACACTGTGATCTTGCTGACATTATATATGTAGCTTATACTCAGTTGCTTTTTTATCTTCATACCATGCTCAGAAGCCTGACATCAGATAGCAACTGCTTTTCAGCTAGATTTGCATTCACTTGCTCTGTTCTGCTCACCATCCAGTGACAGGCAAACACAATTTTGGGTAGCTTATCTAGAGAAACCTTTGGTGCCCAGCTCCTAACAGAACAGCCCATGATCTCCCTATGCACCAGCTCTTTGTATGAACTCATTCCCTCCAATTTGCCTAAGAACAAACATTGCAACTGAGCTCAAATACTTGGCATCCCAACGCACTGACTGCTTGGGTGCAGACCATATGTGAAAAAACAACGCTCTCATAAAAATTGTATTCCAGTACCCAACTGCTGTAAAACTTCCTACTCGGTGCTCCAGTGTGGAAAGACTGGGACTATCTGTCACTCTGTTCATTTCCAGGTGTGCTGAACTCTCTGGGGTAACATTTAAATCAGCTGAGATTTCATACATCAAAGATGAGGATACATAATTCAAGAGGAGCCACTGAGATAAAACAGTAGCTGTAAAAAATACGGCGTGTTGGTGGTGCCTGGTTTAGCATGTCAAAGAGGGGCCACTGCTGGCAAGGAGCCGCACGCCACCGGCACCGGAGCAAGTCGTGTGGCAGAGCAGGCACAGCCGCTGTAAGCTTCACAGGGACATGGACACCGAGCAGGTCTGACACTGTGCAAGTACCGGGTTGTAAGGCACCCTACAGAAAAAAACAGCTGTGAGGCACGGAGCACGAGGCGCTCAGGCCTGGTGTCCCTTGGCTATAGTCATCACACGCTAACAACCTCTTTCAAAAACTTTACACAGGTGGTAGGTGTCCCACTGAGATAAATTACCTACTTTCAGCTGCTGAACAGATGGGCAGGGAAGTGAAATTTTAGTTTGTTCATTCCCAGCAGTAACTAGCAAAGATGATCTCGGCTGCTGCAGGATTACTTTTCGATAACCACACACCTGTGAACAGTCCATGATTCCGTTAGAAACTACATAAGGTTATTAATACACTACAAAATAAGGCAGGGCACTTAATAGCCCAAGAAACTCAGCTAAGTCTCTCATTCCCATATTCTTCAGAATATACTCTAGGCTGAGAGAAGCCAGGAAAGTGTACAGAGAGGGACCTCAACAGGCAGGAGAAATGGGTTCACAAGCATCTCACAACAGGAAATGCCTGGTCCTGTATTTGGGGAGGAATAACCCCAGGCAACAGCACATGGCAGGTTTGACGGGATAGAAGGCAGCTTTGCAGAGAAGGACCAGGATACTTGTTGTCCTGGTACACAAAAATCCTGAAGAGAAGCCAGCAAAGGCCAGAACTGCTGGAAGGTCGAGGGAGTTGATCCTACTCAACTCAGCACTGGTGGGGCACAGCTGGAGTGCTGTGTCCTGGGCTGGACTCTCCAGTATAAGAGACATGGGCGCAATGAAGATGATTAAGGCTTCGATGTACCTGACACAAAAGTAAAATGTGAGAAAGCTGGGACTGTTCAAGCTGGAGCAAATGCAGCTCAGGGTGATCTCACCAATGGGTATAAATACTTGATATTGGGAGGAAAGAAGATGGAGCCAGGCTCTTCTCCGGAGTGCCCAGTGAAAGGACAAGAGGTAATGGGCACAAACTGAAATACAAGAAATTCCATTCAAATGGAAGTAAAAAGGTTTCCTTGCTATGTAGGTGGTTGAACATTGGCACAGACTGCCCAGAGAGGTTGTTCATCAGCACGGACCAAAAGGGTAAAGACTGACTACCAAGGGCTGGATGCTGACCTACCCATGCAGTGCAGGCATGATACAAACAGGGAAGCTTAAAATACCAATGCCTGCAAACCAGGAATCTCCACAAACCAATCCAAACACTAACCAAGGACTTCTGCCCAGAAAAGCTTGCAACTCATGAAAACCAGGATTATGGGAAATCTGATGATATATTTAAACAAGGTTTTTCCCTCCATTTCTCACATACTTCCCCAAATCACTTGCAACTATTCACATGGAAATTTACCACAGAGTAGCCCAAACACCATACACATTTTTCTCTTTTTTAGTAAGATGGTAATAGCCACACTGTAAAAAACTTAACAAAAAATAGTTTTAGTATCTGCCCTTTAAGCTTGCAAATATTTTCCTGGCAGAAGTCCTGAGCTAACTTTACAGCAAGATCTCTCAAAGGAAACAGAACTTTAAAAAAAAAAAAACTCAAAAAAATACACTACAAAATGAATGTGACCCAGGGACTTACCCTTCTATGCAACAACACGATCAGAGTGCACAGAGACAGTGAAGTCCGCAGGGCGTGAAATTAAAATTTTCACACAGATACAATGAAGTAATGATACAATGTTACAACCTTGGCACAAAAATCTTCTGGTTTGAGTAAAGTCAATGTCATGTGATGTTACGGTTTGTGCACTGGTAGAAAGGGTCTGCTGCTAAAAAGTTCATAACAAAACAGAAGAAGCAAAAGCAAGAAAATTGTACAGCTGATTACAACAGACCTGTACATTCTAGTGATCCAGACATCCCTTAAGATACTCATCACACTCGAATCTGGCTGTCAGTGAAGGCTGAGTTAAGAAAACACACTTTTCTTTCATGTCTAGAAATCTAGATGCTGAGAGGCCATTAGGAGATAAGAAAAAAATTGGCAAGGAAGGGGGAGGGAGAGAACAACTCTCTTATGAGCTCGGTTTGTTGCCTACAAACGAGGTGGATATACAGGTTCAAAATTCCAAGCATATGGATAAGAACTGGGATGCACAGAGCAATTAACAGAGTCAAGCAGAAGCTGGGATGAGCAGCAGCTGGAGCACTGTTAAAGTCCTTCTAGGAATTGCTTCACCTGTTACAGTAAAAAGAAAAGGCAGTGCTGGAAGAACAGTCTCCTCAGCAAGGACAAGGTCATCAGAACAAGAGAGGAGCCTGAAAAATTGGACAGAACCATGCACAGGAGCACAGACACTTTAGAAGACTGTGCCACATCAGAGTGGACACCTGCAAAGCAAGCAACCTTCATACTATGGATACAGCAACACAGTCCCACAGGAAATCACCACATAATCTGCAGGGAGCAGGAAGCATTTTATTTCTAAGAGTATGGAAAAGTCTCTCATAAATCATAAATTTGCTTGTACATTAGGATGTTTCACAGAGACCCAACAGACCGACAGACAAGCATGTGTTCTATAAAATATATTTACAGGCCTGAACTGTGAGGGGGAAGAATCGGAATTCAGTAATCTTGCTCATCTCAAACCACAATTTTGTGATCACAGGCACAGAAGTTAAAGCATGTAAAGAACTATTGGCAAGGAATTTCCAGTAACCCTTCTGGAAATGTAACAGAGAAAGGAAGTCTAACAGTGCAAAGGTCATTCCCTACAAGACATGTTTCTCATCCTACTGATCCAAGACAGTACACACAGAGAAACATACAGCCAAATGTGACTTAATAAAAACTTCAAGTCTTCATCTTAATAATTTTTTTTTAATTTTTCTCATTTCATTCCAGTGATTTCATTAGGTTAGACTTCTTCATCTTTATTATAAAATAATCAGAACTGAAATGTTTCAATAAACCCAATTTCTGTTTTAAGTAGTAAAAGATGATTCAACGCAGATGAAGCAAAAACGAAAGTTAAAAGTACAATGGCATTAGAGGCTTTGAGAACATACTTTAAAAGCTGTTAAATACATAAATTATATATTAGTACTCTAAAATGTCTTTGATTGTTTTTTTACAGAAAGAAAAGAACTGTATCAACATTTTTTTTCCTTAGAATAATAGAATAGTTTGGGTCAGAAGGGACTTTTAAAGGTCATCCAGTCCAATCTCCTGTAATAAGCAGGGACATCTTAAACTACGTAATTTTCACTATGTTTTCTAGCAGTATGGAACAAAGCAAAGTATTTCAAAACTTACAGGTAGGAAGAAACAAAGGTGAAAAACAACACTTAAATCACCACCATTAAAAGAGAGACAGCTAACTTAGTACAGGGCAGAAACAAAGACAGATTATTTTCTGTAAAACGTTTAGTTTTCCATCATATTTCCAAATGATTTCCCTCCCAACACACACAGACTAAAAGAAAAAATATTTCCCCCCCCTCAGAGGGCCATATTTTAAGTACCATCCCAAAACAGATCAAAATTAACGCACATGGCCCCAAACTACTGGGGAGCTAGAAACATGTTGCATTGAGAAATTTAAATGTTAAATATAAGCAGAATCTACAATTAAATAAATGGTGAAAAAAACCACCAAGATACTGTTTTCCTTGAAGATTATCTAAACGCTGAAGGGATAGCTTCAGTGCTCTACTCACAGCCCATCACAAAGCCAAACTTAACAATGAACAATAGCATGTGTTTTTGAAAAGGAAATGTGGCCTAGGAAGAAAAATGTCACACCTGCAGTAAAAACTGGTGCACTCAGCTTGAACAAAGATCTGCAGTCAGAGACTACAACATCACCTCTGTTTCCTCCAACTCTGTATTAGAAAGCTAAAGGCATCTTACATGATTCAGGGTTCCCCAAAGTAAAGCCTACAGAACAAAAGCATATTCAGTTCAGCACTTCAAAATTCAATATTCTTTGCACTGAAACACCACCATTATTTTCCCTGAACAAATGTGGAAGATACCTTGGCTCTTTCATTACCCTACCCAGGAAAAATCAGGGCCCAAACCTTCTGTTATTATGTCCTATCAAACTCATGACAGATATGTAACATCGTAAGATTGAGACATAAGCCCAGATACCGGGTTTTTCCCAATCAGAAATGTCTTAACAAGGATGATAAGAGACAGTATTTATTTGAAAATAGATAGCTTTTTAAAAATCATTATTATAATCCATATATCAAGAATGACTTTTAAAATCTGTATAAATTAGAGAAAATGACAATAGCAATCTTGAAATAGGTGGAGTTAAGTAACACAATAATGATAGAAGGTTAGGATACTAGCTCACTGCTGGTTTCTGTCTTCATTTACATCCCCTGAATGTGCCATCTCACAACTCTGTCTGATGCCCACCAGTTTTTCCAGTAGGCAAGACAACAAAAAATTGTTCCCTACTCATTTTCTGCAGGTCACTTTTGATTTTATGAAATTTTAATAGTATCCTAAACTTAACCACCTCTTTTCCAAGCTGAAGAGTCCTAGTTATGCTGTTCATTCCATAAAATCTCTCTCACATCTGGGAGCCATCCATGGCACCGCCCAGATGTAACAACCAAGACAGAGTAACCACCGCTGAGCAAAAATTTGCTACAGCAGTCTTTCACTTCAGGAGTGGAAACAATATAAAAATGAGAAAGCTTGTTAAAAGTAATAGTCCTACTAGGGCTCCAAAAACGAAGAATCAACCTACGGAGAAAGACTTCAGACAGATGAAAAGGAACCTTACCAGTCTAAGTGAAACAGTAAACTGTCATCCAGTCAGGTCTAAAAAAGGAAAATGGAACAAACAAATTGCTAGCTCAAGGAAAGAAAAAAAATACCACAAACCGACAACCAAAAAAACCCCACAAAACCAAACCCCACAAAGAATTCCAGCCAAAGACTAAGGGTTATTCTGCTGAAAGCATTAGGTGCAATAACAAATCCTGGTTTTAAGTATATAAAATACACCAAGTTTAAGTTAAAGCTAGGAGGAAATGAAGTTACAAAGGAACAGGATGATAAAGCCACAGCAGAAAAACTCAGTGAGATGAACATACATTCACCATGTGGGAACTTAAGAAGTTTCTGAGGCTACAGAGGACACAGCGGAAGACCTGTTTGAAGCTGAAATGTCCTGCAAATAAATTACAGAACAAATCGACATGAATGAACAATAATGAATTGCTGGGATCAGCTGGTACTCGCTCAAACTTCTGAAGGAGCTCAGGTATGAAACAGCTGAACTATTACCTGTAGCATGTAACTAATTGCCTAAAACTGCTTCAGTTCCGGGTAAAGGCAAGATTTTTTTTTTTTTAAGTCATCTGGAAAGATGCAGAAATCTACAAATGAAGAGGTCTAATGTTTAGAACAAGCAGATTGATAGAAATTATAATAAGGAATCAATAAACTTGACATATTGGCAGAGACTTTATATTAAGTCTTCATTCACTGGGGACCTCTACAAGATTCGTAAGATTATTATGCCTCTAAAAAAGGGAAAATTCAGTTTATACAGTCTGTCTGTTAGTTACAAAAGCCCTCCAGCAAATCTATTACCAAAGACGTAAAAGTTGACATAAACTAAGGGAAAAATCCATTAATGGATAGATAACTGGTTAAAACTCAGGAAATTAAGAGAAAACATTAAAACTGGCCTGCTATAAAGTTGCCAGAGAGGTCACCAGTGGGGCCTCACAGAAATCTGTTAGGGCCTGAACTCTTTAATGCATTCACAAGTGGCCTAGAAAAAGGACAAATAAGGAAGAGACATTTGCTGATGATACTATGCTATTCATGGTAGCTCAAAGAAAAGCTGGATGTCATTATTGAGGCAGACAACTAGAATATCACAAAGGCTTAAAAAAGTACATTAAAACTTGGAAATGGGGCAAATCAGATACTAGCACTGATTTACTGTCCTTAAGTGACAGAGAGGCAGGAATTTATTTTTGAAGTAGTCAACTCATCAGCTGGAAGTAACTGATGAAATACCTGAGAAGACAGAGCTGTGTCTGCCTGCTGAGACCACCCCCTGGTGCACGGCACTTCTGACCGGCAGGGATGGGACAGGACTGGTGCAAGGCCCTGCTCAGGCCTAAAATCACTGCAGTACCACAGTCACCGGTGTCCGAGTTACAGGGCGTCACCAGGTCACAACAGTTCAAAACAGGACTCTGCAAAGCAGCCAAACTTCCACCACCACAATTTTTATTGAACACGTTACCACATCGCAAGCGTACGTGCTGCTGAACCAGATGCTGCATGTTCACAAGCAGGCATATACACTCCCTCTCCCAGAGTGGAGGGCTTTGTATCTTTGATGCCTAAGCCCTTCAATTTATAGTGCAAGCATTAAAAGTATATTAATAATGAGGGCAGTGACCATGCAGCACACAGGTTAACCCTGCATTTGCCTCCAATCCATAATGAAAATATGAATGACAAACTTATTTTTAGTTCAATATATTCAGCTACAAGAGGAGTAAGGTCCCAGTGCATGTTATTCCAGGCTTATTTTGCAGCTCACGGGATAACAGGTATCACCAAAAGGGTATTTAGCTGGCTCTAAAATAAATCATTGACCATAAAAGTAGCTGAGGGTAACTAACTCAGTTGTCAAGATAAGTAAGATGAATTCCACCCTAACTACACCACCATGAACAGTTAAATATCATTATTGCATGGACCAGCCAAGCACTGAGATGTGCTGTGGCAAGATCCTGCCCTAAGGAGTTGACACCCTGAAAGGCCTGGGAAAGTGAAGGAGAGAAGAAAAAGGGAATTTATTAACACATAACGGCAGAGACATCTTTTGGGATAAAGGCTTCTTAAAGTAAGATGCAATTATCCTGCATATATTATTCATCAATTCCTCCCCTCTCAAAAACAAAACAAACCTCCAAAAAATCAAGAGGAAATGCCTCTGAAAGATGGGAAGAGAAATTACTACAGTACTAGGAACAGAACACTTGCTTAGAGAACCATGAAGACAGGAATCAAGACTCATCTTACCTTGTGAAGCTCTGTAGAAATTGCCATCACAGTAATTCTAAAAAAGTTTTTAAAAGTACAAAGCAGAACACTTCAAGGTATCAGTGCAGGAAAAAGAGACAGTAAAATAATTTTTTTTGACAACGGAGTAGAGGAAAATACAGAGGAACCTGAAAATATTTTGAGGCTGTTTTCATTGCTGTGATTACAAATGCAAACAGGAATCACATCCAAAGAACCAACATTCTCTTAAGATTTAACGTGGTATTTGAAAAACTGCAAATGCACATGAGGAAAAATTGTAAAAAATAGTAATTAAAATAACAATGAAAATGATGCAAAGAGTTAAGTCAGTTTCATAACATGATTTGTACTCTATTTTCCTTTGCTTATTATTACTTTCAAACTACAATCAAGTTATTGTCATACCACTGAATGATGGAAACCTTGCCAACTACTTCAAAACTGACACGTTTTCTGTTGCACTGAGCATTCCCAGAAGACATTTCCCCTCATTTTAATACAAAATCCTGTCAGATCCATGGAGCTGCAAAAAAAATGTGTAAAGGATATGTAGCTGTAATAGACCTCCCCCAACTAGTCAAGTTTGGAATAAAAGACGATCAAAAAAGACTCAAAGATCCAGTGCTAGATTAATGCAAATATCTGCTTGTTTGCAAGTGTACTTTTTGATTAAACTGGCATACATCAAGTACAATTAGAAGGGTTATTTATAACTAAGAAATACATAATTCTGCATTTTAATGAGGGTGACAATTACAGCCAACAGTTGGTAATTAACATTAATCCTTTTGCACTGCAAATCAGAATTTCCCAATATGATTTTCATTGTCAGCAATGGACACACCGAAACTGTTATTGCAAAGTAGCTATTAGGTAGGCTGCTTTGACAGAAATAGGTGTTCCTGTTACACACAGTAAAGAAAGAAGCCAATGATGTGTTAAATTTGATAACCTCAGATGTAAATACAGAATGTCACTTCAAAATTTACTTGATGTCTACAACACAAAATATAATCAAGGCTTATCATTTTCATGGCCGAACCCAATTCCAAGTTTCCCAAGAGCCAGGCTTCACAGGTGAAATCTGATTTCAACACAAGCTTGAAATCTCCCATTGTTAAATTTGGTTTAGACCCCAGCCCTGGGTTCACATCTGCATTTTCCCCCTGAGACTTCAAAGCTTTCAGTGGTTATAACCAAACAGAGCAGATAAGGAGGAGTGCTTGCCCAGTTAGTATCAGTTTCCAAAGCAGAACTCTGGAGCAACAACTAAAGACAGGAATAATCACTACTGAAGGATTTGCAACTGTAGCAAAACCTTATTGCAAATTCTCTCCTTAAGCAGGTTATCAATAAAATTTTGGTTCTCAAACCCACCGAATTTTAAATCCCAATCTTCCCAAATTGCTCTAACATATTACTATTCATGGAGTAAAAATTTCTCTGTAAGTAAGTTCCATGTCTATAATAAATGTTGAATTTATTAAACACTTCTGTTTCTGATATCTGTAATCCTCAAAGAGATTATTTAGATTTGGTATGTGTGTCTTTCCAAAAGAGAAGGTATTTCTGTTTTAGCCTCTCAGCTGTTGTCTTTGCAGCCAGAAGCAATAGAAAACTCTTTTCATACTGGTCTTTAATAGGAAAAGAGACCTGGTCCAAATCCTATCTGAGGCACAAGATCACAATGCAGCCAGTAAATGAAGCCTCTAGAAGAGTGCTGAGGTGTTCACCACCTGGGTCAGGCAACTGGAGGGGGATCAGTGTCAGATACAAGTAAATGAGAAGGGAGAAAAGGAGAACTGTAAGCCGTAAGCCAAGAAACCTACAATGCACTTCTTACAAAGAGCTGTAAAATTCACATTTATTTTGTAAGTATGAGATAGATGGGTTATTTCTACATACAGAGGTGCCCAACTAAAATCAAGATAAGTGATATTAATGTCCTATGGTCAGTATTATTGAACCTCGAAAGCAATAAAGTATGAGTCGATAAATATTACATTTGCAACATAGTTAACATTCTTCTACTGTCTCTGGCACTTATTACACATTGTAACCGCAAGTCTACAATACATTATTCATATTTGGGGTGTCACTGAGTGATGGATTGCTGTAAGAGAGGCTGTCCTTTAAATAAATCAACAAATAAAAATGCAAATGTTAACATTTTCAGCCACAACTTTTTCCATCTTGAATGGGGAATGAAAATTTCACATTATATCGACAGCCAGCAGAGAGAACAATTAACAACCTACACTGTGAATAAGAGAGATTAATTTGCCAGTGTCTGGTTTTATCACTTGCATATGGAACTACATTGGACTTTTTGCACTGCTGGCTTTCTCGGGGAGTAGGCAAAACTTGCGTCTCCTACCACATTCAGAAACTAACTCACCACCCCACTACAAACACACTTTTAATCTCTTTAAATGTTCCAAAGTTAAATCTGGAATAAAAGTTTTCTGCTCTTTTTGAATTCCGAGTGGTGTCTGATCCTAAGGGCAAAAAAGCAATTCTATTTCTTTGGCAGTGCCTGCTTGGACTCTGCAGCACAAGGAACTTCAGAGATCGTCTTAAGTTGATATCCTTATTTAATCATTCCAAATGCAAAGATGTGAACATCCAACTAGCACATAAGTAAGACAAAAGCTTGAATCTCATCACTGTCCTATTTCCTAACAATCAGCACAACAGATCTACTCTAGACTATTCCAGTGTGCATTGTTAAGTATGCAATTCTGCACATTATATTTTACATCAGATATTAATTTGCTTAAAAGTCCCTGAATACACATTCACCTGAGATGTGCTGGGCAACTGGGTAAATAGTTTTGTTTTCAAAATGTCCCTAAACACGAATCTACACAATACAATCTGTTTATAAGAACTCCAACTGGCCACTGTAGTCTAACAGATAATAATACAGCTCAAATACAGCATTCATATTGCAAGAACTTCCAAATCACTTCTTTTAATGGCTACAAGAAACTTCACTCCAAGACAGTGCATTCAGCAAGTATGAAAGCTTTGATTTGAAATTGCAACCAAAAACCACAGACTAAATGCTGAAATCCCAGACTATCACACAGTCCCTTAATTTACCTAACTGTTCTTAAATTCGCTTTGTCCAAAGTGAAAAATGCTACAGGAGAAATATCTGTTTCCATGGTGAGCAGAACAAACTTTACCTGTGTCTTTTTAAGTGCTTAATTTCTGCAGTGTTACAGGACTCACTGTGCCAAACTCAACACTACGTGGGGAGAGCCTGGCAATTGCAACAGGGCTGTAATCAAATTAAATGGTATTTCAGAACGTACAATTTATAACTTCCTTTTTTTCTTCCGAAAATAGCTGAATACTTTAATTTAGAGCAGTTTCACTTCTGTATGCAATACAACATTTGTTTTGCTGAAATCAGTACCTGATTATAGCTAAAGTAAGATCTACTTTATGTAAAAACTTCTTCATTACTAAATGAAAGCATCAATATGCCACTACTTCCGCTGTCCAGCTCCCCTCCAGTTCACCAGAAACACAGACTCTCTCTTCTAGGCAAACACCAGTTTTGAAAAAATGTACCTGATCACCAAAAAGGTAACATTTAACACAACCAGAGTAACCATGCTTTAGGAACAAACCTACTTTTCCAAATTTGCCCAGCCCCAATCTTGCCTGTGCTATTTTTTCCCAAATATACTAGCTTTGGTCTAGATAAATAAGCACACGGAGTAGAAAAGTTTTCCAGACCTGCTGTGAATACAATTTCAAAGGCCTCATGCAGGTGTAGACACTTGGCTTAAGAACACTTGCAGTGTTTGGCCGTGTTATGGAAGGCAGTGACAGGCATGCACAGAAGCCTGACAGGCAAACAAATTCACACTATTAGCCCATCTCCAGACGCCAGATAAGGAAATGCTGGGGTTTTCTTTTTCTTTCAGAGATACAACTGAAATCACCTTGGGCACACTCATTTTGCAAGTCTGGTCCTTCTACAGGTGTAGCACTAACGCTCTCAAGGTTTACATCTACCTTCTAGGGACACTTAATTCTTGTTCATGACATGATTCATTTTGAGACAGAGAAGAAAGTAGGACTGCAGCAATTCTTTCTCAAGCAGGAGGTAGCTGTAACACACTGAAGCCTCCAGTTGAGCCCTGCCAAGGCAGGCTATCACGCCAACACATCTTCTACCTGCCATGCCTGCTTACCCAGCCAGCCCTTCCCAGAAGCTGTGCTAGCACCCTGATGCCTCTCGCTGCCAGGGAGCTTCTGTCGCTTTCCAACACCTTCTCTCTGGCAGGCTTTCCATTACCGCTGCTGCTGCCGGGTGCCAGGCTTTGTGCTAGTTAAAGCTGGCACAAACACGAGTTGAATCTAGTCCTATAAATTTAAATAGTCAAATGTAATTAGGTTTACACGTACTGCTGAATAAATAAATTTGCTCTTAGGCTACGGCTTTGTGTTGCAAGTTTCAGATCCGTGCCAACTGTTGTGGTTAAGCTGTTAACCCCCCCAAATCAAAGATCATAATGAACATGCTGACAAACCCTAACTTTAGTGGCACAAAAGCAGCAATAATTCTCAATATTGATTAATTTAGTTAGTTAAACCTGCAGTCTAAGCTTATAACCATTCAGTGATAAATTGAGACTGACCTGCTGCCCAAGCAGGTTTTTTGATGAAGGATAGAATCAGCTTTAGGTCTCTGAGAAATACTTGTCCATTTACCATTTTCAATTAGAGAAGGCCAGGAGTAAGGGAAAGCACAACATGGCTGTTTAACCTAGTCAATTATACCTACAGCACCAATGGTGAGAAAAAAAAGGAGGAAGCATGGGAGAAAGTGCCTAGAAATAGAGGATTTTTCATCAACCGGTAAAATAATACTTTAAGGATGACAGCTAATCAGACTCCTTTTACTGATCACTTTACCTGATATGATTTCTAACAGCATATTTCAACAAATATTTTACTCCCCTCTGTGGAAAAGAATAGACCATCAGTCCTCTTGAATAAAATTTCTTTTTCTGAGCAGTCATTGTATGATGTGCATAATTATATCTACTCTTCAGTGTTTGAATGGAATCTCAACTTAGCACTATTAGACAGTATCAGGCAGTATCTTTACACACACTTTATCTGCTATAACTGGCTTGCAAAGGTAACCATTGCTTCTAAGAGAAATGCTTAGGCAATCTTGTGGTTTCTTTTAGTTTAAACATACAGCTACTTGTGGGAAACAGCCCGATCTAACTCAGTTCTTAAATCCTCCAAGAATTATCATCCCTTCCATCAGAAGAAAAAAAAAAGTGTTTCCATAGCAAGTAAGTACAAATTTGTCAATATTGATAGTGGTTTCTCACCTATTATATATCTCAAGTTCTCTCAGAAGATAGAAATAAACTGCCAGCTGCTGCCAAGAATACAGGCATGATATCAAGCACACATTTTCCAAGTCCACTGGGCCAAGAGAAGATTAAATCTGACTCTAGCCCTCTCATCCTCCAAGAAATATTTAACTCTTCTCATGAACGGATGCACATTCCTGTTATGCCACTGCACTGTTATCTAACTAGTGGTATAAAATACTCCAAGTTCATATTTCAATCTGCTTGTATTTTGTTGCTTAACTAAAGATTTTATTATGAGAAAACGTGGGATATGATAAAGAAAAGCAGGGATTGTATGCTGTTCTTGTAGGCATTTACCACTAGAAATGTAATCCTGCCTGAAGAAGGCAGGTTGTTTTCAGACTCCTAAGTGTAACAACAATGCTGCTTTCAGTTTTTTCATTGGAACAGAAGTGATAATGCTGCTTTTCCAGTGCATTTAGTGCAGATATATAGTATAATCAGGAATTGCTGACTTAATGTTATTTTGTTGCTTGTCATTAAACATAAAATAACTCTCATACAAAACATTTTAAAAGAAATGCCATTTGATAAAAATGGGGGTGGGGGAGGAGGCGGGTAAATGCAGAGGGATTAAAATCTTCAAGTGGATGTAAAACCTAACAGGGTTAACACTGTCCATTCAAATTATTTACAAAGGTATTTAATGTGTCAGGACTTGCAACATAAAATACTTTCTGTTCAAAATCTAAGTAAAATTAAAATGTTAGAACTTGGCATATTCTTGCTTTTCTTATTCTAACATGCAACTTAAGGCTTACTATAAATGTCAAAAGGATATGGCAGGTTTTAGTTTATATTATTCGGCTTGTGCTAATGTGAAACATCATAGAAATTCAGTCACTTCCCTGCATCTGGGAGAATTTGATGGTTGTGTTTGCAGAATCTTAAACCAGAGATTACCCAGCAGCTTACCGTGAAGGGTCATGCTGAATCGGTGATACGGCTGTGGTTGCAAGAGCTTTGCTGCTGCCCATCAACCCAGGAGATATGGCTGCACCTTTCCTAGGTCCTGAAGTTGTCCCTGTGGAATGAAGTGAAGACAAGCCAGGCATCAGAAGCTAGCGATTTTGGAATGAGATGTTTCTCAATTCTGCATTATTACAGAACATTTGGACGAAAAACTGAAACAGTTTTTGAGTGACAAATATACACAGAGAAATAACTAAGAGCTCATCAGTCAGCAGTACTATGGACAGCATCCATTTCAGGACCATGCAGAATCAAATCTGTAGAGGAAGACACACTCTACAGCCTCCATCTTACTGCCCAGAGTTTGACAGACTTGCATTGTTATCATTTGTTAAGTGGCCCACAGGATTCAGCTTGTTTCACAGATGCACTTCTCATGACGTGCTATATGATGTTAGTTCTCCAAGAGTAAATATCACTATATATATACAGTATTTTCATTTAAATATAATAGAACTGAGAGTCCATTCCTTCTTCCCACCTCCAAATAACTCCTGAATTACAAAATAATCTAGGTTTAAAGGTGAAGTTTGGAGGTCATGTAGTTCAATCCTCCATTCAAACAGCATCAACAGGTTTCAGGCACTTGTCACATTAGGTGCTGAATGTCTCCACTGATAGAACCTCTCTGGGCAACTCCTCTGGTCCCACTGTTTGACCACCCTCATAGTGAAAAATGTTTCCTGTACAGCTAATCAGAATTTTCTGAGTTGTGACTTTTCCCTGTTGTCTCTCGAGCAGCTGATGATGACTTCCAAGAAGTCTCATTCCCTCCTCCCTACAGCCTGTCCTAAGGTAGCTAAAGCAAGAAGGAAGAGCCATGCTGAATCACCTCTTCTTAAGGCTGAATGCACTCAGCTTTCTCAGCCTCTCCCAGTAGGTCATATGCTTCAGCCCCATGGCTGTCCTGGCTGCCTCTGCCAGACTTCCTACAGTTTATAGCATTGTCCATGCACTGTGGAGTCCCAGACTGGACACAGCACTTATGGACACAGTCTCACAGAGCTGACTGGGGGGAAGTGTCATTTCAGCACTCTGATGACCACAGCTGTGTGATTATGGCCCAGGAAGAGGTTCTGTTACTCCATCACACAGGCACATCACTGACTCATTGCTGTTCAGCAGGACACCCCATTCTTTTCTGGCAAAACTGCTTTCAGGATTGTCCTGCTACATGAGATCAGTTCAACCCAGTCGAAGGAACTAGCATTTCCCTTTGCTGAACCTAAACAGGGTTCTGTCAAACCATTTTCTCAACCTGTTAAAGTCCCTTGAATACTGTGCCCCGTTCTCCAGCACACTGACTGCTTCCCCAAGCCTGCAAACTTGCTGAAGATGCATCCTGTCCCGCTGCCCAGGCTGTTGATGTTAAGCACTGTGAACTGGCTGCCAGTTGGACTGAAGACAACCCTTGAAGGCTGCTGGTACAGCCAACTTTTCACTCGCTCACCTGAGAACTGACTTTCATTGATCAGATTTAGTAAGACAAATAGCATACAGGTAAATGAGAGGTAAAGGGCAATAGGAAAATCCTGAGCTATGTGATCTACCACACAAAAGCCTGTGGATTTGGGCTTTTTTAATCTAGCCTAATTAGTTGTGTGGAACCAACATCACTTAAGAGTTAGTATATGGAAAACTAAATATCAGCAAAAATTGAAGTCAAACCAGTGTTTAGCTCTTTATGTAACCCTGTGATGACCAAATATTTCTCAGCTCTGTAAACAGCAGCATTATCTATCAGCCATGCTGAAACATGAAGCAACACAAAGTTGTAATTCCAGCTGCAGTGCAAAATTTACAGATGTCCAAGGAATTATTTAAAACACTGCACTGATCTAAGATTTATACAAATATACACAATTTAGTAAACCCACATGTTTTAAGATGCATTTTTAGGGAGGCTAACAAAAAAATAGGTTATCACCCTTCCATAACAAACTGTGATTCAGTAGTGTTCAGTGAAAAAATCTTGCCTAAGAAAGAGTTAATTATCAGTGAAGGAAATCTTGGAAATATCATGGGGATATACGCTGATTGTGTGTCCCTGGTAACTTGATAGTGTGCCAATCCATGATGAGAAGAGTGGGTATGCATATAAAGACCGGAAGCCTCTTGCTTAGAGCCTTGACTTTACGATCGAATAAGAGATATTTAGAAATCATTTCACGTGACAGTGGCATGAGGCAGCTGGATTTTTAGAAACTAATACTGAAGTAATAAAAACCTTGTTAACATGGGAGAAAATATTCAATTGCTAATAAAAGAAAAGGCTGGCACACCATCAACATACTACATCCACAGAAAATGGGATGTATTTCTGTGAAAAAAGACAATATATGGACTCAGAAGTGGCCAACACAGCCTCAGGGACTGTTCAAAGACTCACGCTTGAAAATATTACCAGAGCTAGAAACAGAAAACAAGAAAAGGAACTCAGCAGGAATTTACTCAGGCTTTTAGGCTGCACAGACACAAAGCAGGCGCATCAAGAAATCCCGAATAAGTGTATATCTAAAAAAAAAAAATGTTTAAAAACACACGTTGGAAAAGTCACGCAAGTCTTTTGAGGGAAAAGAAACATTCAGGAACAAGCAACTATATAAAGATAATTAAATCAGTAATAATCCCAAAAATGTCCAAGCTACTAGTAATTTTAAAATATATTATGAGAAAAAAATCAAGGAAGGGAAAATTGGCAAGTAGAGGATAATGAAGACCCAGTTGATGTATAATACTCGCCTATATAAAGCTGATGAAAAGAAACTACCAGGGGAAAAAAAAAGATACAAAGTCTTTAGTCTGAAGGATATATATTTCAGGGCTAAAGGGAATTAGTTAATGAATTTATGAAGTGACTGGTAATTATTTATGAAAAGTCATAGAGAACTGGGGTGATACAAATGACAGCAAATTAGATTGCAGGTGTTAGAGACAGTATGAGATTGGAGACATTGCAGATGATCTAGAGAAGCAAGAAACGTGGAAAACATTTACCCCTGGAAAAAAGAAAAAGCTCTTACATAGTGTGGTAATTTAAATCCTGACACCAATGGAAAGAACCTGGAGCAGCAAAGAATTGCAAAAAAAACCCGAGATATAAGCTTGCAAGGCAAGCTACCCCCAAAGCAATTATAAATGTCTCCTAAACGGTAATGTTACGAATATTATTTTCAATTTGGCTAACTTGGTACAAGAATGATTTAAAGTAGATCAAAGAATCATTTGAGAAAACTCAAATAGCCATATATTTCTGCTTGAAAAACAGACAACTAAAACATTATGAAAGTGGGGAAATACAGCAGTCTATATTTTAAAAGCGTAAACACTAAGAATGAAGAAATATGGTTGAGGCTGGTTCAAGCAGCAACAGAATGAAAGTAAGCAATGGGAAATCTAGGTTGATAATCATAAAAGAAATCTTTATGACTTGAATAAGAGTAATATTCATAAGACTTAACATTTATATAGTACTTCACATCTTCAAAGCACTTCACTAATATTAACTAATTGCTCTACTCAATTGTAGGGAAGAGTCTTCCCTCAAGGGAAGAAGTTCCAGGTCCTGAATCCCTAAGAAGCTACATTAGAAAAACTACTGAAAAACAAACACTATCTAGAGAAATCAGCCCCTGGAAAAGTACAGGGCTAAAATGAGCTAAAAGCATCTTCCTTCTCTGGTTTTTTCTTTTACATATGGAAAGGAAACCATGTATGCTATACAACATCATGCAGATGTTATGTCCAACAAGAGGAAATAAAGGGAAAAATAGTTCTTTCATTTCAATGCAGAGGTGTTTCAGGAAGGGTTGGTAAAGAAGAATACTTTAAACAGAAATGTAGAGAATTGCCCAATATTGCCCAGAGCAATGGATGCAAGTTTCCCAGCCCCACAGCAGAATTTTCCAGAGGAGAAAGGAAGAGAAATACACATTTCTGTACTCCACTGCTTTTTAACTAGACAAGTTGTTAGATTTTAGTACATACTGACATAGCTAGTGGTGACACCAATAAAAACAATTTACTGCTGAAAGGATCTAAGACTTCAGGGTTGCTTCAAGTGCTTAAAATTTTGCTGGTAAAACCAGAAAAGTCTGACTACAAGACACAAACACCTGCTAACGCACAGGAATAAAAACTAAGGAGCAAGCAGAAACAGAAGACAAAAAAGCAACAGTGAGGGAATAAAAATTGATTGCCTAAGTTGATCCATTGAGTTTCTACCCTGAAAAGAGAGCAGAAGTGACGCATTCCACTCCAGGAGGTGAAGGGACCACATTAACAATGCTCTTCTCCCCATTACTCACCATCATCAGGCAGAAAGAAAAGGTGGCTTTGTTTAGGAAATCACCCTTTCCAAACCCACAGTTGTCACATCAAGTGAGCAGTCCTGTAGGCAGGAAAGCCTTCCACCATTCCAGGATGGGGACAGCTTCCTGATTAATAATTTTAAAACTCATACAAGTGCCTATGTTGCTCTGGAGGGACACTACTACTGATACAGCCACCATTCCCAGTGGGACAGCAAGGTAACAGTGCGCCCAAAGGCCCACATCGGCACTGGCGCCGCACTAAGGTGTGCTTGGATAGAGTCACCATCCTGGAGAACATATAATTTAAACAGACCAGACTGATACAGGCACGAGAAAAACTAAAACCTCTGTAGCAACAGGTCAGCATCTGATGGTCAAGAAGTTTTCAGCTGAACATTTTTCTGTACACAGCACTGCTGTGTTCCAACCAAAAGGCCACCTTCAGGTATGTGGCTGAATGACATCGAGTTTCATGCCTCAAGATATCTCCTTGTGGACTTCATTCCGCTTTCTCATACTGCATTGAACCAGAAATCCCAGGTTGCAGCAGACAGGAATATCCAGCAAAATCAAGGACAGAGCCAACTAAGTCCAGGCTATCCAGAATTAAAAACCTTGACATTGTGTCCCGGTGATCCCCTAAGACGGAAAAAACTCTTTACAAGTATGTGTGTGTGCTTGCTAAAGGAGTCCAAATATATAACAGAAGGAAGCCAATTAAAAAGGTACTAAATACAGAAGACTTCAACTTCAGTGATTAGTGCTAGGTAATTTGCCTTGTGATAAACAACCATTCAAATCAGTAATAGACCTGAGGTTGTTCCACAGCTTGAAAGCATTCCTCTGAACTTTATCTGCTATCACAGCAAGTGCCAATGTTTATAAGTCAAATTTTGCCATGCAGCTCCACACCATAAAAGCCAGAAATCCCAGTAACTGCTTGCAAAAGATGACCACCATCTTCAGAGATCATGCTGACCACTACCATCACTAAATCAGCATATGTGCAGCTCAGTTGCTGTATGCAATAGCCAGATGCAGCTTCTCTTCAGTCCTACAAAATGAAATGAATGAATGAAGAAGAGACCAGGTTGGATATTTTCCCCCGAATCTATGGAAAATAGATTTTTCGGGACTATCCCCATCCAAGGAACAAAACCCATCATCCAGCTGTGAAAAATCCTAGTTTCATCACTACAGCATAGAGAAGGAGGGGAGCAGAAGGAAGAGGAAAAGAGGAGAAAAAAAAATGATAGCTGAAAAAAACCATAAAAGAAAACCATCAGTGAAAATTGCCCCTGAAACTTTGCAGAATTGTAACGGCTTTCTCTTGCTTAAATTGATTGGTGTAGCAATGTTATAAAATGACTATTAGGATTCATTGTGCACAACAGAAAGTGTGAAATGTCAGCAGACTATACAGCAAAAGTAATGGGTCCTGAACCCCTGTTAGTCAAAAATGATTTTGTTTCAAATTAGAAATTGATTTTTTTGGACACAAGCCCTTTACAGGCTTCCAACTTTTGTAGCTGTGCCTTGGAAGAGATTAACCTCAGCCACTGTTTGGGTCCAGGCTGATGATACCCTTTTGAAAGTTTCTTCACAGGGACTGCTTTTTAATGTTGGTACGGTCTTAACCAATAACACAAGTTATTTGTTCCTTTGAGAACTGCACCACATTTCTCCTCATTTTGTCGTTTTCTTTATTTTTATGCTGACATATACGGCAAACTGGCTGACAAGTTAAAATAAAAAAATAAAAAAAAGGGCTAGTTCATAATTGAACCAAGGATTATGTTCAAGGCTAAGCAGTGAAACATCCAAGCTGCTTTTGTTCCCAACCTTTTCTCTTCCTAAGAGAAAAAAGATTGCTTCTCTGCTCCTTAAGCAGAGGCACTAAGCTAAGGGCAGGATAGGTTCTAGCAGTAGAGACATTCCTGTGTGGCAAAATAGCAGGTTGTGATGGTGAAGTTGTCACTCAAGGAGGAAAAGAATGCAAAGATTACATTTAAAGAGCAAACCCCACTGCACTTATTCTCACTGCCTTTTGGGAACGTTAAAAAATAAATCACTGAAGGAGCTTTCTGAGATTAAGGGGGTATTTTTTTCTCTTTCATCAGGAACAGCAGACAAGATCATCATTTGTTATTTAAAATATTTTTTTATTGTTTTAAATGGAGCTACCACCTTCTCTTAGGTTGTTTTAAACACCTGCAAACCTCTTCCTTTAATTGTGCATTTTACTGATATCCTTTTGAACACACCATGCACACTCATGGCCCTGCAATATAGTATGCTTCCCCTTACCTTTCCCGGACTTGGTGCCTTCCCTCTTGGTCTGTATTACAGGGGTTTGTCCATCATCCACGTTTGCATCAAAGCCAACCATTTTCTTCCCTGAACTGCTCCCACGACTGCTCCCTGGTTTTCTGGAGTTTTTGCTCACTGGAGGTGTCCTCAGTAAATAATCTTCATGTTTCAACACCGGGACACTGGGAGGAAAGAAAGATCGTGCTGTTACATGATGCATTCAGCCCATTAACACTGCACTCAGCTCTCTACCCTACTTTTACTCTCCAAAAGCATAAACACCATGCTGCTGGTTGAGCTCTCTGTTGAATCCATTTATAATTTCTGAAAGCAGGACACCTAAGGCTTGAAGAGTTACCAACCCACTTTATCAGGAGTCTTTGGTTATCAGCAGCCAGCAGCACCCTGACAACTGTATTTGGAGTTTTGTGGCATTGGGCACATTCCTTAAAGCATGAGGTCCTAGATTTCTTGAGTGGTTACGACAGGACCAGTGGGATGAAGACATGCAAAGTACTTTGTCCAGCACAATGGGCTAAAACTGGAAGAAAGAGTAGTTTAAAAAATGCTCACTTTGATAGACTAAAGGGGAAACAGAGAAGATTATGTGAAGAGAAATCTGAAATTTTAGTCTGCAAAAGGAAAGCAGATCATAGAATCACAAATCATTTTTACTGGAAAGGACCTTTGAGATTATCTGAGTACAACTGCCAAGACCACCACTAAACCACATCCCCAAGTGCCACATCCACATGTTTTTTAAAAGCCTCCAGGGATGGTGAGAAGCTGATTCAAGAAGAAAATGGATGAGAAGAGAGGAGACAGAGAGGTGAGATGAATGAACAGAGGTACTTTTAAAGAGGATAGAGAATGTATGAGCAAACTGGTGGGAGAGCATCTGGTGCAGAAGTGCAGCACTTCAAGTAAAGTAAGAAAAAAGAAAGTTAACCTGAATCATTATGGCTCAAGATGAACTTCAACACAAGATTGTAAACACTGCATGGATAGAGGCAGGAGGCAAATCTGGTGATGGGGAGCAATCACGACCTCAAGCTCTGCAGACACAGGCATCTCAAAATGTTCTGGGCAGACAGGAGTCTATGAACACCCACATTTCTCTAAGTCAAGACAATATACTGCTTTCAAATTCTGCTCTCTGGGAAATAACTACTGCTTTAAATGACAATTCCCAACATATGTAAGTCATTAGTTCCTGTCATAAAAAGTCCCTTTATAAAAGAAATTAAAAATATTAAAAAGTATCTTTGTATTATCCACATGAAATAATACAATCTATCCCAAGATTATAGTGATCTACTTGCAATCATGGAAGCGACAAACAGCTTTCCTAAGTTATCAGAAGATTAAACAAATCTTAACAGCTGGACTCTATGATCCTAGAGGTCTTTTCCAACCAAAACCATTCTACATTTTTATGATAAATCTTTTTGTGCATTTTACTGATATCCCTTTGAACACACCATGCACACTTACGGCCTTGCAACACAGTATGCTTCCCCCTACCTCTCCTGTTTAAGCATCAATTTTACATTGGCAACCCAAAGACTGTCACTGAGCTTGTATTAGTTAGGATACAGCTTCATGGAGGCTGAATCACAAGAATTTATTACCTAAAAGCTTGCACTACTGAAGCTGCTGTAGATCTGAGGGAAAAGCAGGAAATGATAGCTAAATTAAAAGTTTCACATCAATGTACTGTATAAGACATTGTTTAATAGGGCCCACTGAGCCTGTTGGACAATTAGTATTACTCCTGTATTATTAATGCAGAACAGTATATAATGGCTTATGACCTATAATAACTGACTGAAGTGTTGGCTATAACTTCCCCAAATAACCTTGGTTTACTTTAGGGCTTCTAACTGTGTGACCACTAATAATACTGCAAAGTGTTTTTAAAATTTATGGTGGACTAAATTAGTATCTTATTTGAATTATATGAAATTATTAACCTACTAATTCCTGCAACCCCAAGAGCAGCAAGAGGTGGTTTTGGATCCTAGCGACTGCTTAAGGAGGCTTAAAAGTGTAATACCTGACCAGATTTCTCTGATAAAACAGGACCTGATATTCCATTTGCCTGTACTTGGATGATTAACAGCATTTAAAAAAAACAGTGAGGTTGTCATTATTTGGATGCTTTTTCAGTTGTTTAAAGCACATTTGATTACAGCCTACAGTCCTCATGTGAAGAGAGTGACCTTTGGCTTGCAGATAAGGAGGTGATTACTCGACTGGTTCTTCTTCTGAATGCAGTATCTTCTACATGGTGCAGTTACCTCTAGAATACTGAGTTCCATTTTAAATAAAGCAGTGGCAGAGGCAATTCAAACACAAACAGACACCAAGAAGAAGTTACATAAGCTAAGGTATAATGAATAACAGAAGTAAGTGTACTTGCATTTATAACTGCAAGAAAAAATTAGTTAGAGCATTATTGTTTAGTATGTAAGAGAAGACAGCTCATGCTAAAGTTTTGCTCAAGTAAGGATGGAGTTTCAGATCTTAAAATGACACTTAATCTGAAAGGTGTGCAGACCAAGGAGGGAAAGGGATAATGCGGAGAGATAAAAAATTCAGTATTAACTATCTACCACAATTAAACAAAGAAAACATAAGGAAAAAGAAAATCTGTTTCAGAACGTAATTACTCATTCACCTCTGGAATAATGAGTAAAAAGAATGATGTGACTATTGCAACCTGGAAATTCAAACTCAACATATGGTCCATAGGAATCAGCTATTTACATCTGGAGAGATTTAGCAGCAAAAGAGGTTCTTCTCCATTTTCAAATCTAACTACCCATCATGTCACTCAAAGGCACCATGGTTAGTAGGACTTCCTGCAGGGCACCACAATATCCAATGAATTTTCATGGCACTCCTTGAAAGTAAACAACAGAGAAGACTTTCTAAATAAAGATCTTACTAACTTAGCTACGCTACATACCAAGGCAGGAGATGTAGTGTCACCAGAAAAGAAGTGAGTCTCAACACTGCTGCCTCATTATGAATATCCAAGTAGACCATCACCAAAGGAAAACACACCCTGAACATTCCTTCCATCCTGTCTAAGCCTCATATCGCGATATCCCTGCTGAGCATGAATGGCAAATTTTAAATGTCATTCAGGACCCATTGAATACTGCTAGTATTTGCATTCCTTAAAAAGTAGAAAAACATTAACCTTTTGTTTTATTGAATTAAAATGCCATGGAAATGCTGATGTAGTCTTCAGAGACTGAAATACTTTTACAAAGAAGAATAGCTGTCATTTATTAGACACAAAGAACAATTACTTGATAGGATGCTTTCTGACAAAAAGCAGATTGGTATTCTCATCATAGAAAAGGCATTGTAAAAAAACCCAGCACAGACCTCTGAGACTTGAATAATTTAAAGCTGCATTTGGTGCAATTTGAATTTTTCTTTAGGGAGGCAAAGTTAAATACCTTTAATTTGTTCTAATTATTTCAAATTTGCAAGTTAATTATGGCTGATCATTAAATAACAAAAAGGACTATCGTCTCCATAGAGTTTTACCTCCTACCCTCTGCATTACTTAAGCTAGATTTTAGTATGCATGAATTAACTTTCTAAATAATCACACGGTTTGACTAAATGGCTCAGTAAAATGAGCTCTGATCCTCAGAATAAGCATTAATGGACATTAGAAAGGCTATTGGGACCCATGTTACTTACATTATAAGTATTTTTAATGGGGTCTTATTTACTAATCTTTATGTACTGTTCAAGTTAGGGCACCATATAGATACATTATTCTGCTTTAATAGAGGAAAGTCAGTTCTTCAAGATACTAAAATAAATGTCCACTTAGAGCCAACTAAATTCATTTGTAAGCTAATGCAGGAAAACTCTGATAGAATATAACTTGTTTTAGCTGCTGATCCTGATGAATCAATCCAACATAATGGCAGCCTTGGTCTGCAAATGGAGTTTTGCAGCTCTGTTGAATCGCTAAGCAACCCAAGCAGCTCAGGCTCTTGCCAGAGTCGTGCTTACTATCAGCATGTGATTTACCTCGCCCATGAGGTTTCCTCTCTTCCCTGCTCCACACCCAGAGCTCAGCTGACTGGGTTCCCAGTCTTCGATCCCAGATTTGGATGCTCACCTTTCACTGAACTCTGATCTTTGCGTGCATTTTTCAGTGCGGATCAGGCATTCAGAGAACAAGACTATGGTGTAACTACTCAGAAACCCAAAACACGAGGCAATTCATGCCTCCAGTATGTATGTTCAACAGATGGCTGCCTTAATGGTACCCTACTGCACTCTGCTGAGGCAAGGGCTTGCGAGTTTAAGCATTATCAAACTAACAGATTGCCGTGGTAGGTTAGCTCCAAAAGCAAACATGTTGGAATGTTATTTTCCTGTTCCGTAATTTCTGTTTTAAAAATAAAATAATTAACAGTTCATGTGTGCAATCTGCTGCAATTATATCAGGCCAAGAATGCATAACACTTAATGATGCAAAACTGGTGATAAGTAGACAACCCAAGCAATACGTTTTTGTAGCTGAAACCTGAATTGCCATTTCAGATGCAGTTTGACAAACAGGCTGAAAATTGCTTCCTCCCCTGCCACTTTGGCTGGGAGTGTTTTCCAGCCAGATCAGTTTCCAGAGTCAGTTCAGTATAAAGCAGCAGCACTACAAGCACTGGGACAAAGGATAAGATGCCAGGATCTTCTTTTCAGCAGGGGTCCAAATTTATATCAGCTCACATCACACTTGTTATCAAACAGCACTTTTGAAAACCACCCGTTCCAAAGTGGGGCTGCTAGGGAGGTTGTTTGTCTGCATAGCAAATAAAAAAAATATTTGCAGGGAGAAAAGAAGCACTGTAGGCTTTGGATGCGTGGATCTGAAAACAAATGGGAGTGGTCTACTGAACAACCACAACTTTTCCAGTCCCCTCAAGTGGAGCTGAGAAGAAACACATCAAAATGTACGAGCCAACAGAGCAGCACATAGGAAAGAAAAGGGAGATTGGTCTACTTGCTACTGCTTTGCGCAGGATGTACAAATCCACAGGGCAGCTGAGCAGAGCTGGAAGGGAGGTAAGAGAATTGCAGGTGATGAGGAGAAGCACAGTGTGAACTTCAGGGCAATCTCTCATCCCTGAACACCATAACCCTTCCTTTCCTCCCCACAAAACCAATCTGCTCACGTCAGCTGATTAACAACCTTAAAACCACACTCTTAAAAAATCTAAAGCCTATCAAATTTAAACATAGAACACTAGAGAAAAAGAAAAAAGCTTAGCATTTTCTCCTCACTTTAAGATGCAGGAAAAGTCCTATTCTAATACAGACTTTGCAGACCATATTCAAGCCCAGAGTGAGATTTCATGGGCCAATTATGAAACCTGGCATTTTGAGGCTTATGTTAGATGCATCAGCATGTTAATGGCACTGCTGGGATCCAGTGAATGTCACTACGAAACAGCTGCTTTCCTTTCTAGAAAGCATGTGCATTTAAAGCTTTGAGATCACAGAATCAGGAACCTTTTAAAGGTCACCTGGTCCAATCCCCTTGCAATGAGCAGGGACATCTTCAACTAGAACAGATTGCTCACAGCCTATCCAAAGTGACCTTAAATGTTTCCAGGGATGGGGCATCCACCACCCTTCTGGGCAAGCAGTACCAGTGTCTCCCCACTCTCATAGTGAAACGTTTCTTCATTGTATCTAACTCGAATCTGTCCATTAAGTTGAAAAGCATGACCACTTGTCCTGTCGTTGCAGACCCTGTTCAAAAGTCTGTCCCCATCTTTCTTAAAAGACCACTTTAACCACTGAAAAGGTGAGTCAGGTTTCCCCAGCACCTTATCTCCTCCAGCTGTCTTCAGGACCATGTCCATCTCCCTTCTCACACATTTTTTAGGCAAAAGGCAGGAAGGCAGGGACAGGTAGGGAAACACTTCAACAGTCAGGGAGAGTTCTGGAACTGAAATATAAATATTATCAAATCTGCTTGTAATAAAAGGATTTTTCATCACAGAAAATAGACAGTGATTGCCTACAATCTACATGTTATTATGCAGACAATATATTGCTGAGCTGTCATGCAGAGATTTCATCTCTTACAGCACTCTTCAGGCTCAATGCCCTTGAATCCAGTAATGCCCATGGCTGTGTCAGGTTTCTCTGTTGTTTTTAGGGTTTTTTTCCCCCCGTTGAGCTCGCTCTCTTGAATCTACTGCATTTGGTTTACTTTTCTGTCATCTTGGAGGAGCTATACTGGTACCTATGCTAAAAATTTTTCTGTATCTGAACGTGTACCAGGGTACAGCAATCCACAGCACGGCTTCCCCAGACCACTCTTTCCAAGACCAGTCCCTTCCCCATTCCCTCAGTGTCTGGTACTCAGATATTTAATTCCGCCAGCAAGAATTGAGGCTACATATGCTCTTAATTAGCAATGACCTATTAGATCATACCAGCCATAGGTGAAACCCTAGTCCTATTGAATCAATCAGAATACTGTCTTTATCTTCAATGAAGTCAGGACTTCACTTAATATATATGGTTAGAGGTCCATTTGTACCAAGTATTAAGCTAAACTTAACCTAGAATTATATTCATGCCTTCCCTTTGAAGCCCTCTCCTTCCTCTGGTTTAAGTTCACTACATTTCAACTCCATTCCAGTACCTTTCCAACATACCTGAGCTTTCCTAATAAACAGCAAAATTATAGCTGTGTTTACTTTTCTATCTTCCTTTCTGAATTCAAAGAAAATTCTAGCATAAAGGTTTTCAGACAGTCACAGAGAAATGGCCACAGGAAACAGACTGGCCAAGCTTTAGCAGGGCAAAATGCTGTGATTGTGCGTTTGGCCTTTCTTATAGAGCAGAGCAGAGCAGCTGTCGTTCCAGCAAACTCTGCTGTCAGCCTTCACAAAAGGAAGTCATGTAAATGTCAAGTCACAGGTATAAAAACAATCCTTCCAAACAGTGTCTGTATATCTGAAAAGCCTGCCTGGCTGTCACCAGTCAAAGCACCACGAGGAATGATGCAAAACCCTGTTTAGGACAAAGTTTTTGAACTAAATCTATACTTCTTCAGTATATCAGGCAGCATCACTCTCTCCTTCAGAAGGAGAATCACATGCTCTTCAGCAAATGCCAGTCTTAGTGCCTTATCCAGCATCCCTAGCGTTTGGCTGAGAGCCAGCCCCAATCACAAGATACCCATCGAAATGCCATATGCAAGCTATCTCCTGAACAAACATGCCCCAAATTGGATTGCAATTTGGTTGTGATAAAGGCATAGAAGAACAACACATCATCTCTTCTCAACTTGGCTCACCCAGAACAAAAGGCTTCACAGTAGATGGGCTGCATTTCAAAACAGGCTGTGGCAGAGATGGGTCTGGGTGTGCAGGTAACCACCTTATGTTTTCCTTTGCTAAGACTATCAGTAGACAAGCACTCTCTCCTCTATAGAAGTTTCCAGACAGGCTGATAGGTGTTGATAATAGCAGCTTTCAGTAAATGAGCAGCAATTGCAAAAACCCTTTTTCTGATCATGGATCACATCATGGAGCAATCATTTGCTAAGGGTAAGTGACAATACAGCAAAGGAGGGACACAATGAGAGCTGAACAGTAGATACTCACAGGGTTTTCAGTATGCCCTACTAATAAGATATTCTGAAGAAATTCCTAATCAGAAAAATAGATATTTAAGATCGCACTATTTTGTGCAGGCATTCAGAGTTATACGGGCACAGAAAATCTGGAGTTTTGGAGGATCAGAACAATTTATGAAGACATAACAACTACAGTTGCTTCTGTTCATCGACAAAGTTATACTTGATTGATGCTAAGTTTCAAAACTCAAGATACCAGTAGGATAAATTTTCATTCCTGGTTTCTAAGTGAGGAAATGAAGGAAAGTTTCTTCTCACACCATTAGCAATGAAAATTAATAACCACTAAACTGGGCAAATACACACACCCCTAAGGATCCTGAGGTGACTTTCTGGGTCACTGACAGCTCCCCTGGTATCAGGGAACATGTCGCAGGGAAAGCCTTTCATAAATGCATCAAATTCCATAACAAACACAATTAGAATTTTTATACTGTCTATTCTTCTGAGACTGCAGAATCTGATTTCTCTAACCAGGAACCATTACCCCTGAAAACAACACAGCAGCACCCTTGCAGGACCCATCTTTTTCCATTAAATTTCTGTCCTCTGATTCTAATCACCTTTACCTGTATCACAGGATGATTGAATTAAGCATGTTAAGCCACGTTACTACAAGTTTTTACGGTTATAGGTCTGTTAGTGCTAAAGTCTTACAAATCTTGGGACTAGTGAATATGGAAGCTGCAGTGCTTTTCTTATTTCAAAAAGCCATTTGGCTCCTCTGCCAAATACAAACCTGACATGGCTTTTGATTTCTGTTTTACAATGATAAAAACAATCATGTTAGAATTTTGCCAGGCCTGTAACTACAAATGGCATCCTAAATACTCTCATACTACAGCATCTTTTAAAATGGTGTCATGCACTATCCCAGAACAGTTAGAAACACCCTTCTGGATGCATCTTCACACTTCATTGGCCTCTTTTCCATGATTAAATCACATCTGTGGGACATGGTCACTCTATGATTAAAGAGTATATTAATGATTTACCACTACACTAGTACTCATCCATATTATATTGCTTAGTAAAATGAAAACACTGAGATTGTTTATTGATCTGCTTTAAAAAAAAATCCTATAGCCTGAAATGAAGTAAACAGAGAAGTTGAGACTTTGGACTTTACTCTGATTAGTAGATTACCATGCCCAACACATGCAGATTTGACAAGATAGCTGTTGGTAAAAATTTAAAATAACAATTTTAGCCACTTCAGTTGCCTTAAATTCACTGAAGTTACATATTTCACAGGGCATGCTTGATGGCTAGTGACTGAAAAATCAAGTATTTATTGCCAGAGCAATACAGACTTAGATGCCTAAATAATGGCATACAACTATAAAAACCATGGCCTGGGCCCCACAGAAAATCCAGCACACTAAAGATTTCCTTTCAGTGCATATATTTTATGTGAATTTGACAGAACCACCAAATATTGACTCAACCAGGATGTTTACGGAACAGATTTAAGACGTTTTTGCACTCATATTTAGAAAATATTGAGATATAATAGAATTGAAACCAGACAGAAACCACTGCCTCACTAAAAGGCACATACCACTGAGATATGTATTGACATTGTTCTGATGTCCAGCATCAAGGGAAAGAACAAAGGGAAGAGATCCTGGCACAAGGCTGTTTGCCATGAAGCTTTAGGCTCTGGGCTGCCAGTTCCCAGCCTCTGGAAACTCTTTTGGTACAGATATAAGTGATTTTTGGGAAAGTCTACCTTTGCATAAGTTTGTTACAACCTGGTGGAAACATCTGTCCAGAGCAGATGCCACGACTGCCACTCTGACACCGTGACGTGGGTTCAGGGGTTTGCACTATTTGTGCTGCCAAACCATCTCAGCCCTACTGAGTCCACGGCAGGTATACAAACTTAAACCATCTCTCAGAGACACTGTTTGCTCAAAAAGCATGCAAAGATGTAAATGGAGATTAAGGGAACACAGAGTTAAAAAGAAAAGAAGGATTAACTATGCATCGATCAAACAGAAGGGCATGTAGTTATACAAAGAGGTGAAGCCTGGCACTATTGACAGAAGAGTGAAGACACTTGCAAATTGTTTTGTTTCAAACTCTTGTGCATGCTAGAAGCCACATGAAAATGTTTCTACAAAGAAGAGCTGATGACTTGTCACTGCAGTTGAGTTCTAATGCTTTTCTCCCCAGGTCACCAATGAAATCTTTTGAGCACGGTGTAGATTTGAGGCGGATTTATCAGGCAGAAACCATCTCTGTGATTAGCGCAAAGTAACACATTAGTTTGAAACTAACCAAATTAGGATTGAGGATGGGGAGGGGAAAAAAGCACTCTAAAAAAGCTTAGGACAAAAAAAAAAAAGAAAAAAAGAAAAAAAGAAAAAAAGAAAAAAAGAAAAAAAGAAAAAAAGAAAAAAAGAAAAAAAGAAAAAAAGAAAAAAAGAAAAAGAACCCAGACTGGTAAAATGCAAAACAAGAAAGACATTGTCAGAACAGACAGATGGAGGCAGAAGTCACCATGACATGAGCCAGTGGTTCCAAAAGACAGAAAGAATTAGGGAATGTAGTAGGCGCACATGGCTGAAAGCTAACCCCACACACAACAAAACTCTGAGTGCCACATAACAGAAGGAGTAAAGAAGAGATAGTGGTAGAACAAATAAAATAAGAAACAGCTTTATGACTTTTAACAGAAAACTGGCCCCTGAAGGTGAGTTTAAGAGAAGCAAAGGAGACAAGATCTGAATAAGCAGCCAAGATACCCATTTGGAAAACTTATTTTGAAGTAGGTGAATGAACACTGAGCAGTGAAAGAAGACTTTAGAGTAGTCAAGGCGCAAGAAGAAGGACAAGAGCAAGGGGTGTTGTTTTAACTGTTGACACACCAAAATGATACTTTGGCTGCGAAGGAGAAGGAAGCTGCAATAGCTGTCAGCAGCCCAGATGAGTGCAGAGAAGGAGAGTGACCCCAAGGTTATGAGTCTTACTGGCAGGGAGGATGTGGCATTATCAAAATCAGAAGTGAAGAGAGATTCAGAAGAAAAAAGTGAGGAGTTCTGTTTTGGCCAGATTAGGAATGATCTGAAGGCAAAACAACTGGGATTATGTGTCAGGGAGGCAGTCAGATACGCAAGACTAGAGGGAACAGAGCAGAGGGTTTAAGAGTTATTGGCAGGCAGATGATAGCCAAATCCATGTAACAGGATGTTGTCATCCAGTGGGTACAGAAATCTCCAGTTAAATCAAGGAGTGACTAAATCCCTTCCCCGCCACCTCACAGAGGTTCCTACTTAGTTTCAAATGAAATTATCTAAAATAGTGCTGCAAAAACATGCATAAAAAAACCTGACTTTCCATAAAATCTAAAGATCATACTGTTTCTAAAACTAGGGCAACCACTAAATGAAAGTTAACCCGAACAATAACTTTAGCTAAACTTCAGGTCACATGCATTTAATATAATGAGATGAGGAATATGAAAAGGCCATTCATAATGGAATTCATCGAGTTAGGAATGCCATGCTTAGCTGCCTTATAACATATAATTAATGATCCTATAAAAATCCAGCAGTACGAACTCTCTCGGCTGCCCGCAGAACTGTTCTTTATGCTGGGTAGGGCAAGCAAGCATCTGCTTCCACAAATACTGCCCTTTGAGAAGCTCAAAAGCTTTTTTTCCCCTGTTCCATCAGGGACCACAGTGCCATTTCCATGACACACTGAGCTTTGAACCGTTACCCAAATCAGACTATAGCATTTGGCAACCCAGTACACATCTGTCATGATAGATTGGTTATTGGTCAAATGTTAAAGAAAAAGTCATTAACTCTCTTCCATTGCTTCTAATACCCCACCTTCTTCCAGATTATTTATAATCCCCATTAAACCCACCCTCTGTTTATAGTCTTCTAACACAACAGTGAAATATATACCGTCTGGAGATCTGTCTTGCCTTATACCACTCCCAACCATTTGGTACAACAAAAGATGTTCTCTCTCCATCAAAAGGCCTAAACCCTCCTGAAGCATTGATGCTCACATTCAAGGTTAAAGGATTAAGGCCTGAAGCACTGAGTACCAGAGGAAATGAAGCCAAATATCAAAAGAAACACAAAAATCAATCCTCTTCACCACAGGAGCAGTGAGAAGAACAAATCAGCTAGGCTGAATCTAAAATTTTCTCTGCGTGGCTCTCAAAAATTAGCACTTTTAAAAAAATAATGGGTAGTTTTGCAAAGCCTCAGCACCGGTGCAAAGCCACGGAGTTCAACGCTATACATCAGTATGGTCTGGGAAGTTTTATGTCAGAATAATTCAGTGGCAAATACACAAAGTCCACTTCAGAGAGAGCAAGAGCTGGGAAGTGAGTTGAGAGCATGTGTGCTGTTATCTTTATATGCAGTCTGCAAATCTGCAAGTGGCAGAACCTAATATTTACTAAAGTTTGCCTTTTGCTTCAATTCTCTGTGTGCTGAAGTGCAGCCAAGGTCACAGGAGGGGTGGGGGAGTGGGTTTTAGCTTAGTGCAGCTGTGATCATGGGCAGAACAGCAGGGTACAGAGGATTTCTTGCTTAACTTTGTAATACCAATAGCTTTTGTTCTTAGTCCTGCCCCATCAGTTCTGATATAAGCTTTTAAATGGCATGAAAGTTGTGCGGGCGGGTTTAAAATTTCCTGATTTAAAACTACCTTCCAGAACATTTTGCTTTATAAGGTTTTTCTTAACTTTTCCAACTGATAAATTTCTGGGACATATGAATGTCTAGGTTAAACATAATATTCTCTTCATCCAAGATTACACATAAAAATAAAAAGTAACAAAATAGTATGTCTGAAAAAGTAATCTACTCCAATTTATAAAAAAAGAATTCAGGTTTTCAAAATTCAATTCAGGCAGTAAACTAACAGTGCCTACATTCTCCCATAAAGGAGGCATCTGCAAATGACTAGCAAAAATGTCTCTCACTGTCTGCAAGTGTTGGCAAGGAATAAACTCCTTCAGGAGATGCATGCATTTCAAATATTTCAACCCAAAGAAAAAATTCTCCAAGCATTTTCAGTTTTGATGTGGGATATTACCAAACCAAACTCACGCAGAACACTGACAGGAAAAGCAAGTTTCGTGAAAATACCAGAGCACTTGTGTTTTAACAAGCCTGTTTTCACCAACTGCCCTCCTAAGCTTAGCAGTGTTTCTAACACCTGCATGTCTGTGCTTTTTGAAGACCTCACCTACAAGGCTGAGTGTATCTGTCTATGGAAACCACTTGCAGCATTTCCTGCTTACATCTTACACCTCCAGTCTCTCAGTAGGCTTCCTGCTCAAGGTTACTTTGGACTGCAATGGGAATGATGTAATACTGCTGTGTGCAGCAGACGCGATCGTGAGAACAGAATCAGCATAATTCAGGTAAATGTTAGATAGGCAGCTTGAAATCACTGTTGCAGTTGAAAGTAAACCTGAAAATTAGATTAGTGAAGGAACCAGGTCAGCAGAAATGAACTCCTCTCTCTCCAGTCCGATAAGGATCACTGCCTACTCTAACAAAAAAACTCCAACATTAAACGCATGCATAGGTATATGTAAAAAATTGCTACACACTCCCATTTATGCTTTTAGTAACCACATCAGAACAAAAACCTTCACCCTGTGCAAGAAAACCTACTACTTTCAGAGTCTGCACGTGGCACTAATGAAGCAAAAATGTGTGTCTAACTCTGACTGTACTCTCCCATACGTCACAGCAGACTCCAGCAGCCATCTGTTGGAAGGATGCTGTGCCTATATATAGCCAGACACCACCACAAGAGAAAGAAAAACTCATATCTGCACCTAATTCAGCATGTGCACTATTGGCAGATCTGCAAGCACTTTTTTTTTACCGGCCAAACAAGCGTTTGCTCCACAAATATCCTATCTAAAAATGATACAAACTTCAATGTAAAATTATCTGGAACAAGAAAGTAACTTGGTGGTTAAAAGGAGCACTAACAGGTGGATAAGCAGCTTCCAGATACACAGATTTTATGGGCCATTTGCAAGCACAGTTGATTTCATCCCAATTTAATGTGCCAGTCTGCCAAAACAGCAAATAGAAAAAATAAAATCCCAACAAACTGTATTCAGTACGTTCCTAAAAGTTGGTCAAGTTCCTTATAGACATAGCTCAAGAGACCAAGGACAACTCAGAGATGACCTGAAGCCTGGGAGTCTTGGACAATGAGCCAGCTGCAGCTCTGGTGACAGTTTCTCTTTCAGAGGCTCAGGCCCGGGACACACCTCAGGACCTGGGAGGTGACACGCTGGAATGAAGAACTGAGAAGAAGACTCCTCATAGGAAACAAAATGGGTGCTACCACTGTTTTTCAATTCTCTTCTCCTTAAAAACAGGAGTAATGGGGCCAGCAAAAGTCAGGTCAGCAGTGGCAGAGCTGTATGACTGCGTATGATTTTTATTTTATATTTAAATTACTTGGAGGGGAGAATTGTGTGAACAAATCTGGATATGCCTGGGACAGCAGGGGGAGCTGCGAGTCTGCGTTCCTCTGCAGGTCTGTTTAATTGCACTGAATATTTGGACAAAAGCACGTAAGTGTGCTTGCACATCACCACAGAAAGATGACTGCATGTCTAACAAGCCTCAGAAAAGAGAGTTCATAACAAAGCATTAAACAAGGAGCAACAGATAATTGTCACCTTCTCGCACTAGATAATAAAAATAGTTACACCATAAACATAAAAATCTTTTAAAAGACCCCTGACAGCACTCCCTCCTGGAACTATCACCATAGCAATGAACATCCAAGTACAGGGGAAGTATTGCTGAATCCTGTGTTTGATATTTTCAAGTAACTAAAAATACAAACTGGCAAAAATACACACGGGTGATGTAGAACGAGGCACACAAACATAAAGAGCCTTCAATGAAATTAAAGGTGGCAAATTCCACCTGCAAATCTTTAATACACCAGGAAAGAATCCTTTCACCAGGTAGCACACATTGAAAGAGTGCCTGTAGATAACTGTAAACACATCTCATAGCTGCTGTATCCAACAATTCCTATTTAGAACGTTTTGCACGGGCTTGTGTAGAGGCTCAGTGTCAGAATTGTGTGAAATCTGAGGCAAAGATGCCCGTTAGAGAGAAGGCAGTAAAAAGCCACACTGGCAGAGCCTTATAGGAAACCTAAGACTCGGAAAAGCAGGGAATCTTGAATGTTAAGATTTAGGCACGCAGCAGCGCTCTGGGGAGGGGTGCTTGCAAAGTAGAAAACTCTGTCTCCTCTAGCTGGTGCCATTAAATACAGTTTATTTCCATGCCATTCAGATCCAAAGTTAAGATTAAACGAAGGAGGGAAGAGTTTTAAAATTCCTTTCCCAGATGCAGATGTCAGGAGCACACACAAAAGCAGGTGCTGGGTGTATTGATCCTACTGAATACGCATGGAGTGGGTACTTGAGCATGTACCAAGCATCTGCGTCTGGGAGATGGAAAGCACTTTGTAAAAGGCTGTTTTATGCTAAACAAATGCATCAGGTTATGTTTTTATTTTGAATATTTTAAAGCATCTTGCACACTGGGGCAGACTTGAAAAGAAATTATACAGACAACTTGCCATTAATTGCACAAGCTACCATCTCCATAGCTGCAAATCGGCTGTGAGCTCACTTAGGAGCACTCCAAGATACTGAAAACCATCCTCAATAAAACCTGCTCTGACTGCTGCACCTTAGAGAAACGGAGATCCTGCATCTGAAGGTGGTTCAGGTCCCACACGCTGGCCCAGCTGCAAGTAGGCAAAGGGACAGGCACATTTCGTCTCAATGTGAGGGAAGAGACAAATCCAACACTGTGAATTCATACCTGAACAGGCATTCCAATAGGCTGAGATGGAAGATGCTTGCTGACAATGACAACAAAAAGACCTTAATAGCACAAGTAGAAGAAAAAACAAAACAGGCAGCCCTTTGAAAATCTGGCTATGATTTGTAGTAGCCCCTGAGATGAAAGTTTTCATTTTCACTAACAGACTATGAGGAAAATCCGTATCAGAAATCAAACTCTGTACTGTATTTGCTTGTGGAATCTTTTTTGCTTTCTTCAATGAGGGAAAAAATTAATCCCTACAGGAGACGACAAGATGCCTTTTAAACTACATACCTCATTTCTGACTACAATTACCTTTCAATAGTCTGGCACAGCTGCATGCTCCTATTTGCTTTTTTTTTTCATTAAGGGTTCCTCTATTATTGTACCCATCCTGTAGCATTTATGCCTGGCAGTGATGCACATTCCCTTGTCTACAATTCTTCCCACAGATAGTAGACGATAAATTGCAATTAGATTTTTGTAATTGTAGATAATTAACTCAAAATGAGCTGTTAATTATATAAAAAACAACGTTTTTCAGTTCTTGATTATATTATTTATTTCACTTTTCACTTCAGCAAGTTTCATATTTTAAAGGTATTTCACCATTTCCTCTAAAATTCCAGGATATTTTTAAGCTAAGTTTTGCTTATTTGAAGACTGAAATCAAGTTCTATGTTGTGAGATTTGCTAGAAGAGCTCTCATGTATGAACTGGAAGTCAGTGAGGGCTGATTTTCCATTAGTGTTCTGCTGGCATTTGCTGTAACAAGAACTGTTTGACAGGTCAGTCAAAAAGCAAACACCACCACCACAAATAAAAGGAAAAAAAAGCCCCCACACCATGGGGAAAAAACAAAAAAAAACCAAAAAAACCCCCAAAAAATTAAAAGGCAGGGAAAAAAACATACCAGAAGAGACAGTTAAAAAAAGGATGTATGTCTACCAGCTTTTCCTCTTTTCTAAGACCTAGCCACACACTTACACACTCTCCCTCTCTGTACTGAAGAAAACATCACTTACATATTCAAATGCATAAAAGAGACAAATGGACTTGTCTTCCACAGCCTCTTTAAGCCCTACATTAGAGTAAATTATTTAGGGACCATTCATCTGGTAACCTTTGCGAAACTGAAGATGGCATATAGGAAGAAAAACTTCCAAGTGTTTTGCTGCCAAACTTTGTAACCAGCTGGCATGGCACCTTGAGACTGCTCAAACACACAATAACTTTGAAAAATTACAGTAAATTAAACCAGGGGAATGAAGAGAGGGTGGGAAACCTTTTGAAATCTGGGACTCTCATTTTGTTAACAGAACAGGTTTTCCTCATTTTCCCTGCTAGGATATGTAGATATTTGCATGTTTTTGGTAAACTGTTGCCAAGAAGCCCTACAGATGTTCTAGGTTACATTTTTCCTCCAAGGGGCTTAATGCTACTGCATCTTAAATATGTCATGACTCTCCATCTTTTTTGTTACAGTGATAATACTTTGATCACTTCAGTTTGTGTGAAAATGAAAGAAAAAAGCATCAGAATACAACAAAGATATGCCAGTAACTCACAGCAGCCAAACACCTGGTTAAGCAGTGAAGTATTCCAAGGAAACTAACAACTCCTGCTGTTCTGAAGAAAAAAATGCTTATCAGTGAAAAGGGATCTCAAAAAGAAAAATAAAATTAGTATAACAAAGTTAAAAAATAAGAAAAAAGAAAGTATTGGACCCTTAGTTTACAAATGAATTATCAGTTTTTTCAGTATTCTCAGAACAGAAAAGTTTATTATTTTGAGGTATTCTCTTGTCGCTAAAGGAGTCTTTCAAAGCTCAGCTGCTCATCTTGTCCAGCATTCTTTGGTCAAAAGAACACCTACAGTTGCAGCACAGAACAAGAACCTGTTACTTTCTGAGAAAAGGAGAAAACCCCGCCAAATCCACAGTTTTTATTTGTTGCTTTTCTAATACGCCTGAATCTTCTTCCAGTGTTAACTTGAATGCGACAGGGTAGGACAGAAGGAAAGTACAATAGTGCACTGATTGAAGTTTTAAATAGCAAGCAGGATGGAGATAAAGAGCTAAATATTGGCTTAACTCTGCTTCCAGTTATTTCAGTGGTGGTTTGCTCTGATCACACTGAAGCAGAGGTGCAATGCAGAGGTATTTAAAAAACAAGTAACTTGTCACCAACCATGGAAGATCTATCTGAGAGTTAAAGGATAATGCATTATTTACATCAGCTCCAAATAAAGACTAAAGAGATATTCTGATCTTAATTTAAAAAGTAACAAGCAGCACCTAGAACAAAGAACTAAAACTAAGATTTTGTGAAAACTCCATTTTGCACCGGGCTAAGAGGTGGCACACAAAACCTGAAGCCTCTTCAGGAAGTAAGCCCCTAAACTTTGAGTAATAACAGGTCAGCATAACTATTGAGTTGACTCATAAAACACAGCAGTCAATGAATTTTACCCTTCCTGCAGAAAAAAGCTCTTAATCTGAAACAAACACATGAACAAATACACTTGGCAGGCAACAGCACACTGTCAAGAAGATATACCGACCCTGTGAAGCACTTAGAAGTGAAGAGAGAAATTACCTTAGCCCCATGCTGCTGCCGTTCATCATCAGAGCAAGTTCTCCGGGTGCTTCAGCAATGGGCACATCTTCTGAGCCAGGTACGTGGCCTCTAATCCTGGAAAAGACGAGTTAGTTGGTTCTGCAGCTGGTCAAATCATCACACCAGGAACTTGCCACTCAAAGATGACCTACGTGTCTACAAATGGGGCACTTACACACGTTAAATGCAGAAGCTTTCACAATTGTCTTCACACTTTCAAATATATTTTTGTGTTGGAAGGCTGGTTTAGGCCCAGTGCCTTTGCTTCTAAGGGTTACCACTGGGAAGAAGTTCCATTTACAGATTACAGCACCGGAGCTCAAAGGCATCACGTGTAAGATGCATAGAACATAATTTGTTTAAGATGGTTGTGTGTCCTCAAACTACGGGCCCACAAATGATGCTCCATTTTTAATAGATCACTCCACCTTCTCCCTTCTCTCCAACAAAGACAGAAAAGTCAAGATAGAGGTATTTCTTTTTTATTTGAATAAAATTCCTGTTTCCAAGCTTTGCTGTTACTGGCCTGCTCCAGCAAGGCTTGAACCAGGAGGAGCCACTGAACTACCCCTTGGCCTGTACATACACACACCATTTTTGATAGCTGAGCAACTATTTCACATAGAGAGAAACTGCAGACTGGAAGTACTATGGTCACGTGAGGCTAAATAGGGAAATGTGGAAAATTAAAAGCAGTTATGATGCAGCGTGGCAAAAAAAAACAGATCAATTCACACTTCAGCTGAAATATTAGAAAAGTTAATAGCCAATAATTGCAAATGGTCAAACCTCTTATTTGTCATTCAGTGACAATGGACCTTAACCAGCACTCCACCCAGGCAGAAGGACAGACAAAATTAAACACTAGCTGGAAAAGGATTTTTCTTGTACTGTTTTTTATACTGTCATGATGTTCTAACTTGGTTAGAACCTCCTGACAATGAAGCAAAGGGTATTTGAGCTTAGCTAAACAAGTTTTTATTGTTAGTAGTATATAAAATTACCCTGTTACCAAGTGCAAAAGTGAATTATATATCTGGAACTGAAACAGAACTGTGATGCCTAAGAGATTTACCTCTAAATATGAAACATTTAATTCTAAAGATACTGAAATATTTTTAAGAGAAAGCACATTATATTCTAGTTGTTTTCTTACAGAGAATATGGCAAATCTGACTTCACATGCACCTCTGAAAAGAGATCACAAATATACCAAGTCCTCAGACTGATCATATATGATTTTTTTTCACAGAATTCTTTTTTGGTAACTAAAGCTCTGTAAACCATAAAGGGTTTTTTTCAGAAAAAAAATACCTAAAATAGATATAATGGTACTAACAACCACATTGTTACAGATATTTAAGGTGCATTTTTTTCTGGACTTATGTCTCCAAATCTGAAAAATTTCCATTAGAAAAAAAATCCACCAAAAAACTCAGTTTGTGTGTCCTTCATATCCACTTGTTTTTCATTAGAGGGATGCATGCATAGAATTAAGGTATTTGATGATTAAGAATCCATCTGTTCCTACTTAATTCTCACCTGAAGTCATAATCCTTTGTTAGCGACCTCAGTCATTTTCAACACACACAATTCTGATTCCCTCTAAGACAGGCACTTTTAAAGCCATATAAACACATTCATTTCAATGTAAGCAACAATCCAAGAAGACAAACAAAAGACCACCTAGATTACAGTACTCTCTATTATAGTTTGAAAAGTAACAGGGGGGCTGAAATTAAGAAGGGAAAGTGATGTATTCCTCCATGGTGGTTATAGTACACGGATGTAGGAAGTGGGTCATCTAATGCAGACTCTCATGGGATGCTGTCAGCAGCTGCCATATTAAAACAGTATTGAAATATCCATCCCTGTGAAACACTCGGGCCGCCTCTTCTTAAAAATGCACATTTTTCCCTATTGTTTTATCCTTCTAATGCTGAAATCCTAGTACTCAACCGAGTTACAGTGGCTAATTTAACCTGCTCCCATTCACTGTTCCTTTCACTGTAGTAACATCATACCAAAAAACAGTTGTTTCCTCTTTCTCAAAGACTCCATTTACATTGTCAGAAAAGTGTTACCTTCTGCAATAAACTCACAGGCCTTTCAAGCCACATCTCACATTTCTATGGCTGCTCCATCTCCCTTCAAGTTTTAAGCATGTACTGTGCCTCAGTCTTGGCATTCTCCCTTTTAACTAACATCCCTGGAAAGAAAATGTCCTTGCTACACAGTGCTCCCTTCCTCTTCCTTGAATGTATGGGGGAAAAACATACATTCCATATGTAAAAAAATATATATACACACACACACACATATGCGTGGGTGCGTGTCTATATATATGTAATGATCTTCACCTTTTCTGTAAAATACACTCCTTCCAGTCCTGACCTAGGAGGGTGCAACACTTCAAAACTGACCTTTCCAAGGAAAGGAGAATGCCACATCTAAGTCATCCACGCTCACGATGCCCTCTTGACAAATGTCTGCATTCTTTTCAAGTGCCTGCACTAAGATCAACCTCTCATTTTCCTCTACTGCTTCTCTTTTCCTACCTAGTCTTTTAGCAGTGCTTTTCTTCTGCCTTTCTTTCTACCACATACTGTTTTCCTCTGCTGCTTTCCACAGCTGTCATGCTGCTTCCCAACAGTATACACTAACATACTAAAGTCTCCTCTCCTCTGACTCACTGCTAGAAATTGTGCCACAAGCCTTGCCTGTCTTGTTTTATTCCATCTATTGTTGCCTTGTTCTATTCTCCCACTTACATCAACTATTGCCCATGTGCTCGCTGGAAATTTCAGAATTTTTTTAAAATTTTAAGTCTCAAAATCACCTGTTATAATCCATGCGGGACTGGTGTAGTTGATGTTGTTTTAGGAGCAGTTTTGCTTCTTGCTTAGTCAGTAAATGTTGGAGTCGTTCCTTTTCAATTTCCAGCTCCATTTTTTGCAGAAGCAGCTTCTGCCTTCTTTCTTCATACAACCTTTTAGCCAGCTCTGTTTCCTTAGGCCCTGAGTCCGTGCTGTGATTCAGCCCAGAACCTCGACAGTGCCTGGAACCATCACAGGTTTTCTGAACTGTCCCAGAGTGTTTTCTAAGTACCTGGCTGACACAGCAGCTCTCTTCCATGCTCCCTGAGCTCCCCACATGCCTCCAGGCACAGCCATGACTCACTTGCTGAGGGCACGTGCTCTGAAATTCACTTGGTCTCTGGTCCATCTCCTGAGCTTGCTTTACATGGTGAGGGCTCCTCTGTCTGGCTGGGGAAATCACGTTGTTGCACTTTCTGTGCAAATCGTTTTCCACTGGATACTCCTTCAGACGCTCCTGATGGTTGTAATGCATTTCAGTCCTGTAATCGTGGTTATTCCTGCAAGGCTGAGACAACACAACATGGGCTGGGCTTCCAGCCTTCGGTGCTCCACTGTTCTTATGAAGAGTCCAAGGTCTCCCAACACCCAAGAAGGAGCTGTCCAGCCCCAAAGATGGCTGTTGGCACAAGCTCTTCTTACTCGATACCTGCAACAGGAGAAACAATTTCCTGTAAAATACTAAAATTCATCTTTGTTCACCGACTTCCCTTGGTAAATGTACTCTCTTCAAAACAGAGCTGCTGGTCCATGTTGATGGACATAGAGCCAAACCCGACAAAATGTTTACCAGAACACAGACACAAATCTGCTATCAAATCTACGTTTCATTCCATCTACACAAGTGTAATAAATGTAAAACTACTGTCTGCAGGATCCTCAGCATAAAATGAGTCACTTCAGAGTATCAAGTAGTTGTGTGCATCTAGGGTTACATAAAATCAACTTGAAGAGTGGCAAAAAACATTAAATGTTAAGGTTTGAAAATGTTTAATTTTGAATACCGAGCCAAAAAATCCATTCAGCCACTATAAATACTCTTTGATTGGCTATTACACAGCAGGAGATTTGATGTAAAACATTTCACCTTGCACTGAATGGGATATTACTTACCGCTGGAAATTTGATGAGAGTTTTTGAAATATCTTTACAGAAACACAGATAAAAACCAACTACTTTCTGTAAAAAATGGTTGTACATCAAAAGCTGTCATTTAAATACAAAACATGTTTAAATACAGCTATAAACGTAAGTGATTTTTCAATTAAGCTGGGCAAGTGATTATAGTCTGATAAAACTCTGAAGAAAGCAAGCAACTGTAATTCACATTTGTCAACCCAGTACAAGCAAATTCTAGTGGTTTTGTTATAGTCACGGATATTATGTAATAGACATCCCAATCTTAGTTACATCCTGGAGTATCTCTGGACTAAGGTTCATCTAGGCAGCTAAGCATTTAAGCTTTTATGCACATCACAACAGCAGTGTATCAGGCACACTTTTGCTATCAGGCACATTTCTTTTGCTAGAACTGCGCATTAATTTCAATAACAAACTGAATTTAAGCTCCTCCAGCCTTTGGGACCTTCCACAAAGATATGGGGCTTTTTAATTACAGAAGCCAGATTTGTTAAAGATAGCAAAACCATTGCAGTGTAAGTGGTTTAGCAGGGAAATTTGGAATCCACTGATGAAAAGAAAAGGTATTATTTGCCCTCTGGCAATGCTTACAATAGATATGTATTGTGCACACAGACTGCCAGACAGTCAGCCAGACCCAAAACACTCGAATTTAGGAATGCAAGCAAGCATCCAGCAATGATTAGAAGAGAGATAAAATACAAATCTATGCACAATTTATATGTATAATTTAGATTCTTTTTTTAATAAATAAACAAAATACCAAATATACTCAGCTGCCCTTCAAGACAACCAATTACAAGTTTCTTGTAGACTTCACAGAATGTAAATTAATGTGGATTAGCACCTGAATACTGATATTTTATTATTTCCAGTTGTGTGCATACAAATATATCCTCTCTGCCATGTGATTGAAAGCCAAGGATGTCATGTTTTGCCCCAAAGGGCCCAGTGAGTTGGAGGCATTTGCATTAATGTCAGTGCTAAATGTCTGAGGAAAGTCTGGTGCTTGGACTGGGTGAAAAGTGCAGGACACGAAAATATTTTAAAGTCATAGGGGCTAGCAGGGCAACTGAGCAGAAATGCAACATGCTGCCAAAAAGATGGAGTTTTGTTATTTATTATTTGTAGCATGCCATCCTTGTCAGCAATATTTTCTAGAGAAATAAAGGCTACAGAGCCCTTTTAATCTAAATTAGACAATACAGAAAAGGATGACGCAGTCTCTCATTTCCGATATCACCTGCTTCTGGTTATAGAGCATTTAGGGCACCTACAAGGAAGAGGCTTTCAAGGTGGAGGGTTTCACAGTCCCCATGGACAGCAGAAGGTCTCAGACCTAAAGGTATTCTTAGAGCATCCTATCCAGGCTGGCAGTGTAGGGCGGTCTGCAGAAAGCAAACACCTGTCCTTCTGCAGCCCATAAACAGTAGTTAAAAAGAACACCCCAGAAAAAAAGGAAACTCAAAGATGAAACGTCTGAGAATACCTTTATTTTAGCAGTTTACCGACTGAAGAGACAAGAGAATGTTAAGAAATCTAAGCACACGAATGAAGATGTTACAAAATAATCATCAGGTTTAAGAATAAAGGTCCACATTGCAAATTAACTTCATGGCTGAGACTCTATTAAGAGTCCCTGAAGGCCCTAAAAGAGAGGTACCAGTTAGCGTTTGTTGACCTTGGCCGCCATTAAGTCTGCCCTGATGGTCTCAGAAATGGCATTGACATTTAAAGACTTCATAACAAGGCAGAGAAACTTTAATGTTATTTCACAGTTACAGTATGTTTGCAGGGGGGAAAATTCTCATTAATGTCATTGAATGTGAGTGGGATTTTTTTATTCCTTTAGAAGGAGGAGGTTATGTTAGGCAGAAGACTGAGTTCCAACATGCCTTTGATGGCTACTCAGTACTTTGCAGGGTCTAACCCCAAAGAAAAATTAACTATTAGGAGTCAGAAACTAGTCAACAACTTTTTTAGTAAATTGTGCATTTTCTGCTAAAGCCTTAATTGAAAATACAGCTGTATGGTAGATGTTACAGGGAAAATGGACTGACATTTACACATATAAGGGGTCAGAAGAGACTGGTACACGACATGACATATCTGTAAGATGCAGGACAGGTGAAGGGGAAAAGTAGAGAAAATAAATATTCCGAAGACCCACCTACTACTGTGAGACTAAAGACACACAAGCATAAGGAATCAGGTAATTTTACAAGATGAGTTTAAGAAAGATATTGCCTACGGGACACATGGAAACCATGACAGACCATGATGGAACAGCTGTGCTTTCTCCTCCACGGAGCTCTTCCAGGCTTGCTGTGCCGTATTTAAAGATACAAGTTCCTTTAACTGAGGCTTAAACAAACTCAGACTGCTCCTTGCAACGTAAGGAGTTAATAAGACTTGATCAGATGTGAAACTCTTGTGAAACAAGGCGATACTAAAAACGGTTTCAATAATCTTTAGAAGGATTTAAAGAGGGAGACACATGTGGAGGTCTACAAAGTCTTTACTGCAACCCTAGTAATTTTTGCTCAGGGATTCAGTGCAGAGCTTAAACAAACATCCAGTCCCTAAAACTTCCTATGAACAGACAAACAGTGCACCAGTTTTATGCACGCAGCATTATGATCTCTGCAAATTGTTCTTAAATGCAACTTGTGTGCTTTGCAGTTCTAATTCACAGCACTGGCAGAGGAAGCACAGTTACAGACTGACTCCAGCACAAAGGGCTTTGTACTGCAAGGGATGAACTAATAACTGAACAGATCTTTACAATCTCAGCACAGGCAAGGTCCTGACAGATTTTACTGCACATATAAATAAGTTTAAGAAACAGCCCAAAATAATTCACTTGAGAAGTCCTGCACTCTGAGGGACAAAAACTGGGGTCCCAGTAAAATACAGCTCAGAACAGAATTGCTAGAGATGTTAACAGCATTAGGAGTTTAGTTCATAGCACCTGGATTTGTAGATTTTAGCTGAAATATGTTTGAACACAGAAAAAGAGACAATGAAGTAAAATCATTCTCAGTTGTATCTTGAGAACATTTCTCTAATCTGGACTTTCAGCTCAGGGGTTTCTTTTAGCGGGGTAGAAACAGTGGAAGGAATACACTGATTCAGAACTAGTCTGTCGTGCTGATCTAAGTGGGGACTCTGAAGGAAACCAAGGAGAATGAACAAAAGTCGCAACCAGAGAAGAAATACAGAGATTTAAATATTTGTAAAGATTTTTAAAGATGAAGCAGAGGCTACCATACACAGAAACACCTTGAAGAGCACCAAGGCCACATACTTAAGACTCTTCACCAGTGTAGCTGTTCTTTGGACATGGTCAGCAAAATTTATTAGGAAAAATTCGTTCACTGAAAGCGTTGCCAAGCTCTGGCACTGGCAGAGGCAGTGGTGGAGTCACCAGCCCTGGAGGTATTTCAGAGATATGCACATGTGGTTGGAGCTTTAGCGTTCGGCTTGGCACTGCTGGGTTAATGGTTGGACTCAGAGGTGGTTTCCAACCTAAACAATTCTGTGATTCCATCAGTGACCCAGGTGACACCCTCACTAGGGTATACAATCTAAAGCTGGAACTCAGTCACCACTCTGCACAGTTGATATATGGGTCTCATCTGAATAAAGCTTGGCTTTGAGTTTCAGGTCTATCGACGGTATAAGCACTTGCTTTTGTCAGCAAAATGAGGAGGATGTATTATAAATAAGCTCAGATAGGATATTGGGGAAACAGAACTGCTGTTTTTAAGAACAATTACATCAAATTATAGGACTATTTGAAGTACGTTACTAGTGATTAAGGAGCTATTCTTTCCAAGATTCTGTAAGAATTTATCAGGGAGAATGAAAATGGGTAAAGATTTTAAAGTATATTAGTAGGATCTACTGAAGTGTATAAATTTTTTTCTTTAAATCATATAATCCTTTGTTAAAATCTGTACCATAAATAACCCAATATCAGTTATTACAAAGTGCCATGTAATAGTACAACAACTGTCTCTGTCACTACCTAAGATAAATACAGTAGATAACTCCTAAGGTAAGCCGACCATTTTTCAAGCAAGAAACAAAGCACTTTTTTCTGTAGAAATTATGTCTAGCTATGATTGCCATATTCCACTGAATAAAACAAGTGGTCTCAAATGAAAGATATCGTGAATGACAGTCACCAACCTGTATTTTTCCTGTAAAAATCTACTGAACTAAACATACTGAGCAGGCGTAGCAAAAAAAAGTAATACCACACCACAAAAAAGTGACTCTATAGCTGCTAGCTGACAGCAGAGGAACACCTCCTATGTTTGTGCTGCCTTCAGTATTTTTTCTCCTCTTTGTTACGAGGGTTTGAGCTGGCATGCCAGGTGCACAAAAAACCTGCATTCAAAGTAGCATGTGAGCATTTGCTGGCACTCAGCTTTAAGTGTATATTTTGCATTCATAAACATGCCACCCTTCTTCTCCAGCTACCCAAACACTGCAGATAATCTCTAACAAAGGCTCCCATTTCAGATCAGCAGACTGGTTTTACACTGCCTGATAAGGCAGTTAATAATACAGTGCTCTGAGAAAACTAAAGCAAGGTGTCTGCGTGATGAGTCTTGGAAGTCACTGCGAGCAAAATGTCCATTAAACCCACACGGTACCCACACACGGCAGTGCAATACCTGGCCACTAAATTCAAGCAAACATACTTTCTTTTCGAAACAAAACTGTATCATTCCTGTTTGCACTATAGAAAAATACCACTACACTAATCTTGACAGCACCAGGTCCAACTATTAAGATTCAATGTGCTGCCAACATTATAAAAATAATAAAAAAAAAACCCCCAATCTTCTGACTTCAATTTTTCACTTCTGCCCTTTATTTTACTGAAGAATCAGTAGTTCAAGACCTGGATAAATATTTCAAAAACTATACTATTTGTGAGCAGAGCAGGTCACTACCATTTCCCAGTGCATTTGGAGTTCATGTGAAATAAGGGCAGAAGAGTGATGAGCTGCATTTTTAACATGGGCATATACAGAATAGTTGTCTAGCTGATAGAGAATGTGTAATGCAACATCTGCACCGTACGCCTTGCCAAAGCCCATCCCAAATAAATGTAGTGCATTCTCCCTAGTGCAATTAACTCTTGTACTCTGGCAGGTTGTGCTAGAAGATCATCAAGGTAGATTACCTTCCAGCATATGAACTAAATACTTACAGGTGTTATATCATCAGTTATTACTTACAAACTTCTGCATTTAACAAGACATCCAGGCAAATGAATGATCTAATTTATGAATTATTTATAAGAATTTCACAGCATGCTCCTGGCGTCATCCATGGCCTTTTCCAGGTCATATGACACCAATTAGAGCTGAATTTTAAATTATTCAATAACCTGAACTCTCTTGTCATTTAACATATAGATATCAATGCAGTAAACAAGTTAAGTCTAATGGGCCCTGGAGGTTTGCGTTCCTCCACCCATCAGCAGCAGAGGCTGTATGCTACCACTGGAATAGAAAATAATAGAATGCAGCAGTCAAAAACATTTGCAAGGTTTTAATAAGTTATTTTGCCTCCCTTAGGGATTTTAGTATAACTTACAAGCCCTGAATCTAAAACATATTAAAGTCCTTAGCTATGTGCTTTTAAAACAAAATTAGGACATAGCAAAAGAGCAAGTCTGACACTAACCCTAATTTAGGCCCTTAATTTGAAATGTAGTGGAAATTATGGAGTAAGCAAGATTTACTATGCACAACTCATTACCTTCAGGCTCTCCTACAGTAGAGCCAAAAATAGTCCCTCTCCCAACACAGATACACCTGCTTAAAAAGATAAGGCTACACAGAGGGAAATGGAAAGTTAATTTAACAGCTACCAGTTGACAGGCGTATCTCATATTCCTCACCATTTGGGTGGCAGAAAGACTTCCACCATTTTTCTGTCCCAACAGCACTGGAGACACCAGTGATCTAGAAACCCATCAGGATTTGGTTACTGGTTTCAAGACATAACACTTCAGAGAGGTTTCAGGTTGCAGCACATCATAAAAAAAAGAAAAGTGAATGTAACAGCCTCCGAAGCACAGACGCAATTAAAGCTATCTTAAAACCATGGTTTTCCATGATGACTGCAAGAAAAACAAGAAGATATCACAACAATGATGATGAAATTAACAGCACCATTAGATATTTGATTCTGCCTCAGTGTGAAGTCTGCAGAAAATGCACGGCAAGCATGCCATGTCCTGGCTCCAAATCTCATGAGCCTGTGAGCATGACCCCCTATCTACTGCTGATCCACCGTGAGAAGTCCAAGTCATACGGCAGAAAACTTCTGAGACTGGGTGTGCTCAATACAAGCCTAAACTCTGCCTAGCATCAACAGACTCATTTTTATAGCACCTGTGCCTCAGCTTTCTGAAGGATGCTAAACTAAACCCCAGACCCACTCCTCCAGATGGTGACTTGCAGAACCCTGTCTTGGAGGACCCAGCAACCCCACTCATCTGCACACGCATTTCCTTTGCTCACTGCTTTGCAAGGATTAAAAAGTTTCTCGGGATCTATCTAACAGCAAAAGGAAAAGATAGAAAGGGAGATGCTCAGCTTATCCATTTAAACACTAGCAAGAAGTTCTCTAGCTACTGCTGTCAAGATAAATGCCAAAAAAATGATGTTGAGAAAACATCATGCCAAATAAGTAAAAACACACCTATCCAAAATGTCTAGCCAGATTAGCAAGAATAAGGATTTAGATAAAGAACACAACATTGGATTTTCTGCTCCCTGACCTTATCATAGGAGGGTGCTGCAACAGAGTTCTCCGTGGCTTTTTAAACTTTTTAAACTTTTTAAGAAAAATAGCAGAGAGGGGGAAAAAAGACAACTGCCTAATCTCTCAGCACACATTTTAAGAACATACAAAAATAGCTATAAGGGATTTTATTTTGGTTGGCAGCCAGATTTAGCTTCATTCCTACACTGGGCAGCATTTGATTATTTCACATTAAGGGTAGTAACATGTTGGACGATAAGAGGGAAGTTCATATTGGTTTTCATTAAAGAGTAATATCCACCACGTATTTGGCGCTTCAAGGTAACTTTTCCGAAGTTATTTTAAAAAGCAAACAGTTTTCCACTTGGAATCGCAAGTTTAGCATATCACAGGCTACACATGTTCCCAGCTATTGCCAGTCTCTTTAGAATTCAATGAACATTTGCTCCGAAGTCATGCTTTCGTAGCTCCAGACACAAGGGCAAATATACTGTGACCCTTCTAAATAGCCCTGATTACTGTGATCAAACAGAAGCCAGATACTTATGTGGATAAGAAGGTGCCGAGTTTGATGTGTGAAGATTACTGCAAAAGTAGACATTGAATCAGCATTTGCCAACATGCACCTCACCATGACAGCCAATATCACCTTTCCCCTGTATTTGCAGTAGGGATAATTCTGGTACCCACCAGCCAGGGATGAATTGTAAGTAACAGCCACTGTTCACGCAGGAAAATTACAGAAAGTTTTACTTCCTTCAGGTGTCTCCTGCAGCATCCCTGGGGTATGGATGAAGGCTTTGAAATACTTTTGCTGCACAAAGAAGGAATAGATGACATCTAGGAATTAAAAGCATGTTCAGAAGTAGGGACAGTGTCTTGGGGAAAAGAAGAAGAAAAAAAAAACACAAAATAACCAGGAAGTTATTTAAATAATAAAGAAATCCCACACAAGAAAAAGCAGAAAATCTTTTGATTTTAAGAGTGGAAAGGTGTGCCCAAGCGGGCACATTCTGTCAGGAGTGTCCTTGCACTAAGAGCTAGACTGCATTTAGATTCTGCTAATGATCCCATCTCTGGGAAATAATTCATAAAAAGTAAACAGTAATTTTCATATGCCTGCCCTTTTGATCTTACATTTGTAGGGAGTATCCTGAGGCTAGCTGTGGGCGCCCTCGTGGCTCTGGCTGATTGACCTCTAATCTGCCCCTCAAGTAACGATCATGCCAAGGAATGACAACAAGAGTTGCAGATATTTCAGTGCAATCCCATTAAAGACAGGCTGACTCACTTCATCTTGTCAAAGAAGAAGTTTCACACAAGAAATAAAAGCTTTTTAGAAAGACTCTTTTATTTTGTAATGGTGCTGTTCTTCAGAACAAAGACTGGAACAAGACTAATGCACAGGTCCTGACTGGTACAGAGCTTTACATTAACTGGCCAAATGCTGGTTCAAGACACAGCTACGTGGTAAATAGTCTTGGTAGCAGAAAATTAAGAGCGTCTTCTAAAAGCATCAAGTCAGAACCATGGTACTTGACCTCTCCACATTTCAAAAAAGTACATAAAACAGCAGTTGTCTAACTGACTGCTCCCAGTCTCATCAGCCATACAGGCTGTGAGCTTTGAGATCCCAGCCTGTGTGGTTTTACTCCATGCTAATTCCTAGCAAACACAAGAGGGCTCCTTTTGTCTCTCTCACTGGGTATGAAGCTAAGAAGGGAAACAGCCAGTCCAGAGCAGCTGCCATCCAGAAACTTGCTGTCATGCTGAAACTAGCTATCATGCCAAGGTGATTACATTACCAAGAACAACTTACTGAAATAAGAAGAGTGAAGAAACTACAAATTAACCTGCTGAAATCCAAAGAAATGGGAGCACAGACTATTTCCTGTATTAGAGTAACACTGAGAAACCATGCATGTTCCCAACACACTGAAAGGTACAATGCAACAGAGAGATAAATGAACCAATAGAAACGAAGCATTAGAGTTGCCACCAAAGTGCTTAAAATGCTAAGCCATCACTGAACGGTGGCACAACTCCGTCATGGGCAGATACTACCTACATATCATGCTTCCACTTCCTTCTTCAGTCTTTCCATAGTTCATATCCCTGCTCTTGTCAGATTCTCTTGCCTTAGCAAGAAGTCAACATCTTAGATTACAGTTATGTAAGAAGAGCACTCTGCAAATTGAAAGGATGTGAACTTTTTTCACTAAGAACATATGCAGCTGGAAGTTTTGTGCAAAATACAACCACCCCTGAAGAAGTTCCATCTAAGCATGGTATCTCATAATCTGTTACCTAATCTGACAGTCTCTGCATTGGACACGTGTCCCTGAGACCTCTGAGCAACACAGGCAAATGATCTCACAGGAGTCTGGAAGGCTCAGCCCACTGAACATAAAAATTCAAGGTTCTCCTGGCATACAGGCTGTGATTTCAGTGAGAGATTAAATGTTTTCTCTTTGGCAAATTTGCAGTATCTCAAACAGGTACACAAATTAACTAATGAAAGACTGCATGCAAAGTTGAATCAAGGAATAGGAACAAGCATGGAGCAAACAGCAATCTCTCATTCCCGGGGTAAGCCAGCTGTTGCCTTTTGAAGCTCACCATGAAGATGCTGACTCCACAACATTCCCACCACACTTGAAATGCTGCAATGGATGTCCCAGCAGACATTCCATGTATAGCTGAGGCTCCTTAAGAGCTGAGGGCATTCTGCAGTGGGTTTAGTACTGTTGGAGGTAGCAACCGCTGACAGAGGGAAACGACCTCTGATATATCAAGCTACAAAGATCAACTTCCTCTTGACCTATGGAAATGGATCTTTTACAGTCCTGTGTAACACCATAAAGTATGGCAACATTGTCACAGCTATTATTTGCATAAAATGGTGCTACATGTGTTGTAGAGCAGTTTGACAGTCCAACCTGATGGGTCTCAGCTGCAGAATATTGATATAAAGGCTCTTCTACAGTAACCATAGGCCATTAGGTTGTCTGAATGGACATCCATCACTACCAGCTTGTGTGAAGAAGAACATTAAGTTAGAAAGGCATGACCAGGAATAAATTGAAAGGCCCTTCACTACTCCAGGGCAGCAGTGACTTTGTGAGGCAATTGCCTTCATTCTGGGGCACTGCAGTCTGGACAGACAGACCAAGCAAAACCCACGCACAGGCTTATTAAAGTGAGCTCAGTTTTGTAAAGCTCTCAAAGTCTCAGCAATTGCAAGAGCCAGACGAATCTACATCGTGCACAAAGCTGGGCCTTGGTCATAAGCACACAAAAATATGTGAAAGAATTAAATATGTGATCACAGTCACACATTAATAGCTAGCAAAACACTGTGCCCTGCTTACAAGCTGTAGGACAGGGACGTGGAAGCACAGTTTCCAGCTGTGAACCCCTACACTACAGTCTTTTCAAGTTGCAGATGTGGACCTTCCTTTCAATAGAGAACCATTATTTTGTTGTGTTGTGCCAATTTAAGAGCTCTATTGTGATGAGCAGGCACTCCATACCTCTTTCGTGCCATTTCCAACCAGTATCCTAACAGACATGCATATAAAAAAAGAAAAATATCTTCCCCACATGATAGCAATTAATGTAGCATATAAATAAGACAACCGAAATTTGACCTTAGTTATTCTCAAGTAGGGAATTTTTGATGGGAATTTTTTTCCCAGGGTAAAGCATAGAATTTTGTGCTTTTATATTTTACCTTTGCTCTGGTTTATCCTTCCTCCTTCCTCACTTTGTGAACTCAGTCTGTACAGTAAGTCTGCACAAATGCTGAAAGCAGAAACAGCCCATGATGCAGAAAGCAGAGGCAGGCCACAATGCCAAAAGGTATAAATTTTTGAAGTTCTGACAAAATTCTAATGCAAAGTTGAACCCTCTATCTGGGTTCCCAGGCCACTTCTTTGGATAGAGTTAGTTAATAAATGTATTCTGATTACGAGGCTTAAGCCTTTCTTATTCCATCTGAAAGAGCTGCACTTCAGCTCTCCTCCTTAAACTCTGGATTCAACAAAGAATAGTAATGCTTTGAGGCTGAAAAATCTCTAAAACCACTCAGTGCCAACTTTAACGGGAGCAGAATTAGGTCAACAGTAAAATTCACTCCCTCCAGGAACAGAGTTTGAACCATCCAGTTGAGCAGAGAAGAAATTCTCACCACATGTTTCCATATCTGTAAAGTCCCTCGGGATTTGTAAATAGTAAAAAAAAAAAAAGAGAGAAAAATTTCCAAATATCATTGTAGAGCAGAAAGCTCTATCCTACTGGAGAAGAAAAAAAAGAGATTGAACCTCCCTCATAGTTACATATTAAATAAGTACATCTTTTGAAGTGTCACAAACTTGATGGGGGAGAAGACAAAGTTGCAAGTATTCAGAAGAACTGAGTGGGAGGGAAAAAAAAAAGGAAGAAGAGAAAAGAGTAAAGAAGAAACCCAAATCACATTGGTTCAGTCAGGTATTTAAAATGAGTTTTCTTTAATTAGCTGAACTGTAACGCAAATTAAAACTGAAGTTCTTGTTCACAGTATATTCATTGGAGGGGAGGGGATGCAGCTGGCTATTTCCAGAGCAGTTCAAGCTAAAACAGACTCAGTTCTGCAGGACTGAACAGGAGCCAGTTTCCGTCCTTCTCAAAAACACCAAAAAGCAACTTGGCAGCAGAGAGTCTGACTGCAAGCTCCATCTCAGAAATACTTATGAAGCACGACAAACCTGTGGCAATTGTGACTGAACTCATTAAAATCACCACAGATTATTTAAAGTCTTCATGCCTAACATTCAAGTCTTTAATTATGCTTTAAATGCCCAGGAAAAGAAGCTGTAGACACAGGGCAGAAATGAGGGTTTTAATACCACAGAGGATCGCTAAGTGATGAGTAAAAGGAGTTTGGTCCCACACTGTATTTTTGTCATGAAATGTTAAACTGGATTGATTATAGAATTTCCCCCTGTTTTTGAAATCTTTTGCTTTCTGATGGCAGAACTGTTGATGATACAAATACCCAAGCCCAGCTTTCAGTCCAGATAATGACCAGAAGCAAAGTAATCAGATCTCTTGGATCAGTGTCTGTCTCATCATACGAGATAAGATTAATAGTTTCATGCTGATTTGCCATTTCCTAGAGTAGTGTTAAATTACAAATTTACAGGGGGGTGGGAGGGAATGTGTACCATATGAAACTCTCAGAAAAGGGCAAAACCAAAGCACAGTTATCATAAGATAAAACCATAAAACAATCACAGCCCTTGGGGGTCCAGAAGCTCTGTGCAGCCTCTCATGTGTCAGATCATCACAGGGTGCCTGGTTATTTCATGATAAGATTATCTAATGTTAATCTCACCACTAGAACTGCCTGCAATAAAAATGTTACCAACTTTCTAATTTTAATTACTGGGTTCCTGAAGATAACTACTTCAATTCTGTTCGGAAAAAAAAAAAACCAACAAAAACACTCCCCTCGCTTTCTTTGAAGCTGGGAGTACTTCAAATACCAAAATTGTGAATTTGATAATTTTCCATGTCTTTATTTCTGTGATTATTAACTCCTCTCTTCCCTTCTGTTTTCACCCAGTCATCCTGACACAGGACAGTAAGTGCGTATAGGATAACACTGTTTCTTCCATTTCATTTCACAAACTACATCAAAAAAAGCACCAAGTACCTCAAAAGAAGAACAGAATGCACCTATAAGTAGGCATTCTTGAAATAACGCAGAGGGGGAAGTTTTTCCTATCCAAAGATTGTCAATGTGATGACCTCAGAATTAGCTAGCAGAAGTGGCAACCCTGGCTGTAACAACTCCAACAGCAGAAGCATACAAGCTAATTCCCTGGAGAAGATTTCTGTGGAGCAATGTCTTCAGAATCCACCACTAATTTACTGAAGAGATAATCTCAGGGGTGTTACATCAACTGGTATTACAACACATGCACACAGGCACACCCCCTCTCCTTGCACTGTAATTCTTATACCTGTAAAGCTTTTATAGCGAATATCCCCCTCCCATTACCCCGATGCACAGTGGCAAGTGATTTATTGTCATAGGACTTCAAACTGCAGACAAGAACTTTCAAAAGGAGATACTGTGCAAAAAACCCTCTAGGGAATTAATTTTTGGGGGCAGTGGGGTTCCTCAGGAACACAATGGAAGTGCAATATTAAATAGGAGGGAACAAAAAACAAGCATAAGGACTCAGATAAATTCAAGAACCTCCCATTGTATCAACTTCATCTGGTCCAAAACCACATTGTCACTAGGGACAGTGGTTAACCCATTAATAGTCCACAGTTTGGGTCTGATTCTACATTTTTCATCAAACCTTATTATTACCAAATTAAGGTCTTCATGCTACAACAAAACAAGTTTCTCACAAGAGCTGCAACCTGCTAAAACCAAATAACTATGTCCTAATCACACTGCCTTTGGATACTATTCTACTATTGTAATTTTCTGTAGATGAAACTAGAGAATAAGAACAGTTGAAGCAATTTAAAGAATAGATTTGTCATTTTATTCACTGGTATGATACAATTTGCTTATACATCAGTTATTTTATATATGCATACATAATCTATTGTCTGCATTTTCCTTGTGCTTTTAGCATAAAAATGGTTAGAGAAAAATCTAGATGCGTATTTCTCCTGAGTTCACCAGTTCCTGCTGTTTGTTTCTCACCTGAAGTCATAATCCTGTCTTTGACATCATAATCATTTGCACAGCCACCAATTGAGATGTCACAAACGGAGGATTACGGCCAGGTGGGGAATAAGCAGCAGGAGCAGTTGAACTCTTAAGAAACAAAAATCTTGTTTTCATGCAAATGTCCTTCATAATAGAGAACAAAAGAACAAAGGGAGAAAACTACAATGGAGAGAAAAATACTAGAAGCCAGATTGTTTCTAAATACATGATCTCCCTGAAGTTCCCTCTGAGGAGTCAGCTGCCGATTAACAACTGCACAAATCATTACAAAAATAAAACAAAACTTGACATCTGATGATTGAACTGCCCCCACTGCCCCCACTACACACATACACAGTTTTCTACTTAACATGAAATCAGCAGAAATACAAGGCACTTTGAGAGAACTTGTAACCTTTAGAGGTATTTATATATTCCTGGCAGTAACTAAGCACTCTTCTCCTTATTCTATAGATGAAGACACTGAGGTCAAAGAATACACAGGACCTCTCTGAATCTCAGTCACAAACAGATTGCTGAAGACATTAGGTATTATAAAATTCAGAGCTGAAGTGGCACAAATTCTGGAGGAACAGAAAAACCCATAGCTCCAGTTGCAGTCCAACGGGAGGCTGCTGCAGAAAGGCTACTCTGGTTTACCAGTTCCAAGGAGTTAAAAGAATTACAAACAATTTTTATATTTTAAAAAATCATTCATAAATTAATCTGTCTGAAATTGATATCTAGAATCAATCTGAATGTCAATATAAAGTCACTGGGAAAAAAAATTAAATCAAAACTGCAATCCAAATCCAAAACAACAGTGACTTTATAGGTAAAGAGAAATCCAGTCAGCTACACTGATACTGCTCACTTTGTAAGGCTGCTGCAAAAACATCTTCCAGGAATAATCCTGCTTTCATCTCTAGTTTCTTCTTTTATTCAGGTTTGGGTAAGCAGCGCTAAAGTGAAAAACGCTTAAATTGCCACGTTCTTGGCACTGCTGCTACACCCTTATCAAGAAAATCAGTGTTTCTGCACCAGTCTAATTAAAAAATACAAGAAATTCATTTCTGAAGAAGGGGGAAAAAAAGCACTGCTTCAGATACTTGTGTTCTGCCTCACTATTGCTTTTGATGATACTCAATGTATGCCATTAAATGTGACAGCATAGATAGCCTACAGCTCAAACAATTCCATCATCTGCCTGTATTCTATTCCCACACAGTCTTCTGGACATATCCTGTCCAGATCTTGTCACAGCACAGCAGATGTGGCAGCTCATTTCCTCAGCAGTAGAGCAGGGTAGGAACCTCAGCATGAAAACTGTGCCTTCTCTCCTCTTATTTTCCAATCTCTGAACTGTGGTGCTGAAGTATCAGGACTGTTTCAAGTTCATATGAATTGTCCAAATAGCCTGCCTGGAAATAAAAGTGCCATGGCCTGCCTCTAAATAAAATGCCATTTGACAAAGGAGTTAATTCAGTAGAAAAAACTTTCTGACTTTGCCACTAATCACTTTATATTTTAGAACTAACTCCCTCTTTCCTCCAAATCTGAACAAAGTACAAGCAGGACTATAAAGAGCATGCCAGCTTTTAGGGACTATCAAGCATTAGAGCAGACTGCTAAAAAACACAGAATAGTCTGGGTATCTATACAAATTGCACTTGAAAAAAAACTAAGTAGTATATAAGAAATCGATCCATGACTTCTAGTAAAGGAGTTGCTGAATAACTCTAAGATCACTTAGGATTTCACACCTGATGGACAAACCTCTAACTATCCTAACCAGATTTTAAACAAACTGCTAATTGCTCTCAAATTGTATTTAACTTTGAAATCTGATGTTTCTTTTTCAGATCTCAAAAGAACTTTGACTGTCCAGAACCTTATTAATTTTCCCAGGCTTATCAGTCTAGTTCAATAAAAAATAGTAAGCCTACCTAGAAATGTTGTCCCACATTTGCTTTTATACCTATCCTATATTTTTTTAAATAGAGGCTATATTCATTCACAGTATTTCTGATCATCTTTAAACCTGTCGCTTTAAGAGTCCAGATGGTAAAAGAATCCTTTGCTCCTGTACAAATTTATGTATTGTGTATTAATAAGGCTCAAATCCTATATTCAGATAGCAGATACGGATATTTATGAATAACTCAAAGAAAACAGCTTTACAGAAAATACATTTAAATTCCTCCCCTCATTTTTCATAAAGGATGATGGGTAGTTTGTTACTCTAATAATCACTTGGAACATGCAAAGGGATGTTTAACTGTGTTCCTGTATCTTACTGGTGGCAGGTACCATTCTGACAAAACCTTTTCTATTCATACCAAAAAGACACAGACATACAAGAACATGGTCAAGTTAAGAGCAGGTGAAAGTCACAGTTTTACCTTTACCTATACTGAAGCTTCTTATCCAGTAGGAAAATGGATACTTTTAACTTGCCCTTTTCTAAAAATTTACACACCTGTACGGAAAGCAAAAGTTCAATCATCTTGGAAAGAGTAACACTGTGTTCATATTTTATCTTTACTTCTAGGTGGAGAGACCAGAGCGTGGAATCAATTCTACACTAAAGATACATCCAAATCCTGTATTTCCATAACACCTTCGTAAGGTGAGCAGTACTCGTGCTGAGAACTGCCTACTGAGAATTCCAAGACTCAGCCTTTAGATAACATATGGCAGCAATGGATAATGGACACTCTAGGAAGTGGCGGACAGAAAAATGCCAGTTAAAATATTTTAACACCAAGGAGGAAACAAGCCTTTCAGAATGAAAAAAATCTCCTCTTAGAAACAAATCAAACAACTACAGCATACTTTTTTCAGGGCAAAAAGAACAGAGGATGCAAAACCATGTATTTGAAACCAAGGACTGAAGGCCAGTCCAGCCACACCTTTGCATAGTCTGTAAGTAGCAGCATTTCATTCCTAGGGGCCATTGGTGTATGCTGTTAAAGTGAAAAAGTCTGGTAGGTAACAGTATAACTGATGTGCCTCCCAGCCAAAAATCCTTACTGTCATAAAACTGAGTGCTAAGCAGAGCTTTAAATAAAGTTTGGAAGTGAAATGTTCTTAAACGTTAGCCTGTGATTTCTGAAATTAGAGGTCAACTCTATTACCCCTTGATGCTTGACTTCTGAAATTCCTTAAAATATGGCACTTGCTTCCCATTTTCAGGAACGCACCTCATGCAGTCAAGCATATGGAGTCAATAAAGGTGTCTCTTCATCTGCCATCTGAAGCTTTATTTTTCTCACTTATAAATTGCAACTGGTTTTAGTAATAGCAATCCCTGCACACATTTGAAATGCACTTCCATTTTCCACACTGCAGAACTATATGGCTTAGTAAATACATGCAATTTAGGTTCAAAACCATAGCTCCAGGCACTACATATCGAGAATTTTATATTACTGAAAATTAATGCCTTTTTTGCATATGCTTGAGCAATAAATTAAAAAGCTGTGTCTTATATGTATCAATTGGGATTTTCTTAGCCTTCATTTTTAAAAAGAATCATGCATACAGAGTTGCATTTCAGTTTCTTCTCTGGGCTTTTAATAAGAGAATCTGACTTTATTTCAATTCATCAAAAGCAACTAACTAGAACTCTAGGAGTCTCGTATTTTGTACTGAAATTTGTAGGTGTTCAACTGCATCAGTATCAACCTCTGAATTCAATTCTCCAACTGAAAAAAAATTGGCACCTGCGTGTACAGTACTCATGGCAGTACCCAAGTAGAATAATCAAAGTAATAATCAAACTGCAGTCCCCATATCAGAGCTGAGAGGAAAATAAATGAGGTTATGATAATTGCTGGAAGTGGGGCACCAGGACTAAATAATCCTTTGCTGCTGTTCTCTACTGGAGAGCGCTATTTCATCCTGAAATCTCCATTCTCCCATGTACATGGAGCAGAGACAAAGCCACGGCTATTACTGAATGCATATTGAAGGTGCCTGAGAAACAGGGTAAGAGTCTTCTCTTGCCTCACTTCTTCCATGGCTTTCTCTTTCTTACCCCAGGCTGACCAGTGACCAGCGTGTGAATGCTGGAGTAAGCCATAGCTTAGGGACTCTTCAAATTAAGGCTACAGTAGAAGCGGCCCAAGAGATGGCCAAGGAAGGGCCAACAGCTGTTGGTACTTTCTCCTCCTCCCCTCAATATAGAAGGGAGAGCCTGGAGCCAATTTAACCTAGCTGGCTGGAATGCCAGGCCACAGACTTGTCGGACAGAAAGCTTAATCATGAAATCAGCAAGCTGTGTCAAAAAACAGCTGAAACAAACATCTCACACAGAACTCATCTGGGAGAAGCCTTTCATTTTTGCTGTACATAAACCATAAAGAAGACAGAATTGGAAATAAACCTTTTCCTTCCTGTGTGTCTTACTTGCTTTACTTGGAATATGCCTCTGCTCTAAATTCAGATTTAAACTTGCGGACGTCACGCTTCAGAGAGTAAAACTAATGTGTAAAAGATGAAAAAGAACTTTCAGCATGCAATCTAATACACTTTTACCTCCAAAGTAAAGACGGAAGAATTAATTCAATAAAATAAGAGGAATCTCTTAGCTTATTTCCCCATGAATCTTAGGAATTCACATGCATTATTAGGAATTATACCATGTGATTTCACGAATTCCACTAATTTTAAAATGTATTATTTCATAAAACCTACAAAATAATTACATAAATTGGAAGAATCTGAAAAGAAGTACCCCCTTCCACTTCACAAGAGCAATGAGTGAGCCAGGCTGCTTGCTTTAAAAGAGAGATCTAGAAAATTATAAACATTTTCATTACGACAATTTTAACTTACCAATATCTGAAAGGAGCATATACAACTTGTACACAAGTCAAGTTCAAACTAAAGTTCTGGATTTGTTTATTGGGGTTTTTTAAACCTTCAGTCTACAAAACCCACAGCAATGTATTTTGCTTGTGTTTTTCCAGCAGTGGGATCTCCCTGGAACTGGAGCAATGCCAAACCCCTCCATTACCACAAGGCTTGATATTAGCAATAGAAGCCTTTCTGGAGTCACTTTTTGAAGGTAACTTTCAAAGTCTTTCCTACATTACAAATATACTAAATGCGCCAAAACATAATTTTCTCTAAACAAAATGGTATTCATCAAATCTTCAACCTATTATCCCACATTCTCTTTTGGAACAGACATATCGATAGAACAGCATCGTCAATCAATCCGATAGATTTTGAGTGTATCCGCAATGAATCTACTCTGCAATAAATTGGCTTGAGTCATTTAAAAACTCCTATCTTAATGTTAGGAGAAGAAAAATTATTATTTTGATCTACTCCTCCTCCCCTTAAAGCACCTTGGGCAAGGGCTAAGCATTAAAAAGAAAAATAACCAACAGCTGTATTACAGCAATAAAGCCTAAATAAAAATGACTGATCAATCCAGAGGAGAAAATATAAAAGACATCATTCTATATAAAATACACACAAAGATTTTAACTCAAAAGTTTTCAACTGTGTCAAATGTGTTATAGTAATTAAACAAGCAGACAGGGTGCCAAAGCTGTAGGTAGCTAGAACACCCACGTTTTCCCCCTTTTAAATCTTTCTGTAGTTTACTAAAGCATTTAAACTTGTATCCTTTCACAAACACTGCTCTATTAAGGTACTTAGCAAGAGCACCACAGGCAATGATGACCCATAAACCTGTATGTGGATTTCTCTGCTAGTATCTACAGTACCACAAGAAGAGAGCCAGGATTCTCTCCTGCCTCCTTGCATTAGGCAGGAATTTGCAATTCCTTTTCCGAAATGATTCCCATTACACTTCCTCCTCAATGTGTGTTGCATTTACTTCTCTTGGATGAATCCCAGCTATGTTGTACTCCACCTCAGACTCCTATCAGCTCACCTTAAAAGACTGTTTTCCTTCATGAAATGGTTGGGCCTAAAAATACATAATTCACTACAATTTCATCAAATGGCACTGAGCAATTGCTTAGCTCAAATTATAAAGAAAGAAGAAGGTTCACCAGCAGGCAGTTTCTGCTGCCCATATAAAATACATTTCTGACATTTGAGCAATGCAGTGGTTTGGAAAGGTGCTGAGGAGCTGAGTGCTCCCACCTTTCAACAATTTCAAAGAGTCAAGAACACTCAGCATCAGCAGTATTAGTTCAAGCCCATGTCAAATCACTTTATCTGGACATATATTTAAATATGTAAAGTAAGCTACAGATATAACTGAAAACTGCACAGAACAGAATTAAGAGGGCCATTTTCCCATGGCAGAGGATCACCTGCAAAGGAGTAGCAAATCACCCTTCCAAGAGCTAATGAAGAAGTCCTTCAGAAGAATCCCAAGGCAGTATTTCCTTATAATTGAAGGCACACAAACCTATTTCAAATACTTCTGATACTGTCAGATCACCCTAAAAAGTTTCCCCAAAGTAACTTTTAGACTGCATCTATCATTCTGCTCAAATCAATTCTCTTCAATGCATTGCACTAAGGAAGACTGGATGAGATACGGCTGGCATCAATGACAGCACCATGAAAACTGAAAAATTGCCTCTAAAAGGGTTTCAGAAGAAAATGCTCAACACTGTATTTCATATCACAGAGCCTGAAACAGAGCATGTTGTTTATAATACTTTCTTAAAGTACTACCATTAAAAAAAAAATTAAGATGTATTAAGATACAGACAGCCATTTATAACACCAGTGATCCAGTTAAAAGACAAACACTTAAAAAGAAAAACATAAGGCACTAACACGTTAATACCAAATAACAGGCAACAGTTATACAGGTTACTAAAAAGGGGTGTGAAATCATGAAATGGGAAACAAGGGCTACGAAAATGCCTTGTGATAGCAAACCACAGAAGAAGCCTCCCATGGGAAGCAATGGAAACCAACTTTTATGTATTTAGGCTGGACAAAAATGCTTAAAAGAAGATCTGGAAGGAGAAAAATCCTATAGTGGGAGTAAGGAGTCGAAGATGAAAATTTTGGTTACACATACAGATGGAGAATGCAAGGATAAGATGAATTACCAAAAGTAAAACTGGAAACTTGAGAGAAACCCAGATCACTCTAGGTGGGAGGGGGGCAGAGAAGGGAAGGCTAGAGAAGTTCTTTGTCCCTCATGTTTCTGATACTTACATCATTTTTCCAATTCGATGAAAGCAAGCAACAATCTCCAAGTAGAATTAACAAGCACACAGAAAGGCAATAAATATGGATTTAAAGTGGAACATCTAATAAGAAAAGAAAGTCTTTCTCTTTTCTGCAAATGGAGGATAATGACAATTTAAATAAAAAAACCCATAGCAAACCATATTCATAATATATGGTTTCTGCAGGCTACAAAAATCATTGCGAGGTGCTGTATACTGCAGAGTTTTACGACATTTTTTGGCTGAGTTGATGATTAGGAGATTACATAAGCTGTTTATTACTTGCTGCAGCCTATGGAGCGCAAAAAAATGAACTGGTCATTTAATTTACACTAAATTTGTCCCAGATAGCAGAAAAAAGCAAAGCAACTCACTGAAGACAGAGCAAGCATTAAAATGCTGCAACTGAGAAAACAGCATGATTTTTCAATATCGCGTTGTACAGAGAAGAGAAGTAGTTCGGTAAAAGACAATTAGTATAAAAAAGCTCTTGAACTCTGGACCCATGGATTAATGCCTAGCAACAGAAATGTGTGCATGTGTATTCACTCGCACGCGTGCATGAGCATAATGGTTGTGGATAGACCAGGGAAGAGCTCGAGAATGACACGGAGCAAGGGAGGAAAAGAACGGCAATTCAGTTTTCATGTTTCCCCAAAGTCTCAACTAGAACTAATCAAAATGAATTCATCTGAACGTCTGTGATGGCCAAGAATTTAGTCACACACAGTCTGGCTGTCCAAATGAATGGTGAGGAAAGGGCTCACATCAATCATCTTCATCTGAGAAGATTGGCACAACTTCAATAGGGATTGACAGAGTTCAGTGTCTGCCAGACTGATGAGCCAAGCACCAAGCTGAAAATGTTCTGACTATTCATAATGACATTGCAGTCTAGGGCCTTTGATTAATTAATTCAGGAACTAAAGCATTCAGTTACTGTAAGAAGAACATTCGAGGTAGCTGTTTCTCTCCCCCTCTACTGTATATGAAATCCCACTGCTCTGCACTCGGGCCTGCACTGGTGCCATTACTGGAATGCCACTGACTGCTGCTATGCTGGGTCTGATACACACTCCAGGGCCTCCCCTCCCTCAAACAATTTACTTTCCTGCAAAATAAATAAAGCCTTGCAAATGCTCAGTGCCTTGCCTTTGAGAGATTTTGCTAAATGAGCCTTCTTCAAGCCACAAAAAAAACATTTGTCTTAATTGTTACTAATAATGTTATCTCTCAGCCCTCTCCGAAAATCTCTGACCAACAGCAGGGCCCCCGCCAGGCACTGCTAAAAATGTCGCTAGGTAGCATTACACATGCAGGCAATTAACAGCTTAAAAAAAGAAGGCTGATCATTTTATTGCATTATTGTTCAGACAGAAGAAAATTCATTTTCATTAAGATAAGACCTTTCTACTCATTCTCATCCCTAAATCTGGTTAGACGAAGGCAAGGTGTCTGCTATATTAATGTATTCCAATTAAACACAATTGGGTAACACAAATAGGAAACTTGAACAAGTTGTATTGAAGTTAGGGGGTGCTGCTACACTTTCTTGGGCACGCAGTCAGTCACACCGACTGTGTTTAATGGAAACCTTGAAGGATGAAAGACGTTATACTGAAGTCAGACAAAAAAAATCCACGTATTCATCTCTCTCCAACCTACATTATCTCACCAATACTGTCCATGTATTTGAACAGAGTAACCCATACACACTCAGTCTGCAGTTGCCCTTTCTTTCTTTCCAGTGTGCATCACTTTTCTGCTTAGCAATGGTGCTCTTTGTAGCATATTTCCCTAAAGTATCCATCTGCACTGAAAAATGTTTTAAACGGAAGCAACAAGCTTGACATAAAGAGTAGGAGTGAGATCCCAGAAAAATAGCAGCAAGGGAAAAAAAAAAACAAGGATTAAAGTTGGGAGAGGTTATTAATTGACCTTATTCCTCACTTTACATCCAGTGTGCATTTATTTTTTGAAACTCCATTTGTTCAAAAATAATACTTGCATGCCTTTTGCTGGAAGAAGTCAATCATCAACAAGACTGTGGCCTATGTAAATGAAGAAATTTAGCTAGACTAATATGTGTGCTGCTTTAGTAAGAAAGTGAAGAGGCATTTCCTTAGTTTTCATGCCAATTTAAGCAATCTTTTTGTTCTAGAGTAAATCTCATCTGGCAGAAGACCATTAAGCTACAAAGCACAGAGGATTCACAGTGTAGTAGCATGAAGGGCCCTTACAGGTCACATCCAAAGAATCCCTAATGGAAAAACACCTGGTAACAGAGGATGCAGTAAGCTCACCAGATTCACAAACTACACCCTTCTCCAAATTACAAACCATTTGTAAGGGACACACAGAGACTACAAGGCCTATTATAATCCAAAAGCTGTATTTATAGGCTTGTGGCTGTTCACAGCTTTCAGTTTAGATTCAGCTTTCAATTTAGATTCAAAACTCCAGTTTTGCTCCTGTAGTGAATAAAATATTCCATACAAAGACTATTTTCCCCTTCTTAGCACTGGGAAATATGACCTTTAGGACATTCTGGCTTAGTTCAAGTGATTTGGCTGCATTTCTCCCTTCCCTCACTCCATTTCAATAGAAGATTATATAATTCAACTCCATCTGTAAAGCCTGGGGAAGCCTATAGGTAGAGAACAATGTACTGATCTGCTATAAAGCAGCAGCTGGTAAACAACTTTTTACTTCCTTTTAACTTTTAAACAAGTCCTCTGCAGTAGTTTCTTGTATGAAATAAGAAGATTTGTCATGCCAGGACCTAATTCTGAAAATCAACTGAAAAAATCAACTATAAGGAGAGCAACAGTTATTTCAAAGCTGAAAGACACGTACAAGACACTCAGGGAAACAAAAAGTCTGCTAATTTGAACTGAGTTACTGAGATCCAGTATCCAGATGAAATGAGACCATCAATGACTAAGGCAAAGCCATCCCACCCAAAATGTCTATACACAAACCTCTACTCATTTTGTTTCGGTCATACATAAGGTGACACCTTTCACTTCACTGCTAACAGCTGACATGGAGAAGAGACTTAAAATCTTTCCTCCCTCCTTCTATCCTGTTGTCACTGCTGTGCATTTCAGCCTCCCTGGCCCTTGGCACAGTCACCTCTATGAAAGCCACAGAAGTATTGCAAATTGACTAACAAGATTAGCAAATCCACGCTTGACTTGTTCAATAAGGTGTTGATGCATGCAGATATATTTGCCGAAATTACTTCATCCAGGAGCCATCAAATCTCGCTGGAGCCCCTTCTATTTTCGGTCCCTAATCCCTAAACCTTTCTAACCTGCATATAAGACGACAAAAAAAAAAAAAGGGGAGCTGAAAAGGAAGGCGAGGAGATAATGATGCCCTCCGCAAAGGCAGCCGATCAGTAGTGCCTCCCCCAGCCCCTGCACATACAGTCAGTGCCAGCTGTAGGCCAATTAAATCCAGCCGCTCGCAGGTGTTCGCAGAAATGACTAACACAAAAGAAATTCGCACTTCAGAACTGCAATATTTAAAAGCTTTGAGGTGGAACCAAGAAAGATAAAAGCCCGAATTAAGTTTATTGCCACCTTGTGCTTCACTCTAATGCAGGTTTTGAACAGGGCCTCCCATTGGTATTAAAACTTGGATGAACATCTGCATTTAAAATACAGGAAACTGAGCACGTGAAGTGCTTTTAAAATGCCAGTTGCCATAGTAGATGGGGGCTTTAGTATATGTTCATTTATTATTATACTTGTACAGCAATATGGTAAAATATATTTGCCAAGTGGGCAATACAAGCTCGACTCTAAGTCAACATAATATGCTAGATTGCTTAGATTTTCATAAATATTTTTGGTGCTTATTTTCCCTAAACATAACTCTCATTTCCCAAAATAACAATTTCTTTAATTTTTAATGAGAACAAAACCATGGCAAGATCTTATCATGCTCTCTTACGTTCAGATTAAAAACCACAAGAGGGGAGAAAAAGGAAAAGAGAGGCAGCCCCCTGACAACTCTCCATGTTTTCTTAAGTGGTCGAGTGACAGGAACTATCCGATCAGTGAATTCTTTCCCTCTCTCTGCAGAAGAGCAGCAGGCAAAGTATCTGTAAAATGAATTTCTCTTTGTGGTCCTACACCAAAAATAAGTATACAAATTAACATCCAAATGTCTTTAATTCCCATGATATGTCTATTAAGCAGCAATTCTCCATAAGGCTGTTTAGCTATCCAAACAGCAGCCTAAAATTATTATCTCTATAAGCTTTCCATAACTTATCACTCAGTTCCTATGAAAAGCCATTAATTTTGGCCTCTCTCTATCTTGGTCTCGCAGGAAATATTCTGCAAAGGGATGTAATAAAAATGTGATTTCTGCCATCATTTCATTAAAATTCCCTGTTAAATTTCTATCTGAACAGTGTACATAATATAAAAAAACTCAAGGCTCTTATTAATGGTGCTGTTCCTTATGATATGGACTTTAAAAAATAATGAAGACCATTTCTTACTTGTAAGAATATTGTTCATTTTTCATTCCTATTAAAATTTAATCTGGAAGTTGTTTAAAAATGTTTAAGTTTCATTACATTTCAACATCTTAAGAAGGGGAAAGAGCTAGCAAGTTCATGAGCAGGAATGCTGTCACTCATCTGTCTCTTCCACTGATATCTCAACAGTAAATCGCTCAACCCATCCATGACTCAAGATACCCATCTGTAACACTTTACTACTTACCCATCTCACGAAAGCACTGTGAGGCAGTGTTTGCTGACGACCTTCAGCTCCATGGGTGGAGGATGATAGAGAAGAGGAGCAAACTGCTTCCTCCTCAGTATCTCTGAAGTTTTGGGGGAGGGTTTCTGGAGGTTTTTATTGGGTTTTTTGGTGTGGGTTATTTTGTTTTGATTTGATTTTTGGTGGGTAGTGGGTATTTCTGAAGGATTTAAGCAAGCTGAAATCAATGCAAAAACTTGTAGACAATACACAATAAAAAACACATTAAAAGTCACCAAGTGTTCAATATGGGAGCATTCTTAGCAAACACGCTACTGAGATGCAACCCCAAGTTGCCTTTTAGAAACTGGAGAATCAACTTGTGTAGAATGTTAGTCTGGTTCTCAAAAGTGGAAACCGGGCAGCTTGTCCCCAGAGCAACACCAGGTTACTTCACATTTTTAAGAGTCTTCTAGAAGGAACGAGAGGTCTGACGTTCAATGGCCTTCTCTCTGCTTCCTTACTTGGAAATACTCAGTGGTAAGACACAGTTCCACCCACCTGAGTCTCTGTGCTGCAAGAGCACATCCGTGCACTCACTGCCATTCAACTCAACCATCTTAAGTCAACAGAACAAGACATTGTTCTGCAGCAAAGCTGAGTTAAACGAAGTGACAGTAACCCACCAAGAAAACTAAAATTAAACTATCAGAACTAGGGCATGCATCTCTTTACAAACACTGTGCTTAAGCACTTTCTACAATCAGGTCTTTTATTCAGGGGTTTAATTTTAGACATCTAAGTATAAAAATTCTGGCCCATACATTTAATGGAAGCGTGCGATTGCCAAGCTGAGAATGTTAAATCTAATTTTAGTTTTTCTTTGCGCACTTGTTTTTTCACACAATTTCTGCAACTGAATAGGAAAATATCTGTGATATTTTCTGGACTGTATTCACAATACTCAATTTAGTTGTTGCATGTGGCGTACTTATAAAGCCTACTCCAGTGAGTTGGAGCTTTTCATTATTGACTGAGACCAAAATTTATTTCTAAGCAATCAAAGTATTTTCTGGGGAATTTTTTTTAGTTCTGAAAAGATTTCTATTAAAATTAATGTTAATACATTGTGATCTGCACCCATTCTAAATAAGAAACTAAAAGTTCACTGAAACTCTTCCTTTTAGATCTCTTTGTGCAACTCTCACCTAGTTATTGTGCTACAGGCAAATTTTTGAATTTCCTTTCTTACATAGATGGGCTCGTAACAGGGATATATTGATTTAAGCTAGTTTCATTACTACTAATGCTCTGCTAAATTTTAAAGACAATGCAATATTGAACAGACTAATGTGTTCTATTAATAAGCATGCTATTGAAATACTAAGCAGATTTATTGCATTTGGATGTTCAAATAAACACTAAGATCATTTTATACATATCATCTCCTGCCTAAAATGATGACTGAAATGGGATTTGATTTAAAAAACAATAATAAAAGCAACAAAAAATTGTTTGAATAATTAACCAATGGATTTTAATCAAAAAGAACATTCTCTAATCAGACATGTATGGGCCTTGTTTAAAGCAGTACTTACTCCTTACTCACACAGATAAAAAGGACCTCTAAATGCACTGGGTGTAGCAAAAGTTTGAGGAAAGAAGTTTAAAAGGAGATTTAAGGTCTGTTTTGTAAATGAAATAAAGCAAAGATGGCAAAACTTTAAGTTCACACTGCACAGTGCTTGGCTCTTGCACACATACTTAAGCTGGCTCAGGAACCAGAAGTTAAGTATCCATGTCAGTGCAGTATCTGCTTGAGCCTGCTAATTAAGCTTGCTGAGAAGAACTAATTACTGATGCAGCTCTACTGCTTCTGGGAGCTGAGCTAATACCACTATGTGGTACAACGTATCAGCCTGTTCAGGGGGTACCTGACCAAAGCAGGGCACAACCATGACCTCTAGTAATTCATTTCTGATAACAAACAACAAATAAAGATCCTGTTTCTTCACCGGTGACCCAGCATGTGATCTCCCACAGGCCCTCTCCTCCGTGCCTCATCTGCCACATACGGAAAATACTCCTGCAAGACTGCCTGAGCAGGGAAGGACTTACTGAAAGACAGGAAAATAAGCACCTTCCGAGCGCTAGCATAACTGCAGCCAAGGGTTTGCACACACCAGAATCTTGTTCATTAACTCTGCTACAAAGCATCCTCATTTCCTGCATTCTTGATTGCCACAAATATTGTACTAAGCGCTCAGGTTAAAAGAGAATGCTTTAAGCCATTTTCCAGCACAAATTTGAGCTGCCATAAAACATTCGCTTCCTATCTTGCTCTAACAGTTCTCCATAAGAATATTGCTAAAATTACATGGGAATCCAAGCTGAGGGGGAAAAAAGCAAGATTATAATCAGAATAGCAAGCCCCGCTACGGCTAACAACTGCTGGTTACTACTGCTAGAAGATAACAGTGAGGCAGGCACAGAGCACCACTGTGCTCCCAGCAAGCATAGGGCAATATGCTCTGTGAACAGCCTTGTCTTTCCATCTCTGCTATCACCACTACATATTTTTCTTTCATTTCTCTGTTGCTTGCACCCCAAACCATAAACTGGACAGGACAGGAACTCTGTTTTATTTACATGTGCAGCACCTGCCTAAATGACTCCAAGATCGGTAACTGTGGCCCCTCCATTTTCCAGCACCTCTGCAGCAACACAAATAAAGGAAAAAATCTGAATTTTGTTTCTAGTCTATTACAGCAGTTCACAAAACCTGACAGCTCCCTTGGCTGTCAGTATGTATATCCAGGCTCAGGACCCTGTTGCCCAGAACATCACCAGACTGCCCTGTAAAGAGCCCATACACAGGCGTGAGCATCAAGCTGTGCTTCTGCAAAATTGCAGCATGGGCCAGAAATCTGTATCTTCCTTTAATATTCATGCTATCCCTAATAGAACGGAGCTTGATCTTCTAAACATTAACACAATACAAATAACCACACTAATTTTTTACAACCTGCCATTTCTGCTTGCACACGCTGCATGGCCTACAAAAGGTTATGCATATAAAATTGTTAGGTTACAGTTATTATCTTGTTAGAAAGAACATTTTAAGAGCATTTGAGGAATGAAAGGACTTTTTTTTATTAATATTTTAGTAAAACTACAAGTGTGCAGTACTTGCTTCTGATGTATGAAAAACTAATTTCAATTCAGTAATGCAGCATAACTGCAACACCAAACCCCAACACGCCTCCAAAATCTTAAAGATATAAAACTGGGCCACAGTCAGACCCTAACCCAATCTTCACTAGTTCAGCAGAGATCTTCCACTGCCTAAACAAGCTCTCTAATCACAGCTATGTAGAAATCTCTGCCTGTCAGATATTAAATCTTTTTAATCCCAATACTGATTAAGTGTATTTTAAAATGTTCCCAACAATTATTGTCATTACAGAGGACCTCTCATTGACCTGTGCTGCACACTTTCTACTGTTCCTCCAATCATTTTATTCCCTACCCACATTCTCTCTACGGCTTACCACAAAAGCATAAAAGTCTTTTTTAAATTAAATGATCTCATCTTTGATGGGCAGCTGAACTTGGCAAACTGAAGACACCCGCTGTGTAGCAAAGGCACATACTTACCCTTACTTATAGAGTAAATGACAGACCTTCTTCCAAGTTTGAGAGAAATATCAGCTGTGGATATCCACAAAGCCCTCTTACCAACACTACATGCACTTACAGATATTCTTCACAATGCCTATCTTAGAAGATTACCCCCTCAAGAAACAATAACCTGACTGAATTCTTCTTCTGACACTATCTACTGAAATAGCATTATCATAGTTCACAAGTACAGAGCACGGCTACGTCATCTCCCTGTTCTTCCACTTGAATACCTCTCCCTGTTTCTACTCTTTGTCTTTTTCTCATTCTAGTCTTACATTCCCATTTCACCCATTTACTGTTAATCTCCAGATAATAACTTCTGTAACAAACCAGTTACAATGCATGCTTTAGGTAAACATTATGTAAATGTCAGAAGTTGTCTGATTATCTTCAATCATTCTTAACCTATGCTGGCTTACCAAGAAAAGTATTTGTTGACTACTATGAGCCCTCTTCTCAATTATGTCCTAAAACAAGCTTTAAAAACTAAGTTCATAAAAGAAATGAGGATTAAGCACCTCAGGTGTCACTAACATACAGTCTTTAGCTAGTCACTCAAGATCCTTCCATGCATTCTTCTTCAAAGGGTACACCCCTTTCAGCTGACATGTTCCAAAATTACTTCCCCTGCTCCTAACCTTTTTAAATAACTGACTGGAACAATGATGAAATGAACCTTACCAAGTGCTCACTGGTCATTAGCTCACTACCTAGCCAGCACCTGTACCTGGTGCTAATCCTTTGGTTTCCATTATCAGGCACAGTTCAGGCACAATACTGCACCCTCAGTTTAATTAGTTGTGAAAATTCATGTGTCAGCTGGTGTTTTGGGCCTTATTTCTGACCAAAATGAGACACAGTGCTCAAAAGCAGCAACCTGAGGAGTCTAACAACCCTGCTGGCATTTAAATGGTTTTCCATTTTGCATGAACACTTCTTATGGCTACTTTATATCTCAAAAATAGAAAAGGGATAACAGACTTGATTCACCACTCTTACCCCAGCCCAACCGTTCTTATTCCAATAGAGGACTTTGGTACAAAGGGAGTAATGCCATTATGAATCATGACGGTGCTTTGTTCTTGTGGTTTTCAAGCACAGAACTTGAAAAGCTGTACAAGTGCTGGTGGGAAGCACTGTTGACCTCACTGTACAAATAGTGAGCTTAGGCACAGAAAGCTGAAGTAATTATCCAAAGGTCACAGAGTGAATCAGTAGCAGATGCAGGACAAGGAGCCACTTACATTCACTCNCCCCACTGCAATGAAGTTATAAGTGTAAATCAATAACTGAGGTCACCAAAAACTTTCTGCATGCAGATTGCAGTGAAGTCACCCTCAGAGAAAGCAATGACAAAAGGCAAGGTGCTTAATGAATTTTTCAATGGTCCTTCCATAAGGATACAACATTCCAGGAGGAGGTGAGAAGACGCTCACTCAGGAAGCCCTGTAACAAGGCTGCAGTGACAAATCATTACTCCCAGAACACTGCTCAAGGAAATGTAATGCTGCCGTCTTCCAAATGCTGGGTTATAAAACCTTTCACACATACAATATTTAAAACTGTGAATTACACCTGAGAATGTATCCAAACATCTAACAGTATCAAGTCATGCTAATGGTTATCTGTTTATAGGTCAGAAGGGCAGTAAATTACTGCAATGGAAAGTAGTAAAGCCACATTGTATCCAGTTGTGCTGTTTAACAGGTGATAGTGAAAAGTAGGTGATGCATGGAAATTTCAAGTTTTTATAGCTCCTGCCTCAATCTATATTCACTTATATAAAGATGTCACATTTTTAAACATTTAAAAGTCAAACTGTCTGGAGAATAGATTCATATAAAATTTATTTTCAGAAACTGATATTTAGCCTACTGCTATCAGAGTTGATTGCTCTTATGTATAAGCTTTATTCAAGTTTCTACAGGTTTGAAAATACAAAGACTGACATTTCAGATCCCGTACTCCAGTGTGTCATTAACCAGAAACTGAAATGGGAACATTTCCACTTTCTCGGAAATACTCAGTTTGTTAGGGTGATAACTGCATTAACTGTTTTTGAGTTTTTGTGAAGCTACTAAATATGACTCTATTTCAACACAGACAGGAAGGGGGAGTCACAACGGCAAAAGAAAAACCCTGAATTGGTTCCTTACCCAGCACAATATGCCCCGAGAATTAAACAGATTCAAAGCTCTGCCAAAATAGATATTTGTAAGTGGCTAATGGCAGAAATGTTTTATTCTGTTTATGTCAAAGACACGTTTGTCAGGCGCTGGACAGCCAGACAAATCAGGGTCTAATTAGTTCAGTCAATTCCCTCAGTTTTATCCTTTCAGTCTACACTGAGTTATTAAAGCATCAGAAATAAAATGCTACTGAGACAGCAATAAGGGAAATAAGATGTCAGAACTCTATTAACAATGGCATTTTCAGGAAGCAATGTAAATAGAAAATCAAATTTATGCAAGAAATATATATCAGTAAGTAATACTTAATTTAATCATGCTGCATTTATCTTCAAAGCAGCTTTCATATCCAACTGATTTAAAAAAAATGTTTCAACACATCAACATTGTGACTTCTTTGGAACAGTGACCATCATTCAGATTCAAATTCAGATGCCTACCTAATACAAGACGATACTGGCCCCCAATCCAAATAGTACACTTATACAAATAACAGTATGTGAGTAATAATTTATTCCACCCTCGACATTTAGCCAGCGCAGAAAGAACGTGTGACAGTTAAGCAGTTGCAAGATAAAAAGAACCGGAAAATGCCACATTCAACTGAAATGACAGGAAATATTTAGGTAGACAGAATGTAATAAATTTGGCAGAATTATGGGAGTTTAATTGCCCCTTTGTGAAAAGAGATAAATACATGTAAAAACTGTAACTGTGAAGACCAGTTTCTGGGAGGAACAGCTTTCTGTTAGAGGTGTCTAAATCTTCATTACTTGAATACGACCATCAGAGAAAGGAAATTTTCCAAACCCACAGTGGTGATGGTTGTGCTGACAGCAGCAGCTCCCAGCTCTGTGCCTGGCTCTGTGCAGGCACCAAGGGAAGAGTTCCCTCCTGTCCCAGAGGGCTGTCACACGTACCCACAACCTACCGGCCTTGCACCAGTTCACACCTGCTAGCACATACAGTGAGATCTTTCCTACTTCAAACAGCATCTGCCATCCAAATAACTGAGCCTTATTTGCTCACAGATGTCCCCAGGATAAACTTTTTTTCTGACCCCTACCACTGTGAAATAGTGCATCTTACTATGATGGCTGTCAGGTTCCACTTTAGCTCTCACTCAGGTCATCCTGTCCATCAAACCATGATATGGAAAGATTCCTCACGAACACAGAGAGAAAGAAAATTGGTGATTACATCCAAAGTAAGAAGAAGTTTCTCCTAGGTTTTCGATAATTTAAAAAATGACCAGCCCTCCACTTTTCAGTGTTTCTGACATTTCAAAGTATTTTCGTAACATCCTTAAACTTTTTATTTAATGTTTATTTTAACAAAAGCATTAATCTCTTAATTCAATCTTTTAACTTGCTTCTATTAGGGAAAAAACGGGTTAAAAGGGAGTATTGAAGATCCCTAGTTTTGCCAGGTCTGTTTGGCAGCCTGCTATCTGGAATTTGTTCCCACACAGAAGTGCAGACTTATGGATCCAAAAGATTGAAGATAAATTAAAAGGAATACTTAAAATACTTACTAATTTTAAGAGAAGAGATTAATTCAACATGTAAGGAGCCTTAATAATATTTCTGAAAATCAACAAGCCAGACCAGAAAAAAACATGGTCCTGCCTACTACTTAGGGTTGTCCACTCTATGTGCAGGGTTGATCATCTTAGTGATGACGCCATCTAATCATTCATGAAAAAGTAAACAGAATATCTTGATATTTAATAAAAAATAACAAGGACTTCAGAAACAAGATGCCAAGATTCCTCTAAACTGAATCATCTGCTGGATTTGAGTAACTTTCTGCAGTTGCCTCACACCTTCACTCATGCCGTGAACACAGGGACCCAAGAGTGACTGACATTGCTGCCACTCATCATTAGAAAAAAGGAATCGGGGAGTAACTTCCCAATATGTACATGTCCACCAAGTTACACAGCCTGACTGACAAAGCACTGAAAGGGAAAAGCTGCAAGTTTTCAAATACTTTTTATAAAGCAAATCTATAGTCCTCTACATTTACTTCTTTTTAAATAAGCACACTATTACAACCACAGTGTTTTCAATAAACTGTTACACTAGAATTAATCCTTAAATAAACTGATAATAAGAACACATAGGGGTGTGTCTACCTAATAAAGGACTCCAGTGTTTTCTTCTTGTATTTTACTCACAGAAGCACATACTCTCCATTTCAGACGATGCGATTCTTTTCACTTCTGATGAAAAAACACATCCATGAAATGGATCATATCATATGTGTATCCGCCTTGTATCATACAGCATTGGAGGGAGGAGTTCTCCCCATGTTGAGTACTTGTTTTTTATAATCCAGCACAAGCAAAAAGACTACCTTTCTGTAAGAATTAACTTATGTATGGAGAAGTCCCAGGCTAACTGAGCTCTCCTTACATTATCTTACAACTAGACCTACAATTCAACTTTGCATTTACACAGCATTTTAGATTCACTGAGCTTACATTGTCTAACAAACACTAGGCATCATCTCCTATTTAAAGAGCCACAAACTAATCCAGAAAGCAATTAAATAACTTGATGGCAATACATCAACAGAATTAGATCCCAATTCATCTGCTTGCCAGCCCTCACCTACCTGGTAGACCACAGTAGCAGGCCCAGCTGCACACTTGCATGCAGAATTCTCACAGTCAGCACAAGTAATAAAAAATACTAATCAAAAGTTCTCATGTCCCTTTAATGATATTCCCATGGAAAAAATGACAAACAATGGCCTAAATATTTAAAGGCCTTTTTAAATGTGTTTCTGAACTCTCATTTCTGCAAGTAAAAAGGACTGCCTCTAGACCTACTCCTGGCTCTGATTTTACTTGAAGCTTTGGAATCTACAGTAAGGGCGTAAGATAATGTTTCAAAAGGCTGACATCAGCTGATTAACCAGAATGTTCAAGTTATAAATAAATAAATAAACCTGGAACTTATTTCTGTGTTAAGATTTAGAAAAAGTAGAAAATACTATAGTCACACAACCAGAGAGTACTATATTCAAAGCTTGCTTACATGCGTATCAGTTCAAGTGGAAATGCTGAACTTGCGCTGATGTTTCAGCCATAGGTTTGTGTCTTCAATGGGTGCTAAACATGGGTTTGCTAAAAAAGAGGTTACTTACAAGTCAGTCTGTGTATTCGTTCACGTGATGTTTGCATACGCACCCAGGTACACAGAAGAGGAGGCTTTTTGCACTGGCAGTGCTGGTCAGAAGCAAGTCCTTCATACAGGTCTGCTAATACCAGAACACCACTGTGCATCCCAGGTCCTCTATCCCTCTCAACCTCAAAATCTCCAGGGACCCCAAGAAAGTGTGCTCACACTTAATGAAGAAGTTACAGCTAAAAGTAACCATTCTGTCTCCTTCAACCCCATGCCTAAGTGTGCACACTCATTACAAGGGACACTCTCAAATACACCAAAACCACAAATGACAAGGAGTCCCAGAGTACCTAGCCGAACAAAATCTGAAGGATAAGTATTCAAAAAGAAGGCACATTAACCGTGGAATGCTGCGCTTCGTCTGAGGGGTGTATGGATCTCAGGAAAAGAAATGGTCTCCACAGCTGTCACTTTAACATCCAAATGAGTGACTTCAGCTGCTCACAGGCAAACTACCTTTGCAGTCTAGTGCTCTCACTTAATGATACAAGTTCTCCATTAAAATTTTCAACCATGAACATAAATGGTTCCTGACTAAAATGATGTTCTCAATATGACTGTGAATAAAAGCTTTTCTGCTGAGGTTTAAACGTGACAGGCTGCAAGAGTAGGTCCTTGACCTAGTCACAGAAGGGACCAAGGTTCTTAGAATCAAACAACCCTTTAGGTTGGAAAAGACACCTAAGATCCTGAAGTCCAACCATTAATCCAGCACTGCCATGCTCACCACTAAACCATGTCCCTAGCTGCCACATCTACACATCTTCTACATGCTTGCAGGGATGGTGACTCTATTTCCCTGGGCAGCCTGTTCTAACGATTGACCCCTCTTTCAGTCAAGAAATTTTTTCTCATATCCAACTTAAACCTGTCCTGGCACAACTTGAGGTCATTTCCTCTTGTCCAGTCACTTGTTACCTGGGAGAAGAGACTAACCCGCACCCGGCTACACCCTCCTTTCAGGTGTTTGCAGCGTGTGAGAAGGTCCCCGAGTCTCCTTTTCTCCAGGCTGAGCCCCTGCATCTCCGTCAGCCGCTCCTCATCGGACTTGTGCTCCAGACCCTTCCTCACCTCTGTTCCCTTCTCTGGACACGCTCCAGCACCTCAGTGTCTTTCTTGCTGTGAGGAAACAAAACTAAACACAAGATTGGAGGTGTGGCCTCACCAGTGCCCCCAGCACAGGGGGATGGTCACTGCCCTGGTCCTGCTGGCCACACCATTGCTGACACAAGCCCGATGTCATTGGCCTTCTTGGCCACCTGGGCACACTCCAGCTCACGTTCAGCCACTGAAAAACAGCACCTCCAGGTCCTTTCCCACTCAGCAGCTTTCCAGCCACTCTATCCCAGCCTGGACCTGCAGGAGGTTGTTGTGACCCAAGGGCAGGACCCAGCACTTGGCCTTGTTGAACCTCACACATTTGGCCTTGGCCCATGGATCCAGCCTGTCCAGATCCCTCTGCAGAGCCTTCCTGCCCTCCAGCCACCCAACTTGGTGTTGGTCTCAAACTGACTGAAGGAGCTCTTGATTCCCTCATTCAGATCATCAATAAAGATAAAAAACAGGGCCAGTCGCAGTACTGAGCCCTGGGGTACACCACTAGTGACCAGCCCCAGCTGGATGTAATTCCATTCACCAACACTCTTTGGGCCAGGCCATCCAGCCATTTTTTTTTCCCCAGTCACCAGTGCACCCATCCAAGCTATGAACAGCCAGTTTCTCCAGGAGAATGTTGCAGAAGACAGAGTCAAAAGCTTTATTAAATTCCAGGTAGACAGCATCTCCAGCCTAATCCAGCAAGCAGGTCTTCTTTGTGAAAATTCCTCTGAAGTTTTAGAGCAGACATTCATGAGACGCATCGTACAACTAAGGTACTGATGCTCATGACTCAGCTCCAGAGAGTAAAAAGAGTTCTTGAAATTACACACCAGAAAACAGGAGACATCCTGAGGGGTTTTTTTGTCTGCTCCAGTCAATAGAATTGCTACCATTTATGGAGAATTGATGGGGAAAGATTTAACATGGAATTAAATGCATCTATTAAAGATTAATGAGAAATTACTTTATTTCAAGGCAGAGACCAACTTCAAGGTAATCCAGACTTCCAAGAGAGGTCAGAGGACATAATTTGCTTTCCCGTACTCTAAATCTTAGTAAGTAACTCAGTCAGCCTGAGAGCCCATGCATATGTGTGGGTAGCTTTGAATACGTTGGTTTCAGACTGACTATTTTCTTGCATACACAGGAGAAACTCATGTATCCGTTTTTCTGGTGATGGTACTATGAAACATCTTTGGCACATTATGGCGCTGGATGTCTACATGATCTGTTTCTACCCACATTCCAAAATCTGAAATTACTCAAGCATGGTTTCGAAATGAAGAGCAATGTGTATTACTGTAAGTAAAGAGAGACATGTCAGACATTTTCTGGCATTTGCCATAAATAGACGGCAATCAAAAATTGTTATGCAATGATGTTTAATGCATTCATTGGATCAGAGACAGGTAATCACGCTGCTGTTAACCAAAAGTCACATGCAGTGTGTATGCAGACTTGCAGTGAATGCTGCAGATGCATGGTCTCTGCTGATGCCACCTCACCAGTTACATTCTGCTTATGTAAAGAGATGAGTCCAGCTGTCTCAAGAACTTAAGAAATTTGTCCTATGGTGGATAAAATCCCAGAAGGAGACTCCTTACAAACTTCAAATGGCAAACTGTGCATCAGAAAAACTTTAAGTTTGAACTTTTTTGCAGCTCAAAATGAAAGACTCAAGCTAAATCTTAGGGTATTCAGAACGAACTCAAAGAGATATTTCTGCAGGCAATCATCCTGGTACAGACAGATAACGAATTCCCACCTTCTTAGCTGAAAGAAAATTACACCCTCGGCTCTCATGAAAAATCTTTCTGCCATACAAAGACCAACCTTTAGTGCCCTGAACTGATAATCACCTGGCTTTCATTAAATAAAGACACTTCTAATTAAACAACCTGATCAACACACAAAAATGTGTGCTTTGCAGGCAAGAGATGGCAAGCAATTTATCTTTCAATATAGTAATCACTTATATCACACTATCTGTAATCTACAGTGATGAATAAAGGTATTTAGATTATGAAATCCTAGATGAGCTACAGACTGTATTCATTTCAACAGTAAGAAATCGCAATTCTAACTGTTTGTATTTTCAGAAATAGGATTCCAACTGTTGGACTGGCCCAGAACCATTTTCACTTTTTACTAAAATATATTTTTATGGGATGATCTCCCTCTTGAAGGGCTGGTGACAAGAGAATACACAACAGTCACAGAAAAATTCAAGTTGGATGGGTATTGTGGTAGTTATCTGGTCTAGACCTCACCAAAACAAGGCAAGCTTCAAAGTATATTAGGTTCCTGGTTCAACTAGGCTTTGAAAGCTGCCACACCAATTTTGCTGAAGTTCAGGAATGTAATGTTAATCACAATACAAAAGACATGCCACACTTGGAGGAATCAGACAAGTCTAGGAACTGGGAACTGGTGAATTGAGGATGTGAGTACATGAGAAACTGATTTTCAAGAGTCTCAAGTTTTGAAAAAGGCTCAAAGGGCATGTGCATAGGTCAAATGGACTATACAACAGTAGTGCCAGCATATGGCTAGGCAGCTGGTGTGCTTACATTCCTAATGACTGCCAGGTGAACAGGTAACTCCACAAAGTGATGGATAGAACAGAAGTTTCCTTCCTCAAGGCCTGTAGCATAATACAAAATCTTTGACAGCAAGTGCATTCATACACAGCCTTGAATCCACTGAAGAAAGCCTTACTCCCACTTCAAAGTGAGAGGATGCTGGTGAGTATGGCACAATGCACCCTCCCAAGAGTCACTACAAGTTAGACTGGAGAAATTGCAATATCAGATCTAAGAGTTTGCAAAGTGCTTCTCAAGGGCAGGCAGCTCTGCTGCAAATTTAAATTCTCATATAAATCCAGAAGTGATGTTTCACAAGTGTAACAGTATCATCAGAAGCCTACAAAGCCAAGAGGATGTTTTGATCTTGGAGAATGGAAAGGAAGGCACTGTCTTCTTTCCAGATTTATCCCCCAACAGAAAAACATACACCAGACACAACTGTTAACCCAAGGAAAAGATTTCCACAGGAGGGACAGTTTTTAAAGCTAAACGGATGAAACTTCGAAGAAAACAAAAGGAAAATCAAAATATCTTAAAAAGACTAGAGACGAGGCTGATTAAAGACTGTAGAACAAAGAGATGGTGAACTGGCACCGATCTCAGTTAAGCAGTGAACTGAGTGAGCTGAGACAGAAGTGCTTATCACCAGGAATATAGTGCCATTCACATCAAGAAAACAGACTGGGCAAGCCAAACAGTTCTACTCTGGCACAAATGCCAGGGCATTGAGTATGGGTGGAATTCTGTTGTGAATGCTACCAACACACAGGTATTGCAATGCTGATATTTCCTTTTTGCTTAAATATTTATATCCATCTGCATTCCTGTTCAATGTTAACATTTTTTAGAAAAGACAGGTAAATTAACTATGACCTAGTATCTTAGAGGTAAAAGGAAAAAAACATTATTTTTCTTCATGCTATTACAGGGTAGTCTATTCCAGACCACCCTATGTTTGAAATATCACTGCTAATCACTTTGAACACCCATGAAAAAGCACCCAAAATCTGACATTCTCAGTGAAAAAACATAAAGAATGTGGATAAAAACATTATCTCATTTTTACAGATAAGAGAGGCACAGAGAGAGATCAGAGGATTTGCAGAAAGTAACACAGGTAAGGCAAGGCTATTCCTGACAGTTACTCATGCTAAAACTGTCTCTGTCTGGCCTTGCAAAATTATTCCAATACCCTCGAGTCCCTAGTCAAATTAGTTCTTTATTTATTATCCCAGTTTTCAAGTATCTTTCAGATGGGCTCATCCATTGTTCCCATACAGCTGGGTAAACAGACAAAGTCAATTCTATCATGCAGGTTTACCTTATAGCATTCAAAACCCTTTGCATATGTGGGGTTTTTTTTCTTTAAGCAAGCTAAGAATGTGTTTAAAGGTGACCTGTGCTGAAAAAAAATGGAACTGGGGAAGTATGGGAACAATCACAAAGGAAAGGCTTCTGAAGATTGGTGTGTTTCTATGTCTTTTTCAAAGAAAAAAAAAATTAAAAATCAAATAAGTAATGTTTGAAGCTTTAGTATGTAATCATCCTTATTAAGGCAAAAAAACCAAAACGGACAAGAATCTTAACTGCCGATATGAAAAAAAAGCAAGGCTTACTAGTTTTTACAGAAAAAGGCTTTTTTCAGACTTTACTGTGAAATGATACAATTGCATTCAACAATTTTTAAGAAGTGATTCAAGAGAAACAGAAACATTAAAAAAAAGTTTATAAAAAAAAAGCCTTCCCAAAAGTCAATTTTGTTAGGATTTTACAATATATCCAAAGCAGACCATGTATTTCAGGATGCTTGCATGGTGATTAGCATTGAACAGTACCTCGTTCCTGACAAGGGCCACTGGCAGATCCCTAAAGAGGGGGCAGACATCAGAACACAGAAGGAGAGGGGAAATGATATACCATTGAAAATAAATTCTTGATATTCCTTTCCACCTATAATGCCACTCCACATCCATGCTTTTTCCACACAAGGAAGAACTGAAGCCTCACGCATACCCACAAGAATCTTTGTGAGTCAAGGGAATTGGCAGATGTGTTGGTAATCTTCCACAAATAAGAAACAAACGCTGCCAGCTGTACTTGTAAAGTCAAAGATTAACATTAATAAGCAGTGCCAAGACTACAGGTACTATCTTTCCTTAAGGTGATAGAGCTCAAGAACCCCAGTTCTGCAGACACTTAGCTGCCTGTCCAACCTTAGAGCTTCAAGTCCTACCCTACACTGCAGAACATCTACAGATTCATCAGCCAGAACTTGCCAAAGCAAACTGGATTCTTGCCACTGTTTGAGATGGCAGTGAAGTAGCGAGTATATAAACTAGGTCAGACATGATTACCTAGAACAAGGGCAATTTTCTTTACATGTCTGTGCAAAGCTTCTGAAAATGGCAAAGACTGAACATTTGGGCACCGCAGAAAGTATACCCAAAAATCATTTTTGATAGAAAAGTTTAACTACATTTTAATATGAATGATATTTTCTATTAACAGCAAGGCAGAAGCCTATTTTGCAGCAGAGCTCTTCCTTTACCGAAGTGCTATCTCTCCGAATCTGAGTCAACTTTAGTGACCACTTTAATATTCACTTTACAATTAATGCTTCTTTTTATGGGTTGGTAGAAGGTAAACCAATTTCAGTTCGGCTTCTAGGTATTGAATTTATTATAAAAAGTTATGTACTTAAAACTCCTATAATGAAACCAGAGGCATCATGAGATATTAACCTAGAGTTAATGCTGAGAAGGCCAGTTTGAATAATTCAATTCATGTCACCTTAAGTATCTTTTCAAATGGAATTAACTTTATCTCACAAAAAAAGGAAGTTCCATGTTCCAGTTACTGATTATTGACTCCACAAGAGTTCTGACTTAAATCATCTTACCACCATCTTCCCAGAAATTTTATTTCACTACTACCAGGATGCTTCTTTACATTTCGAGGGCTGACTTTCATTATAAAGAAGCAATATTAGCTAAGAGGAAAACATGGTTTCAGAGTTACTGCTCTTGTTAGGTGATACTAAAACAGACAAAAATAATAGTTAACACCAAAGCATCTGCATTAGTTCAGTACAGCTCCAAACCAAGGCTGCATTTCGGCCACATGCACACAGCTACTGCAGTTGTTTACATCCTATAGAACTCCACCTCTTTTTACAATGCCATCGATGTTTGGTAATGCTGCAGTTCTCTTTACCAGGTAATTGTCTTATTCTGACAGAAAACAGTTTTTAAACACTGAAAGGAGATGTTTTCAAATACCTGTCTAAGCCCAGGGGGAAGTGACAGCTCATGATCAGCATTATGGTACGGTAAGAATGAGGGAGACAGGCAGGTGAAAAGCAGAAGCAGGAGGTGTTAAGATATAGGTGTAGCACTAGAAATTACTTCAAACAAACAAGTATGAAAAAGAGGGGAAAATGAACAGAAACAACAAAGAACAGCTTAAAATAGGCAGAACAAAGAAGTGCTTCATTGCAGAGTACAACTGCGCAGTCCAGTGTTTCTGCAAGACACGGGAAAATCAGAACAACATCGTACATCGAAACACAAGAGATCAGCAAGTAAGATCAGCAGTGTCCTGAAACAGGAAACGCTGGTTATGCCTCCTAGACAGTTCTATGAAGAGAAAACTATGTAGCAAGCTAGTTATCTTGCTTTAAACCCAGACAAATCCAGGATTTCCTCAACTCAGACCAAAACGAGCAATAAGGAAAAGATTTCAAATGGATCCGTATTCAAACAAAACTCAGGAAGACTTTCATTATCCTAATATTTCAGTAAGATTGCTCTTGCAGAAGTCCAGAAACAGAAAGGGAGAGCACAAAAGCTTCAGCGGGGCAGAAAGAGCTGGCATGGACAGCAGTCAGAGCAGCAGAAAGTGTTCTGGGTCTGTTCTCTTCCAATTCTTTCCTCTGAAAAATCCCTCCCTGCTGTGTTTCCCTGGGGCAGACCCCATAGAGGCAGACAGAAAAATGCCAGCCTGAACTATTGTGTTAAGACAACACTCAAAGAGAACAAAGAGACCCCTCAGGACACTGAGAACTCACAGTTCAGGTATTAAAAGATGTGTGAAAATAACACGTAAGTCCATCAAGATGCAGCCCAGTGACCCTTTTTGGGTTTCGAAAGCTACCCCATAAAGGAGTGCGTGAGAGAAAGAACAGAGAGAGTGGGGCAGTCCTGCTCACCTCTCCAGTTTCTGAGCTGTGAGGAGAAACAGCACAAAGTGCTTGTTTGGGTGAAAAATGGTAACAATTTATAAAGCCAAATGAAAAGAACAAGAAAATTGAAGAGGATGGCTAGAAACATCAGAAACATTTTGCACGCTATAAGAAAAACCAGTTGAAGCATGTTTTGACAGGTTTTTATCTATGCCTACAAAGCTTTGCACACAACAAGAAGACTAGGGTAATTTCAGACCTGCTAGGCTGGAGCGGTAGAGTATGTAACCATAAATGAAATGTCATGGCAAACCTCGATATAATATCTGAATTTGCATTTGTGGACAAAAGTACCTGTAAGTATAGAGAAAAAAAATAATGGAATCAAAGACGAACTTGATAGAACTCTGCACATGAAAACAGAAAACAACTTTAAAGAAGTCTCTGTATACATACTGATAGAGTGATTAAGAAGACAGAACAAGAGGAGATGAACATGGATTGTTGAACTGACTTGACAGCTAGTGGGCTAAAGGTTTCCTATTATCTGCTTCCATGCTTTTGTCCTGTAGATGTGATGACACCGGATCCCTCAATACTAAGGTCTAACCTAGCATAGGCTAAATGTATATGAAGCTGAAAGTCTAGAGATGAAACATCCACGGCAGAACCTGAAAGAAGGATTGGCATCACCCAAAACACAGCTGCCACAGTGCTGTTGGACTACATGGGACTCCTCTGGACTATTTTCCATGGAGATCCCCAGCAAACTGCACACCATACAAGCAACAACACAGACGTCATCCATTCTGGGAGAAGGATATTCTTGTTTTGAACTCAATGCCATCACAAAAATGGCTGGCAGATACAAACATGAAAGAATGGAAATGAAATGTTTATAAAAGGTTAAAAGCCTGACAAACAGCGCAATGTCTAACAATGTTGGACCAAAAAAAAAAAAAAAGCTAAGAAAACCCCAAAAAAACCCATCATCAGGACAAAAAAATCCCACTCCTTATGACAATGAAGTCAGAGTATTGCTACCTGCTTCCTGAAGAGAATCAAAAGACTCCTTCCTACACAGTCTCCAGTCTCCTGAGAAGTAGCATCTGCCTGTATAATTCTCACAACCACTGAGATGCCAGAATCAGGCCTCCTTTTGGATACTCTGTGCTGATGACTTTACTTCTAGCCCTGTTATAAATAAGCCTTTAAGACTGTTCCAGCAGAAGAGAGCATCAAGGGCATAACCTCTACAAAAAGGCATAGTCTTATGTAGGATGGATTCTGGAGATCTGCAGATGGAAGCTGCTACCAGAGAACAGCAAGCAAGAACATGGGGTAGAGCACTTGCATAAGCAGTCTTCTCTTCCAGGGTATGATCTGCCATCAGCAGGGATGCAAACCAAGCACCTAGCTATCAGAAAAAAATCTCAAGCAACCATGTTCTCAAGGTTTGGGCACCTACATCAGAGAAGCATTTTACCACTTAATTTAACACGTATCCCTAGCCAATGTTTTCTGGTTTTAACTGCATATAGAACTCTAGGTCTTCTATAAATAGCTCAAATCAGATGAGCTGCTTTACAGAATTGAGAAAGCTCTTATTGACCAAATACATCATCTGTAATGCCCTGTTCAATCACCAAAAGCCACAGTGAAAATGTGAAAGGCTGTATCTACGAGTGACTGCAATTATTTTCCTGTTTAAATAACAGAACAGAAAACAGAAGAGCATCTTAACTTTTTCCTTCGAAAAGGTGTGGGTTCCCATGATTCCTACTCCATTACAACACGGTCAATTAACTTCACCCATTTTATTAACCCAAAACTTACAGGTTCTTTTTTGTTTTCCTGCAATCTGTGTATTAAGGGAAAGACTCATGGGAAACCAATCACAAAATAGGATTCAACACTTTATGATGCAAGATAATACACTTACAGTAACAAAAAGATGTTTTGACTAGGTCATTTAAAAAAAAAAAAGGAGATGGCAAAAAAGAGCTTACCTTCTGCTCCTTTTCCTTGGCAGCACTGAGTTCAGAAAGGGAGTGTGATAGTTTTTCTTGCTGCTCAGCCAGGTACTTCTGATAGAGGCTCAAAAGTTCTTGGCATTCTCTGTACTGCTGCTGCAGAGGTGAGACATCAGAAGTTAAGGGAAAAACACTCTTTAGCAAACAGTTATAGCCAAATATATCCAACTTACTCGGTGTAAATCTGATTTAGATCCATAACAGTTCAATTTAAAAACAGATACCATGTGTTTGAGTAGTGCCTAATGATGATAAATCTGCTTAGAGATGAATGTTCAAGTACAACCTTCTCTCTACTCAGAGTGGAAAAAGAACAATTGCACCAAATTCTTTTATCACTGGAAAAGGGACAGCAGCAGGAGGCAGGTGATGACATTGTTTCAGCTGGAACAACTACAAGCCTCTGATTCGTATTCAGCAAAGCCAGCCATTACCAATGTTTATTTATAAATAAATAAATAGCCAGCCAAGTAAGTAAATAGTCCATTTTTAAGCTCAGACATCGATTCACAAGCCCACATACCCAAATCCAATCTCTTTGCTTGAGCACCAATGGCTCAAAACCCCACAGCCACAGATGCAGTGCTACAGGCCTTTTACGGACCAGCAATAATTTTTGGACAGTAATCTGGAGAAGCAGCAACTGTGGTGTTTGCAAGGATATTAGCAACAGTGTCCTGCCTTGCTTGCAGCATTGAAATTCCAACAGGAGATAAATCTGCTCTTCACCTGTCATTGTGTAATTCCCTCCCTTGCTCATGTAGCATGGTAAACCATTTATGCTCCCCTCTCTCCCCCCTCACTTTTAATTATGCATGCAGATGGGATAAGGGCTCGCTGTCCAAAGAGATTACTCTGAATAAATACTTTAATAACAAGTCACTGCAATTAAGGTAGGGAACAAAAACTTCTTCAATCTATAAAACGGTGTTGAGTTACAGATTTCCTTAACATTTTTATGATCTAATCATTGCTTCTGGGCAAATTCATGTTGCAATCACTTTTGCCAATCATGGCTGCATAAATAACTCACTGCTTTGTTATTCCCTGTTATGACCCTAAGGGGTTTTTTTTTGGTTCAGTTTTGTTGCCTTCCCCCCACACCCCCCTTCTTCTTATTCTTTTGCAGGAGGGGTGGCCTTGCCAGGGCTTCATTTTTGTTGTTGTTTGGTTGGTTTTCTTTCCTTTAAATGAAAGGCTACTGAGAGAATAAGCAAAACATTTTAGGAAGGAATGGAAGGTTAATAAACCCCAATGTTGAAATCAATCAGGAGAGCTCTCATAACACCTTTGCTCAGCACCTGGAAATATGGGAGGGTACAAACAATGGTCTTAACAAGCTAATTGCTTTCCAGAGCCAGCCTGCCTGAAGCCGGAGCTGTTTTACATTTCAGTTCATTTCGTCAGAGAGCACCAAAAGGCTGAAGTGATTTGTGGTGGTCTCAGGAGTCTCTGCCAGCTATGATGTATATAAAAGGAATTTTTTATTCCAGTTGTAACCATAGGCAGTAATGTTTATAGTAGGTGAACATATTAGCCTGGACGCAGGGCATGAATTTTACTCTAGCAAAAGCCAGTTCATTTATACAGCCTAAGAGTTAAATGTCGGTATTTGAAGACAAATTATAGGGAAATTCATTTAAACCCATGTTATGTGGCAGAATATAAAAACGGACAGTCCTATCTATCTTTATCAATTTTTTTACAGCCCTCTTAATTCACTTTGCTTCCAGCAACCCCTTCCTCACAAAACAGATTTTGCCCTCTCCTCCCTCCAGCTAGCACACCACTGGCACCAGGAATGAGTACCCTAAACAGCCTTGGGGCACACAAGTGATGGCCAAGCAGCCACCCTCACTCTCACCACAGCGTTAGTATCAGTCCTACTGGAAAGCCAGGCACTCACTCCCAAGCACCATTAAAAAGATGCCTTATTTGTGTTTTACAGACTGCAGAGCCCTCACTGTACACATGATGCCACCACCTCCTGCATGTGGCTGCCAAATTTATTTAAAATACAGTTTAAAATATGACAAGCAAAATTAACATTAGCAAAGTATGCAAGCAAATCCTGATTGTCTAAGGGCCAGTTATGTGATCATGAGTGGGAAGGGCAACAGCTCACACGAGCATGAATGGCGGCTCAGATGCCCCTGAAATTCTTGTGAGATTTGGTCAGCCACAGTAAAACTTGCTGTATTAGAAAATTAAAACCTTGTTCATCCACACAATCACTCTAAGTTAAGTATTGTTACAGCCACCACAGTCTAAAGAGTTTAAAGCCCTGCTTTGCTTACTAAGTAAACATGAAGCTTCAAATATGAAAAAAGAGTTCATTTCTTTAAGACACATGCAAAATAGCTGAAAGTACAGCAATTCTCAAAAATGTACTGGTACATTTACTGCAGAATATATTCTTAAGAAAAAAAAAAAAGCCTTAATATTAGACCTTACTCTCTCATTCTATTGAATTTTTTGCTAAAAGCAGCAAGATGATCTCTTTTTTTCTCCTACAAATTAGCCGGGCAGTACACAACACTGCCACAAAAATATTTAAGTCATTCAGATATAACAAGGTCATGCATCTACTAAAGCAATACAGTTTTTGGACAAACATACACGTTATGATAAATATTTTCATAATTTGCTTTTAAAAAAAAATGTTGTGAGGTCAAAAAAACAGTATAGAATAAGTCCTACAGATTTGCATTCCAAAAAAAGTAATAAACCTTAATGTACACATTAGGAAATTCTTCATGTGTTCAGGAGCACAAATATTGGATTTGCAAGATGTTAGCTACCTGGGAGAAGTGGTACTTGGCATTTCACTGAACGGTAGTTTTATGTCCAAGAAATATGCATTTGAATGCATTAGAGTAATACTTTTTACGCAGTTTATTAGTAAAGTATTAAGGTTGTATGTGGAGGGGGAAAACAGAAAAAAGAAATCAAAATTAGAAATGCAAAGGTTAGGATTTCAACAGCCACATTTACGTGCCATACTGCAAGTACTACATATTTTATACAATAAATTAGTTAATTTTTTCATTGGATGTAAGTCAAAGAATTAAGAGCTCATTTATGGCTCTTAAGAGATAACAACCTTGGTGGAGATGGCTGGCTTCGAGAACAGGGGCTGCCAGCACACAGTGGTGACACGCTTACAGAAGCCAGGGATGGATGTCCAGGGAACCAAGGCAGGGAACAAAGAGCTTTTCCTTAGGGGTGAAGCTTCACAAGAAGGTACAGCCCACCTCATGTTCAACTGCTTCCAAAGATACTCTCCCACTCCTTCATTCTTTCCACCCACACCAGCTCTGCAGCCCCGCCAGATCCCTCACTCTGGGCGTGAGCAAACTGACCCAGCGAGGGAAAAGGACAGCCAGGCACAAGATCCAGCATGAGGCAAGCAGAGGGAGTGGGAGCTGGGAGCAGGGGACACCTCTTCCAGCAAGAGACACCAGTCTGGGAGCATTTATCCACCTTGCAAAGTCTCAGCCACACCCTTCCTTCAGTTCCACTCTTAATCCTCAGGCTTTTAAATCTGCTCCATGTGAGTACATCAAGTACTCACAGCTTACTCCTTGCTGAAATACTGCCAGCCTCCCACAGGCTGAGGTAGAACAACCAGCTACAGTTCCTGCTTCCCCAGAAACTGGGAGGGCAAGGGCCAGTCTCTAGCACACCCACTGACCTCCTGCACTGTTCCCAGTCCACTGTTTCCACTGCCACTTCGAATATAAGTGAATATACAATTAAAATCTGAAATGTTTTCGTTTAGAGCATCCAGCATCTACCTAAGAAGCCCTTGAATTCTACACATCAGCCTCCACATCCTTCTGCAAGCAATGTTCATGCTACAGCAATTCAAACAACTACTGGTCTCTTCAGGTCCAGGTTTCCAAATGAAGCCAACACCAGGCTACTCCATGAGGACTATTTACCGAAATTCTGCTTTTCTTACATCACTTTTTGTAAGAGGGAAAAAGACAACCAAACCTGAAGACAGAGAATCTTCTCCTTAAAAAGAAGATTTTTCGGGAGGCCCTTATCATTTAGGAAGAAATGTTTAGTTTTATCTCACTTTATTTTAAAAAAAAAAAATTTAAAGCAGCTTCCGATCACAGCAAACTGAAGCTGGAAAAAACTTTTCTAGAAGCTACTAGCAAGGGAGGAGAACACAGCTAACGAGATTCTTTGCAATCCATCTAATAACAAGACACCTTCTGTATTTTCAGAGTGTTTGTGAGAACTCAACACCTAGTGACACTTTCCTCACTGGTTTGCCAAGAGCATTTTCGGGACAGGCAGCAGCTCTATTGTTCCCTCTTTACACATGAGAAAACTGTGTCACAGGGAGTCTTTGGGCATGTCTGAGCACACAGGTGCAGCCCAGCAGCCCCACACTCCACAAGCCAGCTCCAGGACACCCGTGTGTCTCGCAGCTGCAAGGTAAGTTAGCACAGCTCAGGCACAGCACTAACAGAGTAGATTCATCCTGCACCTGATTAGCTCTGAGTACGAGTTTGCCTGCATTCACCCACGCAGAAAAGCCCTAACAGACCTCCCAAGCATCAAACAAGATGCCCAGTGACAACTCATTCCTGTAGTCCCTGACTGTAGCTTCAGCTTGGACTCTCCTTTCACTCAGCGCTGCATTCTCTGATCCACAGCCAGAAGAGAACACAGGAGCTGAATCTCCATCTTCAGCCACAAGATGCTGCAGTCCCATCAACCCCCATATCCAATGGAAGATTCTCTAGAGACTCAGAGCTGTTACAGAGATATGCAAAGATGAATAAAGCAATCAAAGGAAAGAAAAAGTCAAACGCACACAAACTGGATTGGAATTTAAATCAGACAGCATTAACTTGAACTTTGTGGTAGAGATACAAGAGACTTTCAGCGATGTTATGAAGACAGTTTTTTGGCATCTGCAATCATGACCCCGTAGCCACGAAACACTGGTCTTTTTAAATTCCTGCTTAAGGACGTGCATCTAGAAACCTGGCTAGTTATCATCATGTTGGCAGTTTCAGCAAAGACTCAACTGTCTTCACCGCCTCAGGTAGTTCCTTGAAGACAACTGCTGTGAAAAAAACTAGACAAGGAAGGAGATGCTGAGGAAATGTCACTGCCAGTGGGTTGACGAAGCTACACCAAGCAGTCTTTGGTCTTCCAAGAAAAATCTACTCAGATAAACTGCAGGCAGACCTAAGCTTGTCTGCATGCTCTCCAACCAGGTCCATGTACCAGACCCATGCAAGGAGCCATGCACAGTCCCAGCAGCACAGCATCAAGCACCACATGCCTGATCTAACTTACCTTTCTTTGATGTTCTTCTGGGGTTTGTTTGGGGTTTGGAGTTTTTTTGGCAGCAACAGCAACACTACACCACTTCCAGAATGCAGCTGGCCTGTGCCTGGCACTTAAAGAACGTCACAGCAAGCTCACAGCTGTTTAACAGACACACCACTGCATCCATAACTTTGGCACCATGTACTACTACAACTGTTTCACTGTTTCAGTTACTCAGTAGCCCAAAAATTACTTTAAAGAATGCTGCAAGAGTAAGAAAGCATTTCACCAAACTCAGGCAAAGGCTAAGACCCATGTAGCTGGGTCCCCAAACTATGCTATCCCTGCAGCTACGACTAAGGATCAAGCTACGTCTAAACACTCATAGTACAAGGGAACCAAATTATAGTCTGCAGAGCCCCAAAGACCCACGACAGAATCATGGCAAATTCCACTACAAGTGTGCTCAGTTTGAAGTGGACCCACATTTTTTTTCATGCATCACCCAAGCATGTATTTTTCACAGTATTTTGACACGTAAAGCAATGGGGTTTATTTTCTGCCTTAATATTTTGCATATCAATAGGAGAGAGATACCGTGCCTTTTGGGAAAGAAGCAATATGTATGTCATTCTGATTTCCACCTGCAGGCTTTTTTCTTCCTAACCAAAGAAAGGATTAAAATAATGCAGCTTCAACTACTTACATATGAAAAGTCATATGAATAAAAATAAACTGCTGGTATTAATGAATTAACATCTAAAAGGAACACTTTAAAATATAAACTAAGATATTCTAAGCTCTTTCCTTTAGCATTTAACAATTACATACTTCATTGGAAGCTGACCCACATTTAATTTTAAACTACTACTTGTATTTAATACATAGAGTCCTGTGCTTTGACAATCTCATCTCAGAAGAGCAACAGGACTGCATTTTGGAAATCAGACTATCCAGTCACGGATCAAAGTCAACCCTAACATGTTTCTGCTGCCTTTAAAATTAAGAGAAATAAAATGAGTGGTTTGACTCTCTGTGAATCATTGTTCTGAGAAAGGGTAGAGACTAGTAACTTCTATGAAGGTTTATTATCTAAACTCTGAAGTTGCTGCAAAGACTGAAGGTAATAAAATGTTTTATGAACAACTTCACTTTGCTCGTTCTTATATAACTGAGTTTATGTGGACTCCCTGGCACAGTGATGCTAAGAACCTGTAGGGAACTTTCTGCACATCCACTTTTCGATGTATTAAAGAAATCATTTGGTGAGAGTCTGAACCTTACGAGCCTTCAATTCAAAACACAATTTCCTTCTGATCCAAATGCCTTAGGAAGCACAATTCTGAAAACACTATAAAGAAGCTAGTCACATACAATAAGACAGAGTGATCTCCAATCTGAAGCCCAACAGTTACATTTTAATTTACACTTGAATATTTTAATGTTGTTATCCAGTCAGTAAATTAACTCAAGATGCAAGAATAAAAAGGGAAAATGCATAGGGAAAAAGGTCATAAGGTCCACAAAAGTTAAGAACTTCACTTCTGTTTGAAGCATCAGCATTATGTTGTTGAATGCCACAGCTCTCATATAAAGGAATTGCTTAATACATTCCCATTCTGTTTGAAGGGAAATTAAATTTACATTCTTTGGGAATATGGTATTGTAATTAGTTCATGACTTGATTACACTTTGAAGTGAGCCAAGACTGCATATGGTGCATACAAATTAGTTAAGTTATGGTTACCTACCTGCAGAAAAGCTACTGAGTTAAGAAAGTTAGGGACAAAGCCAGGGCAGTCCTTTGGAGCTTTCCCAAAGCACACATAAAACATCAAATTCAAATCCAGTCTCTGGACCCACAGATGTCAGGTGTGAAAACGAATAAAAAACCCAGTGTCCTAAACAGCTGAAGAGTTATTTTCAAAAAATAATCTTTCCACTTCCACCTATAGCACCTGTAGAGCCACTGTTAAAACTGATCCTGAAGAAAAAGCAGTAAAAGATACAAGACTTCCTACCCTGGTTAAATTCACCAGGATGATTTATCCAAGTACTTGTAATTTTGTAATTTTTTTATAGACAGCCTAAGTTTTCTATCATCTACCAAGATGCTCTGCTCCACACAGATGATGAAATTCCCAAGTTTGCTTTTACACTCTGGAAAATATTGAGATGCACAATACAAATATAGTGCATCTAAAATTGGCCAACGAAAAAGATAACCCGTATGATTTGATGAGAGTAGGAAAGCATTTAAACCTAAAACTAACTCCCAATATAGCAAATGAACTCAGAGAAGTGTATAGCACACTTTTAAAATGCAAAAGCAGTTTAGGGTACGGGATTTGATCCTATGTATTGAAAATCCTTTCCACAGGATATACCAAAGAAACTGGACAGCTTATCTGCCATGTTCTCTGGTTCAAAGGTGGGTAAGGACAAAAATATCACACGCCATCGTATGCCAGCAGATGTGCCTGGATCGATAAATGCAAATACCATCTCAGAGCTCACATTTTCTATTCCAAGTGGAAAGCACATCTCCAGCCTTATCTTCATTAATACAAACAAAAGAATACTTACTAGAAAAGAAAAAAAAATAAAACAAAGATTTATTTTACAGCCTGGGTCTACTAACAACTTTGTTTTACTGAAAAAGAAGGAAGAACATAACACACAAAAGACAAATTATACCACTACATATACAAGCAAAAACATGCATTTTCATAATAATGAACATAAGGGATCTCATGAGAGAAAAACAAAGAACCTGAATACACAGAATACAGACCCCACAGATCACTGTAACAAGATACAGGTCCTGGTACAGGCCATGGAAATTTTTACTTTTAGTTTAAGAACTGCTCTGGCAGGAGATTTTTCTCACTGGCAAGGAATTTGTTCAGAACATACTTAGTCCTTTCGGGGGAGCTCTGCCAACAACTATAGTGACTTTCAGAATTTAAAGACTTCCTTTGGCATTTCTTGAACGGCAAAGCTACTCAGCCTCTTCCAATGGAAACTGCGAAGGAACTTGTTACTTATGTATTTGTCTACCCACCAGTAAACGTACCATGCATTTTTTATGAAAGAAAGGAGCCTGGAGATTCAGACATACACAATTTCTGCGCGAAACAGTCCCAGCACCTGAGAACACCTCCACACATTTCATCATGTACGAGAGAAAATAATCACAACCTGTGCTGTGTGAGAACACGAAGCCAAAAGGAGGCATTGTACCTATCACCATCCACACAAAACCGGCGCTATTTTTCCTTCTACATATTTAGAGCGCAAAATTAAACAAATAAAAGGAACACTGCATAATTTAGCTTTCATTTTCTATCAAATTGCTCATAATTGTAACCATAAAATGATAATACTGTGCCATATGTGCATCTGCAGAGCCGGCAGCGGCACTGACCGGCCCCGGCCGCGCCAAAAGTGGGGCTGTGCCGCCACCGTGTGCCCGCTCCGCGTATTGCCGCTCCCGGCCCGAGCGGCGCACCCGGGCAAACGCTCGGGTTCATTTTCTTACAGAAAAGAGATCGAACGCATCGTTTTGAAACGTGAAAATTCGCCGTGCAATCCTCCTGCCACTGTTCTTCCTCAAATTACACTCTCCCTCATCCGCAGAGGCAGTCACGGCTTTACGTGACATACCCGTCACTGGGAACGCTTGCTGATTTAGTTGCAGGCCTTTGTGAGAATTAAAAAATCTTTCACAGTAGCCACCATTACCGTTTACACAAAGCCATTTGTCATCTCAGTACTACTCGATATTAAAACAGACAAGTTCCTTACTCTAATTTGACAATGGAGCTCCTGGCAGAAGCCTGAGGAGAGATAGGGTGGGAATTGAGGTATCTGAGAAAGGATGCTCCAGCCTCTTATGTTCAGACACAGGAAGAAGAGTTATTTAGCAGGATAAATGTGAGCTCGAAGTCAGATGTGTGGAGGAAAGGGGATGAAGAGGCAAAAGAGAAATGGAATGTAAAAGCTCAACTTACAGAGAGCAGAGCTACAGCACCTCCATCTCAATTAAAGAACATGCCTAGTAAATCAAAAAGGTGTCTGCTTTGCAGGGAATGAGAATGTAAGATCACAAAACATCAACTCGTTTTATAACTAAGCTAATCAGGTTTGGTATAGGTTACTATCAGAATAGAGATCACCTGAGAATAGACAGCGGTGTCGGTCTTGTTGCTTCCTTGCAGGAAACAATCATCATTCTTAACTTTATATATTTGACGCCTCTCACTGAACCTTTTCCTTACCCTCAAACAGGAATAATGCTGATGGAGAAAAACAGTCTCTCCTTCAGCCCAGCTTCCACTACCTTCAGAATGACAAAGTCCTCGTTTGGGTCCTTACTGGAAAGGAAACCTGGCTGCTAGAGGGAATTTTTGTTTGCTGCTTCCTAACATGGTTGCCTCTCTGTATCTCCCACAGTGGGCATCAGGCTTGGGCATTTAAACTTTATTTCCTCCCTTTAAACTAGAACATAATCAGACAGCAGCATGCAGATTTTAATCTGACTATTGGCAAATGGTGCAAGAGGCAAGATGAAAATCTGTAAATGCTGCTGGACAAAAATAGAAAAAAATAAATACCAGTGAGCCAAGAAACCTTGCCCTTACGGAACTGCCTTCAGTGCTATAGCTAGAACAGCACCAAATGTAAAAATCACTGATCATTCTAGATAATTTATTTTTTTTCCTTTAAAACTATTGCTATTTTGACAGTCTTTCTAACCTTGTTGGAACACAATCTGTTTGCATGGTGTAGATGAGAGAAACGCAGTGCTCCTTTTCCTAAGAGACAAGGTCCAAACAGACTCCATACCAGCACACTAATATTAAGAGAGGTGTCCACAAGCTCAAAAAAGGTAAAATATTCCATGACGGAGTGCTGGAAAAATCTTTTCCACCATGTGCTGTACACATCTCTAGTGAGGTAAGTACTTCAAAATGACAAAGGCCTAGGAAAGCTGGTCCTTTCTTGGGAAATCTGCCTTTAAACATGCCAAACTGAGAAGCACTGGTTTCACCAAACTGAGGCCAGTGAAGGAAAGATTTAATAACAGCCTCATTATAAGGTTCATTGTTGTAGGACTATTTAATACACAAGACTAACACATCTTATCTCCCACTTTCACTCAAACCTATTATACCCCTCATTAATACATGCACATATCTACATCATTTACAGCACTCAGGTCTCAAATAGTATTGCCTGAAACTGGGTGTGTTCTGCTGCTCTTCCTGGTGATAGGTTCAAAAATAAGCCTCACAGCTCAAAATTAGAGACATGGGTAGGTAAATAGGGCTGTCTAAAACTGGGAGAAATTTAAAATAAAAATTATTTGTTTCGCCAACACTCTGGATTTCATTTCTCGATTTCAGTTCCCTCATACCCAGACCATTCACATAAGACAGGAGCCTTCCCAACCTGATGAATACTGGTATCCTTTCCTTCTGACAATTTGAGATGTAGAAATAGGTAAAGTGACCCACAGCTCCTCAGATTAAGAGGCATTTTAAAAGTTTTCAGATATGGATATCAGAGAAGAAAAGGTAAGGTAAGAACAGTACACTTCCCCAGACTGCATTCCTTTGTGTCCACAGATGTACCAGGGCAGACGAGAACAACGTACCTTAAAATTACAGGAACGGGAGGAAAAAATATCCACTTTTATGTTCTCAGCAGACCAAAGGGTTGGCCCCTATTCTTGCACGAACTGTTATGAGCTTGCAAGTGTCTCAGGACAGAGAAAATGCACTTGTCCAGCAACTGAGCAGATTCAAGTGTTTACAAGCCCTACTTCCCCTGAGCTGTGGAACTGCTCTCCACAGGAGGCTGCAAATATTTATAGGGACTCACCTAAACAAGTTCCCAAAAACAGTAACAATACCATCCAGTGTTATCAAACACAGAGAAACATTCTGAGTGCAGTTTTTAACTACAGGTTTCTGGACATTGTGAGACTTTGGGGAGCATGTATTAGTGTTTGCTTATCCTGACCTTATACTTTGCCACATGCTTGTGGCCACTGACAGTATTCTAACACTGGACTTTAACACACTACAGATGTTTTACGTTCTCATCATACTACAATTAATAAGTTAAACATATTAAACCATTTGACGAACAGTGAAGATACCTCTTCTGCAAACATCTGAGGAGATTTGCTACCCCTTGTACATTGTTAGAAAGCATGTTTACAAAATTCCCTTTCCCTCACACTTTACTTTCTGAAGCTACTCTACGGTAACAAAAAGGTGTTCAAATCAAATGGTTAATACTTATTGAAGAGAAAGAAAATGAATGACCTGGAATGATTCTTCTGGGAAGTACTGACAGCAAAGACTTAACTTCCATGGGCCAAAGGTACAGCTCCTGGGATTTTTCTACTGCTCTTGGAGATAAAGATGTTTACTCTGGCTGATTAATTTTGTATCAGAAAATGCATCTTGCTGGGACAGTCCAGGGTGACAATGACCCATCCGCACTGACCTTCAGGCTTTTTGGAATTGTACATGCTTTCTGGTAAAAACAGTCATGAGGTTTTGGAAGTTGCTACCTCCTGCATGGAAAGACACTAAATCCTCACATTTAGTACCACTAAAGAACAGCTGACATCCTGGAGGTCTTCTTGGCTTCTTACAAGGAGCATACCAAGGTATCCAGCTGATATGAATGGACCAAGGAAGTCTAAGGGATTGGTGGGGAAGAGAGAAAACCTCCATAACTATGGAAGCTTTTTTCCCTCCCACTATAGTTCTCCATTCATTTTAGAGAAACACTGCTATGTGTTAGCCTTGAGGGTATCAGTGCTGGAGGGCTGTTACTCCTGAAGACAGGAATTCCTGAATCTAAACTCCGAAGTGCTCATCAGAAGAAAAAATAGCTGAAAAGAGTTTGCATAAAGACAGTTACTGGCAGCAAGAAAATGATACTTTCAGATATCCTCCTTTCACAGGATTAATATTTGAGTAAGCAAATAGTTCTTTGGCAAATTCTTTACTTATTGCAATTCAGTCAGAATCAGAGTGAGATGACTCCATGCATACAGCCACTGCTGATAATGCAGGGATCATCATGGATGCTTAGAAGAGCTTAGTCAATTCAGGATTGGAACAGGCCTTCTTGTAAAATACATTCCCATGGTTATAATAAATTTCTGAGCCATCAAACCAAATACAATATAATGATTTATACAACAGTGGTCTTATACAACAGTGTTTATACACTGGTTTTATACAGGTTTTATACAACAGTGGTCTAGAAAAATCAGAGAAATTAGGAGTATTTTCCAGACCAACAGGTGATCAAAGTAACCTGCACACCAAGTTATATGTGAATGCCCATTTCCTGCCAACAAGAAGGAAAGGATAATTAGTGTATGTGAATACCTTGCAAGGACTCTGGACTAGAAGTGACTGGCTTTCAGGAAAAAGACCATAATAAAATTAAAAAAACAAATAACTAAATGTAGAAGGCTACCTTCCTCACAGAAGTTCAAAACAGAAGACAAGTAAAGGGCACAAAAGCACCGAACATCTAATCAGATTTTCTCACCAATAAACATCATGGAGACTATGGAGAAGTAATAAGGTCCCTAATTATCCCAAATAGGGACAAAAATTAAAGTAGTAACTGTACCATAACACATCTGCCTCTGAAGCAAGAAGGAACAGATAGCACGAAAACATCTTCAGATCTGACAGGTTGCTCTGCTACCAATCTGCACTAGCAGGTGAGACATGTCACTCCATGACAAGCATCAGAAACAAAGGAGCTTAATGCAACTTCCAGTGTTTTATGTGATTTCTCTCTATTGTGCAACAGGAGACAACAAGCACTTCTAACAAAACATGGGGAGATTTTTCTCCCCTGAGCTGCAAAGCTTTAAAATTAGCACTTTGTGTATACTTGTTCTTTTAATGTCTGCATTTATTAAGGAGTGAAACAACCATGCATCTGAAATGCCAGAGAAATATGGATCCATAAATAATGCCACATTCCTATTCACACCTAATCTAAATATTTATGTAGTAATTTACCAGCAAAAAATGCAAACTATTCTTTAAATGCTACATTGTATTAAAGGTTAACCACATGACATGTTTTATTATAAGGCTCTGAATTATGTTTAACACAAATTTTTATTTTCAGTGAAAGTTCTGGTGTTGAAACGGATGGACAGGGACAAGGAGTTTTAGTCACCTCTCAAAGATGATTGCTGAAGTTCAGACTTCTTCAGTATTTTTTCAGTCTACATAGCCATAGGCCATGTAACTCAGCAGCATACCGATTGGAAGAGGAAGAGCCACCTTCTTCACAACTAGAAGAGCTAGAAATAGCCTGTTAGTGGGGCTAGATGCTTACAGCACGCCTGTTGATGCAGAGTTTCACTGAGATACGCAGTCTCTACTGGAATCAGCGCCAAATCAAAAGGGCTGTGCACACACCTCTGCGGGAAATGTTAAATGAACAGCAGAACTGCCCCCAGTACAAGCACGTGCCCTCAGATTTCACAGATGCTAGATGTCTTCTCACCTCGACAGTGATATAACAGTTCTCTGCCCAGTACCTCACACAGGAATTCATGATCCACTCCTCACTCAGTCCTACAAAACCCAGCTTCTCTTTCACTTCATGTCCTGCTACAGGCATCATCACATATTTATGGCCATAACTGTTCCTTTTGGTTCCTCCTTCAGCTCTCACCTTCATGCCTTCTGTTCCTAAAACCTTTCATATTAGACATAGTTTCCAACTTATCTTCTATTTTCTCTCTTACACAAGGCTTTCTTTAGAAATATTACTTTGCTGACTTCGTTTCCAATTCTCTTGATCTCTACGTGATCTTCCACACAGAACACTTTCTTCATGTCATCACTTTCCTCAGATGCAAGACCTTTGAAGCTCACTACAGACTCAGCCATGCAGGAACTGATACCAAGATCTTCCTGTGTTTTCCTTTTTCACAAACAGAGCCCCTTCCATTTACACTACACTGAGAGACCCACTCTTGTGTAACTTTTTGAGCCTATAATGTGCCAGTTTCCAAGGCTGTAAAATAGAGAGGTAAAAAACCCCCCACACTTAAACTTAAGTAGTGTTCTAGGAGCTAGATATCTTCCAGCTTGTAGTATAAGAAGAAAATGAACACTACTGCCAATATGCCACTTCCTAGACTGAAACTCTTGTGAGAAGAGCAATTTCCCAGCTCTAAGCTGGGAAAAGGTATTCACAAGGTATTCACAAGGTATTCACAAATAAACATTACAACCCATTTTAAATATCTGACTTCTTCACATTTCCTTTGTGACTGTTAAAGCAGATACGTCTAACTCAACAGCAGAAAAGGCTCACTTTTTCCAGATAGAGCTAATCAGGCAGAGCAACATGAGATCTAGTAATGTTCCCTGCTTCAGCGAGAGATGAAGCGCAGACTTATTGACAGAATCTGCATTTTTGGTTCTCATTTGTTCTGCCTGAATAAGCTTACCAATCTGAGGCAACATTTTCAGACACTGGCATTTTGAGCACCACTGGTCTCTGGGACTATCCTTTTTCTGCACCTTACCGTGTTTAGATCAAAGGAACCTTGGCAAAAAAACAGAAGAAGCTGGAAGCATAAATGTTCATTCTTAAGTTGCAGTAAAATCTTTCATTTCAATGATATACAGAAGTACTTGGAATGTATTACAGCTGATAAATGCAGAAATGAGGTATAGAATACTACTGAAAATAGACCTTATTTGTATGCACGCCATACAAATATGTTAAAATACGTAGTTAAATATGCTGTTGGAGTTAAGTAGCTTTCATAGAAGAGAATCATTGCAATTATCAGTGGTAATAGCAAATCCTCTCTGATACAGATGTTTACTTCCTGTTCCAAGAACTAGGGCAGGAAACAGCCATGTTAAAAATATTTGTCTAGCACCAGCCATAGTGTTCCTATTTGTTACAGCTAAGTGTACAACCTGTAACAAAAACAGATAGTTTTTTCTTCCTCCCCCTCCAGCATAACTCAATATATTTAAAACCTTTAGTCAACAACCAAATGCCCGCTACCATATTTTGGTACAAGCTGTCTCTAACTACAGTCCTATCTCTTCAGCTAACAACTGGAACACAGAATTAGTCATCTCTAGGAAACAGATAGCATTAGCTTTTCATCACAAAAAGCTCAATTAAAGCCCATTTGAGAGAAGCTGAGCCACTTCTTTACTGCATTTTTTCCTTTCCCTGCCTCCTGATAGCTAGGCTGAACCTAAATATCATTAACTGCTGTGAAGGCTAATATGCAAAGCGTAAGTACAGACCTGACTATGGCAAGTGCATCTCTCAGTTCTGATGCAAGGGGGGAAAAAAAAGAAGTCATCCACATACAGACACAGTTTCTTCCCAATGCCCACATGTTTACTACTTGACAATTTCTTTGTAAAATGGTAGAGGTGTAACTGTCTATTCAATTTTTTAAATTTCACTGTGTGCCTTCCGTTTCTAAGAACATGGCAAATACTGTCTCTACACTATATCCCTAGTACTTAGAATGCAAAACACTTTATGACACTTCTAGCTCTGGGAGAAGAGAAAATGAAGCATGAAATAAGAAATATACTAGCAGAACAATATTCATTGACACTGGTAAATCTGTATACTGCTGCATTGGGAAAGTATTAGTATTTGGGGTTTTAGGCTTTTTTTTTAATATGTTTGCCCAGCTTGTCTGATGTCAGTGGTACATCTGTCCTTGCAGCTTTTCCATGTAACATGCGACCAGATGCCAAATTCACCAAATTATGTTCAAATCCAGCATATTTATATATTCTCATTTAAATGACAAATATTTTTTAAGCTAAACTGTGTAATTATCCTCACAGTTATTCATAAATGCTCCACCCCTGAAAAAACATGATCACATTTGTTGAAGAGTCTGAGGCCAAACACAGAACTAGAAATCTTTTCTCTCCTAGCAAGAGTCTAGAACTAGTAATAATATTTTCTTTCCTAGCAAGGGTCAAGACAACAGATTCACAAACAACAAAGCCATGAACACAGAACAAAACACGTAAAAAAACATCTTGACTGACCAAAAACTGACTTTGGTTGAAAAGAGTTTTTACAGATTATTCTTTGTTTCTTGTAGCTTGTACTGAAATTGAACAAAAACTGCACCAAAAAGAAAAAGAAAAATCACATTCTTCAAGTCCATTATGTACCGGCAATATTCTACTTAATGTGCACTAATTTGGTAAGCCTCAAACTGATATTGGATGATGTGCCCTTGCACCACTTTTAATATCCAAAAGCTAAAATTCCTGCAGAAATATATGCAGGCAGGGACAGAACTCTAAAATTGGTCACATCTAACAAGTAAGAGTTGGGCAAACAATAATTGGAAGAAAATGCATTGCAAAAACAGAATAAATGCTTTTTAGAGCAGACTTCTGAACCTCAGTCCCAAAAGAGGAGTGATCAGAACACGGCACATCCTGGTCTGGTGTGTGGCAGGAAAGGTATGGGAGTCCCCACACCACCACACCAGAGAAGGTGTACAGAGACTGGCACTTCTGCAGCAGGTATCCACAGCAGAAGCAGATTTATGCATACCAGGCTAACCAATACTAAAATGGATCCTATACGAGCCATCTAGCGCCTCATGCCAGAAGGTTAAATAGTCTGAAAACCACAACTAGCCTTTCTTTGGGAAAATAACTGGTACAACCCCCTTCAGATGCCACTTGTACTGCTGCCACCTTCCTCACAGCTCAGGGAAAATATCCCTCCTATTCTACTTTTAATGGAAAAACCTTCCATATACTGTAGAAAAGTACACAATAGATCAGCACTTCTCTGGGTGAACTAGTTAGAAACTTGGGAAGTCATTATAGCTAACTGACAAAGGCTTAAATCTTTTACTACTGATTTGTTTGAATTATACATCACGCTCACACTAATGTAATAGGCAACTTGGAATATGAAGCCCTGATTTACCAGGGATTCTCTCATGAGGAATTATTTGAAGTAAAGAAGGTACAAACTAAGTGACAAAAAAGCACAGATAAATGTTACAGCACTCATTACCACCAGGCCCAGTGCAATACTGACTGTGTCAAAGCTACAGCATTGGGTATTTCCAATGAGAACATTTAACAAACATGTAAAAATCACTTTGTGTATCTCCTCTTTTTTATTTTCTTCCAGTGTCTTGGGGAAGGACCATTCCCACCTGCAGTTTCACCTCTCTTCAAATCTACCTGGACTCTTTTTGAGGGGAGATGTTGGTATTTCACCGTTTCTAAACCATTTAAAAAACCCACCACTTTGTTCTCAATATATTTTCAAAAAACAAAAGGAACTACCCCAACTACCTTATACAAGCAAAAAACCCACCCATAATTATAACTGTATGACACAGAACACCAAAAGAATTTTCTCATATTTTGCAGCCAATTTAGTTATAGACCACCACAAATGGACAATAGCTTTTTTATTCCACTCCCTTAAGGCAGGAGGGATGCAAAACTGTCAGGGAAGGCAGCAAGTACAGAAGATGACTTCCACCATCTGGAGTAAAACATGCAACGTAACTAATGCTTTTTTATTTTCATCCCAAAAAACTAAGGGGGTCTTATTTACAAGAGACAGGACTGGGGAAAAAAAAAAAAGGTGCTTAATGTATTCTTTGCATTAAGGATAATATGAATTTGGTACAACTGTCTAGTATTTCCTGCCACATAAATGAAGTCATTGACTAAGCACCCTAAAATAATCTCATGCCACAAACACCACACACCACTTATCACAGCTGAGATGCTGACATTTGCTGCAGGGCTGGTACTGCTGCACTGAACTTAGGCACGTAACCCACCTCTTTTCTAATTTAACTAGAATCTATTCTAGTCTGTAGAAGAACTACAATCTTAACTGCAGAATATGTATATTTTTCCCTTGATTGCGTCTACTTGTTCTTTCAAGGGCATTCCCATTAGGAACAAACACTTCTCCATCCTCTCTCCCCCTTAAAGCAGAGTGAAAATAATCCTATCAAGGGAAACTTATTACTGTTTCCAAATTGCGCTTGGCTCTCAGCAGGCACACTCTCCAGGCAACAGTTTTGCCGCCACGTTATAACTAATTTTTTTTTTTTTCCAGATGACATTTTGTACTGTAAGTAGGTAGAGAAAGGACAGATATATGTGGTTTGGGATAAGAAAGAACCTTCTTGAGCCAAGCAAAAAAGCAGTGTCTCCCCTCACTCTCCACCCTCCTGCAAAGAAATTTTGTTCTCACTCCTCGAACAATTTCTTAGCACGTTGCACTATGGCCAAAAGCAGACCCTTTCACAAATTAAGGCTGCAAGAGACGGATGAAACCTGTAGTTTGTTCAAATTTGGAGCTCCTGGCTGCAGAGGATAATGAAGAAATAAAAGGAAAGAGGGGAAGAAGGAGAACAAAAGAAAGCCCAAAGCCATCATTCGATTCCCGGTACCTGGACACGGCACTCGCTGTCCAACGCTGCCACCTGGTGGCCACACGGAGCGGCAACAAAGCTCCAGCTCCGAAAAACACGGCTCAGGAGTTGTCACCCACAGTGTCCCCCTTCCGCAGCTACCAACTCCTGGATCATCGTTTTGTAAACAGAAAAACCCCTCTCCGGTTCCTGTTCTGTCTGTGTTTATGGCTTTCTGCAATCCTTCCAAACAGAGCCACCAGAACACTTTAAATAAACTGTTCCCACTAAGAAAAAAAACAATCTCAAACCAAGACATATTTAACAGAATTAAATGTAGTGCACTTCATTTTTAGTGAGTAGATAAAGAGCAATCTTAAAATTAATTCAAGCTAAATCCACTAAAGGCTGCTTCAAGATCAATTAACAAGAAAGCCTAAAAGTCACAGGCATTCTTCCAGACAAAGAGAAACTTACCCAAATACCTGCCAAGGAATTCATGTGTAATTTCTAGCTTTTCAAACAGAACACAAACACACAAGTCTTACTCACAGAGCCACATGAAATTTAGCAGAATGAGACAACTATCTGAATCAAGAGAAAAAGATTCATATCTAACCAGTTCTTCTGAGTAAAATAATCAAGGGAAAAAAGATACTTCTTTGGGAACAGGACAGAGAGAACAGAAGAATTGTACAGTAACAACAGAGAGCCATGCACGTCAGAACACTACTTCAAAACCAGACTGAGGAGAGGTCAGGAGCTAGATCTCAGCCTTTAATCCGCAAATGTAAGAACAGCAACTCTCAGCCTACCTAGAAGAAAAGTTATACACTGCCATTCTCTCTCCCAGTAACCCCTACTGCCCAGCTTCTCCTTGGGAGACTCTCAGCTTAAGAGCATGTTCAGCTGAGAGATATTATTTAGCCACACCACGCTCACCTGGACATTACAATGTTCTGCATTTCACAGCCTCCCAAAGGCATTTAACCAGCCACATCAATGTCCTTTCCCACCACATGCTCTCGTGCTCCTAACCTGAATAATGTACTTGCTTCTCACCACATCTCCCCATGCACCAGGGAGGATCCTCCACTCCACACAAAGGCATTTCTGAACAGCTAGACCATTCCTCTTGATGCCAGATCCCAGGCATGCAACCCTCCCAGATTCACAGCATCCATACCCTTCCTGCTCATGGAAATGAGAGACAGAAGTCTACAAAACCCACAGCAGGTTAATGTTTTAGGAAAATGTACAATAGGCTTGATAGGAAACAAGGACTTTGTTAAAAAGACAGCAAAGCAGCATCCCAGGCTTATTCTCCAGACGATGCATAGCTTCAACTTCCCACTTTTTCCACAACACCTTTTCATGACAAATACAACACAGTTATATGATAGTTGTTAAAAAGCCTTTTGGCCAACAGGGAGTAACACTTTAGAACAGGAGTCCAAAGAAGTAGTAAGAACTATGCCATAGCCGAAGTATCAAATTTTAAAAAATACTGATGCAGTCAGTTCTACAAGCACAAAGATTGTCAGGAATGACAAAGCTTTGAAGCCACAAAATCCTCTTCGAAGCTTGGCTCCAAGCAACTACCACTTTTTAAGTTTCAACTAGTCTAAATTACAATTTTAAGTGAAAGGGCCTGGAAGCCTGAAGCACTTGGAAATAAATAAATAAGTAAATAAATAAATAAATAAACTAAAAATTGAGACCCTGTGATTTACCACCAGCTTCAAAAAAGGTAAGTAAGATGACTTATGTCAGACTTATTTCTTTAAGTGTATGGGGAAAGACTCAGCAAAGCACACACAGATTTTTCTAAATAATTTAAATACTGCAGCTATGAATGGCCATACTGGTGCAACTCAGGCCTTTCTAATTCTGATTTCTTTTTCTTCTGACTAGCAAGTATCATTAAGCTGATTTTGACATTTCTTCTTGTAATTCTCCAACAATAGGCTGACCGTGGTCACTGAAAGTCTTCCTTCGGTTAAGTGAAACAGAACACTTTTTCCTTATGAACTTGCTGCATCCCTAAATACAGCACGCAGTCCCTGCATCCTCATTCTGGTGCCTCTTTGTTTCCAAAAATGTCACAAGTCAGGAGGACAATCAAAATCAAATCACTTTTCCCTCAGCAGGTCTCTGTAACACATTCAGCTTGCTGTGTTTTCTGTTGTTTTAAATCTGTAATGTCCTCTTCAATTTGTAAATTTTTAATTGGAACCACAAGACATGCAATTGTTCTCCCATTTCTGTAACTCTTGGGAACCTCATCCCACTGTCATCTTGTTATTGAGCATTTTACTCCACAGGCTCTGCCAGTTTGATTGCAACTGTTTTCACCACCTTTTTTTTGTCACTACATTCATATTTCTACCTTCCTACCCACATCTTTACTAGAAAGTAAGACTCGGGTAAACTTTTATCACTGTCCCCTGCCTGTATCACTCTGGCTAAGTACATACTGCCTTAGAAACTCAGATGCAGAACAGAAAGATTGTACCTGCTCCAAATAATTCACATTTGAATATAATCTTTGCAGTAAACTTTGCACCTTATTTCTTTCCTCATCATGATCATAAAACAACCACTGGAGTTTATATTTTCCCTGAATGAGATTCCCCAAACCTATCCCAAATTCAGTCAGCCATAGGAATTCATTATTTTAGTTTGATCTAATGCTCAATCTTGATTGTGTCTGTGTCTCAGCTGTCATTTTTGGCTTCTCCACCTCTTCCTATCACTACATTGCTACCCACAATGTTTTCGGCCTTTACTCCCATTGTTCTCTGGACTTCAAAGAGGACCTGTATCTGCTTTCAAAGATATTCTGCATAGGCATTAACATCAGCTTGCCCTCCTCATTAATGCTTACCCTACAATCTCATCTATTAAGTTTCCATTTTTAATTATCCTGATTTGTAAGATATTTGGATGGCAAATACCCTACTAAAAACACCGTAAAAACACATGCATAACACAAAAGCATAAATACAGCTCCAAGCAAGTCACATCTGAACCAGACAAATTGAGACTGAGAAAGTAAAATACCAGCACTTCAAGATTAAGTTTTGGATGAAACAAGGGACTAGACCAGAGATCTCCAGTGTGCCATGTTCAGCATGGCTCACACGGCTGCAATAAGCAGCAAGCAGTGCTCCAGCAGAATATTCCAATTGGCTTTCAAAATAAATCTCAAGTAGGGGGTGTAATAATCAAGTTGGTAAACTCAATTTGAACATGAAACGTATTGATTTCTTCTGTGGCTAATCACCATCATGATTCTAAATTATAAAGATCAAAAATTCTCTTCTCCCTGAATGCAGACAGTAAATTGCAAACCAACAACAGCCCACAGAGCTGTAATTGCTATCCTGACAGGATAAAAACGCCTACTCGTCCTATTGTTTTTGTGAGTCCATCTCCTCTCTACCCTTTTCCTCTGCCTTTTATTTTATCTGTTTTTTCACCACAAATGTGAACTTTGGGGATATAAAAAGGAAGAGCTTTTTCCAGATGTTTCCACAGAGCACAGTACTTTGTTCAATGCCCCAAAAATCTGCCCTTTCCTGCAGTAACACACTGCACATTCTCAGCTCAGTCACAAGCTCACAAAATGGTTTGGGTTAGAAGGGGACCTCGAGGTCAAGAAGTAGGCATGGGCTGTAGGGGGATGTGGAGACCACCAAATACCCTGAAGCCTCCAACCCATTCCAGAAGGGTCTGGGAGACTGGACTGCACACAGTAACTAAATTACATAGAAAGGGAGAAATTTACCTCCAGTGCAGGGAAACTCATCTATAAAAAGGTACCTCCACAAAGCCCAGGTGTGTGTGCACTCCAGGACCCTGCACACCCCCTCAGCTGCATCAGCGATGGAGCCAGGATTGGTGATTCTTTTTATTCCTTTCTTTCTCCTCCTCTTTAAATCATATCTCTCTCCCTCTCTCTTCCCTTTCACCTCACCCCCTTATCCTAAACCCACTGCCATGTGCTTCTAGTAGGCCAAGGACTAACATATCAATTTCCATGCCAAGTGTGTAATTTATTAATATATTTGTCTGCAGACCCTCTGACTCCTGTTGTTCCATTCAACCATGAGCATCTACAAATCTTGGGTGCTCCTTTCTCTTAAGGGTGGGACATCACAAACACCAGAGTTAAAGGAAATTCAAATTCAGGCTTTTAAGACCTACCATAAATATCATTAATCAGTTTGGGGTATTTTGTCACATTTCTGTCCAAAGATTTTACTTTCAGTGTGTTCAATAACCTTGAAGGTCTGAGAATTTAAGAGCCTGAAATGTTTAACACTTTTGACACCAATAATACATACTTACTATAGAACTTGGATTATTTTCCACAACTGTACTACTCTGTGTTTTTGCTGAATTTAATACTACCATATTATTATCTACTTCTACTCTCTTGGTTCCTCAAAGAGGAAATCTGTTTCATAAGGGTAATGCCTCACGGGGTTAATGTTTGTATTATCTGATGTAGAAAAACATGCATAATCTTAACTGTGTCTGACAAGATGCCCATGAAAAAAAGCCTTACACATCTTTGTGGGATTACTGCAATACAAAGCTGAACCCTGTTTGAAGACAGTATCTCTGAGTAAAGCACAGAAAGGTCCCAACCTCAGGGTGGGATGAACAGCAGAGTTTTCTCTTTTGATTTTCTATAAGATATCATTACCCAAAGCAATAATATTGAAGCTGTTCATTCTGAAAAGAATCTGCCACCCTCAGAGATCAGGACACACAATATGGGCAATTAAGCTTTAACTGAAACTTGGCTCAAAGTATGCATGGATGCAAATTAATGTACGGCAGTCTGGAGCTTACTTGAAGGTCCTGAACTACGACCTTCATCTTTAGTAATTAGACAAAGAATCATAAAGATCACTCTCTGGTAAAGAACTGTCTTGAAAATTACAGGAGGAACAAGTTTTAAATATCATACCTTCACTTATTTTCTTAATAATCATCTGCAAAGAGAAGGCAATGACGGAAAGAATGGAGTGTCTTTTTTGAAGAGGGGTAAGATACTACTCAGTGTTTATTCTCAACATTTACCACAAGAGAGCTTACGTCACCCTGTATTAACCTCAAAACTAATATTTAAGCATAACTGACTACTTTAAACAAAACCAAAAAAAGACAAAAGCAGCTCATTTGAACAGAACATCCTGCCTCTATCATACAACACAGCATTCTTGTGCAATCAGAGTAGATGATAACTTTGGCAAAAGAACTGTACTTTTAACCAGAGCAACAGAAGCATTTTTCCCCCCAGGTAATCCCTCGCCACTGGTGCTTTACCAATTCTGTAAGAATAACCTACACAGAAAGGCTGAGGGCACAGTAGCTGTCCACTCTCCTGCACCTCTCACTGCTCAGAGAACAATCTTTCATCCTCATCCTTTCCACTCTTTGCATATTCAGCTGCATATTCCCTTCCAAAACAAGACTGGTTGTAACTTTAGGAACTTCAAAGTCTTAAGTAGGAATACAGCTTAGGCATTAAAAACCAGAGAGTTGTCATTACTTGAAAGGAGTCTGTTGGATGCCACTGTCCCCTGCATTTGCACAGATGAGCTGCTAACGAGAGAATTCAGGCATATTTTCATTTGAACTCCAAAATGTCCTCAAAAAGCTCCAATTCTGTGCCAGAAATTTCATCCTCATGGGTTTAAGCAAAACTGAAGAAGAATACATTCGCATTCTCTACACAAATGATTTTCAGCCAGCAGAAGGCCTTTCCCTGATGTCAAAGAAAGAACACTATTGCTCAGATCACTCTTTATCCACAGCTGTCTGCCTGCTCATGTGAGGGCCACATCAATTTAATAATTCTGAAGTTTTGATATTGTAAAGATATCCTTCTGATAATTTGCATTCAATTTCAAAAGAGAATTCACATTTCCCATACCTTTCACTGCTTACATACCCCAAAGCCACTACATCTCTCCATCTGCCAGACTGGGGCTTCTGCATTTTAGAAGCGCTCCATTAGATCCCTAAAATCCAGGTCTTCTGTTAGGCCTGGATCTCACCAGGCTGCATGTCTGTCTGCCAGCGGTAGTTCCCCTCGGAGAGGTAAGTAAGGAAAAGTGCCCTAGCATCATGCACTTGATCAATTCTCCCACTACATGATTCCAACTCAAACAGAAATCTGTGCACATCCCAGCAACCATGCAGGCTGGGTCAGAAACCTCTCCACAGGTATGCAAGTCTTTTCTTTCCTTCCCTGAGCAGGAGGGAAGGGAGCAATGTTTCATAATCATTGCAAGGATATAAAAATTGTACGTACAAAGAAAAATTACAAAAGCATACTCCAAATAGTTTGAAGATGTGTATACTGTTCCAGAAAAGTCTCTGGACATGGTCTGTATGCAGCTTCCTCATACAGCCAGCCACCAATCAACAAAAAAAACATCTTAACAGAGAGAACAAAAATGTAATGAGTAAAACAAAAAGAAAGGTTGCTCTTGGACACTCTGCAGTAACTTAATTTAAGGAAAGTTATGAAAGATCTCTAGATAGAAACCAGCAAAGACATCAGTCAGGTTCCTCTGTGCTTTAAAATGACTCCGCCTGGAAAAGGAAAGTTTCAACATACAAGTATTAAGATATTTTCTCTGATGTAAATCCCTCCACCTACTCAAGGATCATGTTGCCAAAGGTGACAGATACCATATTGCACTCACTGTATCTCCACTAGACAATAAATTAAGTTTGCAATATAAAGTTGTTCAAGAACAAGATAAAATATCAGCAGCCACACATCCAAACAGATACTTAACATGGAAATGGCAAAAGGCACTGCTTCAATTTACACTACTTGATTTTGTAGAAACCCTAAAGCTGTCTAAGGAATTAATGTCCATGTGCAGACAAATGGAAAATGCCTAAATGTTCCAGGAGGAGATTAAGGCTGAGTCTGAAATGAAAATATAGGAAGACAAAAGCAGCAGTAACTTGCAAGAACCATTGTCAGATAGGTTCTTGCAAGTAGCAAAATGATACAGTTTGACATAAGCAGGTTTAATACCACATCTTTAGGAAAGGGACTTCAAAAACAATATGAGATGGGAAATTTGAAGTTCCCTTTCTTTGTGAGCAAAAGCATATTTTTACAGACTACGGCAGGCTGTCCTAATCGGCAATAGAACTCATCTTCATGTGTTTTTGAATGAAGTCCTAGTCCTTCTGCCTTCAGTAAAGGCAAAAGTTTTCTCCCAGAGTTTTACTGTGCAAGCTCAGAAATTAAGACAAAAAAAAAAAAATCAAAGGAAAACACAAGTGCCAGAATAAAGACATCTGAATTTTAAACATAGTTCTACTACAACCTTCCTTTAATATGTTGAACGAATTCTCAAATTTCTACTTCATTTTCTTCATTTTTATGAAGATGAGATGGCAGCAATACATTTTAACTCACAGAATGAGGACAGAATTAGGAGCATTTGCAAACCACTCTGATCTCCCTCAACGAAAGGACCGAGATTAGCACAACGCATTATATCAGTCCTTAGAACGAGCTGATTTTAAGCGAGCAGCAGCATTATGTAAATTAGTTACAAGGAAGAAATTAGAAGAAGATTCAAATACAGTCAAAAGGATTGAGTAAATATAAAGTTTAGTACAGATACATAACTATCGGTTCCATATACACATTTTCTGTTTGCACACACAAAATGGAAGTTACTACATTTCCTAATTATATTGCAAAAGATGACCATTCCATGAAGTTCCAACTACATTATTTCAGTTCAGTAACCCTGTATGTTCTCATAAAGCCTGAAACATTTATATAGAGAGACATATACACATCACCTTTCTAATTTTATAAATACTGAAAGAAAAAAAAGCCACAATGCATACAAATCCAAGTTTCATGCTATTTTTAGAATTGACTGAAAAGTACAAAAACCACTTGAAATTTCCCATGTCCTCAACAACACTATCCCTCTTCCTCGAAAACATAAGTGTAATTTTGTAATTAATAAGACACACCATAGTTTCCCAGTTATGCAGAGTTCTACACAATGCTATTACAAGCGGAAAAATCCTTAGAATTGCCAAAGTTTCTGTACTCTCAAGGCAGATTGCATAGTGCTATGCCCAGAAAGTAAAGTATTCATCAGGTTGTTTTTATGGTTTGTCCTCTGAAAAAGGAAGAGGTTGCATGGGAAAGAATATAAAATGCTAGGTACAGCTTAATATCCATAATTTCATGTTTATGCATGCTTATCCAGATCACAAAAATAAAGTGATAGCAAAAAATAAATCAATTTGACCTGCATAACCAGGGCATAGCTGAGAAAAGGTCTACTTTCAGGATGGTCCCATGGAAATTATTAAAACTAGTTACAGAAATTAAAGATGTGTGAAGGTGCCTTTCTAGGATGACAAGCCTAGAATTATTGCCTAGACAAGCAATAATGACAAGCCTAGAATTATAGTTTTAGAACAGAAATTCTTCTGTATTCTCAAGCATTTCTGTGAGATACACTAAAGTGGTCTTTGTCAAGACACTGACTACCTTTTCTGTGTGTCCTACAACAATAATGTAAGGGTTGTCAACTTCACTGAAATACATCAAAATCTAAAGCAAAATAAATGCAAACATTTTAATCCACCATTAAAGGTTCACAAGAAGAAAGTAACAAGCAGCAAGGCATGCAAAAATTCAGAGTTCAGTACAAACATTACCCCAGCCACACCACATATTACGCATGACTTACAACACAATTCACTACAACCAGTAAAATAAAACCACGTATAACTGAAAAAGGAAACACATCAGTAATCTACAATGAACTTATTAACACCACATATGCAGAAAGCTCACTAAAAGCTGCTGTAAAATTCCTAGACTCGTTTCACTAACAACCCCCCATACTTGGGGTATTTTGGTTCATGTTACTGCATATTAAGGTGAACAAGCAACTACTCGTGCTCCTTCTCACATCTCTCGTTAGCTATAATTAACGTATCCATACTTCACACATCCTGTCCCAAACTGTCATATCTTCTCTTAAAAGGAATTTCAACTCCTAGGGGCTCTAATAGAAGTCACGGCAACATGGGAAACATTAACTATAGTTTTTCTCCTGCCCTTTTTGCCCTTATGTTCGGGAGATTGGCTGGCTCCTTAAATTGGGAACTTGACTTAAACAAGGAGATGCATGCAACGAGGCAGCATAAATCAAGGCCATCTCTATTTCTGTGCATGTGCCATAGCTGTAACTGAATGCAGCACTCTTCCAGAGAGCACAGAAATCTTTCCAATGCCACCAAAAACCACCCAAGTCAAACTTCTGCACTGTTTAACAGGAACAGCTGCAAATATGCTTCAGATTGGCATTTAAGGGAAACCTAAAATGCTAACTTGAAATGTGGCTCTTCTTTTCCCCCAACTGAAAACTCAAGCAAGTGTACTTTTTAAGACAGAATGTGTGTCCATCCTCATACATTCACTACCACTTACTGATCTCTACAGTCTCTTCCCCTCCCACCACAAAATCCAAAGTTCCATTTGCGATCCACGGACATTCAAGACTGGGAATTCATGAGGCTGACTACCAGAGAAAGGGGGCCTTTAAAGGAAGATAAAGCTACATTTGGCTTAACAGCTCCTCAGCCCATAACTGTTGGTTTCCCCATCATGAATTGCTAATACAATGCAAATAAAAATACACACACCAGTGCAATCCCACAATATTTGGTTCAAACATGCACACAACTAAACAGAAACAAGTTACTAGAACATGAACTTCTGTCACAAGATTGTCTTCTAAAATAATAACATCAGTCTCCAATGTTTATTATGGTAGTCCTGTAATATGACTTGAAACAGATCCCTACACATCTATTAACAAGGGAATAGAAGTCTATAATGTTTATCATAGGATCTCCCTTCTGGTCAAACAAAACCTTTAGACTGAATTTTTTGCCTAATTAAGAAAAGATAAACCTATTTTGCTTATGAAGGACAGATCTGCCATTTGAATGCACTTCTGTACTAGAAGCATGGAAGCTAGAGAAATATAAAATAGTATGAAAACTGCATTACATTCACATAAAGAGTAGTTTAATAATTCAAGGTTTATTTGGAGGTTTGTTTGCAACTGTAGGAAAGGTCAGACCTTATATGAATAAGGTATTAAGGTTTGCACATAAAATCTAAGGTAAGGATAAGTAAAAAGGCTTGTTTACCATGCAGTTGCTCAGTGCTGTAGAGAGCTAACATTTTTAAAACCAAGGCAGTGATAACAGCATGGATTACTGAAAAGATTCTGCATAGAGATCAGCACACATGCATCAGGAGTTCAACTCAAAATCACGAAATCCATTAACACACACACTGTGAGAAGGAAGTTTATTGTTTTAAGCGATGTGTGGCTTTGAATCACACTTAACATCCTTATTTTAAAATTTCTCATTGCTCTTCCTTGCACTTCTTGGATTTAGTACTTTAAAAGACAGACTTCCGTGCTTTTGCATTAAACACTTCCCACACTGTTTAGTGGCAGTCAGATACAAAAAATTATTAAGTTTGGACCCGGCCTGTGCTGTTCAGAAAAGAACTCATTACACCAGCAAGCATCTACTTTGGACATCCGTAACTGGATGCAGAGACAGATATCCAAGAGGATGCAGAAATGCATATATCCTGCTGCTCTGGGACTGCTAGCTAAGTATTTGAACACATACCTGTGCATATTCAAATATGCATGTTTTCACATTGAATAAGCCTCAAACCAACTCTTACCAAAACATGTCCTCAGAGAAGACAGTGGGACACTAAAAATACTCAGAGTCTAGTAGGAGCAGGAACAAAGACATAACTTACCAGTAGCCAACAGAAAACAAAAATATTCCACTGTTGCAGAAAACACAAAAAGCATGTTTCAGGAAAAGCAAATGTCAGGCTCATACAGAAATGCTTCCACATCACCCACCCTACCTTGGAAGAAAAGCAAACACAGAAATTTCTAAGCTTGAGGAATAATTATTTCTGTTCTTCTAACCCAAGCTCCACTGATCAAACTCACAGAAGTCTCAGTAGCATAAAAGTAACTTAATTTCATTCAGTCCTTTTTGCCTCTTGATCTAAAAACCAGAAATGACTGCTTCAAACCCCTATACCCTCTCTCTATCATCCTCTCAAGTGTCTCCTGGTAGGAATGACAGCACCGTAAGCTAGCAGAAGGGACCACAGCACAGACTGCATCAGGCAGGTCAGCTGCAGGTAGGAACACCTTGACCATCTGCAGCATCTCTACCCCTTTTCACACCTGAGGTAGGAGCAGAGGAGCTCCACGCTGGCTCAGCCAACGGCCACGCTGCAGAACAGGTGCTTTCAGAACAGAGTCACATCAACACAGTGTAAACGCAGCACAGGGCAGGCATCGCCTGTGATGTTCACCAGGAAGGATTTAACCAGTCTGCACCTACCTTAAGTAAGAAGCTGCAATTATTTTATCCTATGGCTTCCTTTACTTACTTGCACTTCCACATCATGATGATTTTGTTCTGCAGTTTAAACATGATTTATACACTCAATTTAACTTTGATTCATAGTTTCTAATAACATCAGTCCATTGTCCAAACACTGCAAGGGGATATTAAAAAAGCTTAGATGGTCTGGGGAATTTGCCCACCAACATTAAACACAGAATAATTGGTTTCCATAATATTGTTTTAGATAACAGTTTCAGATAAACAAAGTATAACTGTAATGTGCCTGCACTAAACCAAGAAAATAAAAAATAAATTCAACAACTGTTGGACAGTATTGCAAAACCTTGTATTATTAAAACACATAAGTGGTTATAGCTTATTCCAAAGAATTGTTACCCAATTTCAAATTATATAAGAGCAGAAAAACAATCACAAATAAAAATTTGAGTTCTATGAGTGGGTACTGCCCACAGCTCTATTGTCTTTGTCCAGACTCTATAAGCTTGCTTACTAGCTGCAAAATGTCACGCTCAGGAGTTTAGGTTAAATTGTCACTGTTTCGGAAATGCAGGCATTTGGTGACAACGCACATGCGCGCACACACATACATATTAAAAAATAAAATTAAACTATGCCTAATAGGTACCTAAGTTGGTTTTGAACTCTTATTAATGATACACTTCTCTGTAGAGCAGAGAACACCCTAAAAATGAAGTGTTGAGCAGATGGTTTTTTTAAAGTGTGATGTAAACATGTGGCACATGCATGACATGTGCCTTTCCTTGATTTTCCAGACACTAATTGTTAAATAAGACTTCTGAAGTATACATAAATGCATGGAATTCAATAATCAGTCAAGTATTTAGACACAAAAGAGAAGTCAGCAGAATTTTATGGATAGACAAAAATTAACTTACCAAAACTAGAGTATATTCTGTGCTAAAAACATATTCAGCATTTTGAAAAAAATGTTAGAATAATACAAGTGCTTGTGCACATACACTAAGACACAAAGGAAATTGCTTCCTTTTCACACCTAAAAGCATAAGTATCTTTTAGAATTGTACCATTTCCCTTATGAAATCTAAGTATTAATAGGCAAATATTTTAATGAGAACTGTTTTTTCCCATTTAATAGAGGATCTACCTCTTTGCCCCAGCAGCCTGATACTTCTTTTTTATTGTCTGTATTGAATATTCAGTTGCCTTTCATCCACCTCTCTATCTTGGGTTTGCCAATCCTTTTTCTTTGCCAGTGCTACTTATTCCAAGCACTCTCCTCAGCACAGTGTCATCAATATTTTTTGAATATACATTCCTGCACACACTGACTCCAAATACAGCCAGCATACATACTCCATACTTGCATATATATCATTAGGAGACTTCTAGGACCTTATCCTGTCAAACCATATTAAAGTGACATTTTTAAGGCTGACATTCCATTTTCTCTACACTTGTTTTGAGCAGACATTTAGCAGAAGCCTTCCCCCATTCAGGATTTTAATCAAGAGAGAAAATTAAGAAAAAGTTAAGTCTGCTATCTAGGAAAAAGATCTATTAGGTCTTGTCTGGACTAGAGAAATGTATTCTTCTAAGAATCAATTTAGTCTTTGCAATGCACTTGTAAAATGTCACACGTTCACACACAGAAAGCATTGCAGATCCTGTTAAAACTACTTTCATTAACTCTAAATGCTATTTCAGTCGGGCTGAATTAATGGCAGCTAAGTTAAAGGTTTACTGGCATTGTAGTTAATGCTGATCAAAGAGCCTACCCATCACTTTCCCCACAATACACTCACGGCCCTTTCAAATCTGCCCAACTTCACCATCTCTGAGACCCCTGCCACAAATCTGTGGGATGGGTACCGAAACTGCAATGCATTTCACAAAGCACAACTGAGGACAGAGGAAACCTGTTACAGCTTGAAAAGCTTATCAGCAGTGGACACTGCAGAGCTTAATTTGCTGAGTGAGAAACAATTCAAATTTCTAGACAAAGGCTTACAGCTACGGCAAAGCCTCCAAATCAGAATGAAAATCTGAACTTAAATTCAGGCTATCTGTCCAAAGAACTAGCAGCCAGAGAGAAAGAGAGATAGTGATCCATCCTCTGCTGGAAAAGAAAAAGATGCCTAGAAATCTCTTTCAGGTTTTTTTTTCTAATATGTGCTGCTAGCGTAACACCAACCTTTCATCAAAATCACTTTTCAAACAGAAGAAGAAAAAACATGCTAAAATCTAAGAAAATATTTTCTTTTTTCAAAGAAGACAATATTTTCATTTTGCATCAGGTGTTTGGTTTCTTGTCGAAGCTTTCTTTTATCACAAATTGTCACATTTTGCTCATTATAAAAAAAAAACCATTGTTTTTTTCAGCAGTAGCTGAAAGTCTAATAGGATTACTGATTCAGTATTGATACACTATGCATGTTGCAATGACAGACTGACAGTTTCAAAAAACAAATAAATCACTTCCATTATGTCAGAGCACAATCATCAGAACAGCAGGATCACAACATGAGTCTCTCACTATGTCATGAAAGTACACAAAACTAAAATATGGCATCTTTGAATTTGTTTGAAATAAATTTTAGTGAGACAAAATTGCACTTCAAAGTATTAACAATGCCTGCAAAATAGAGATTTAAAATGCTGATCAGCTCTAAACAAAAAAAAAATGTTGCTTGTCTTTAATTCACTTAATTTTCGATGCCTGTTTAAGAACAACTACTATATAAGCCAAAAGGCTGATGGAAGAGATTTCTATTCCTAATCTAAGAAATAACTGAAAAAGAAAAGAATAAAATATATAAGATACTAGAAGTTGTTTTCTCTTCTACACAAGATCCATCATAATAAAATGTCAGGATCAATTAACAACAATTTCCTAGCACTGCACCAAGGCTGTCTAACCACTATAAATTCTGTTGTGATTTTATTCACCAAACCATTGTCTGTTCAAGGCTATAAAAACTGTCGGAGACTCCTTTTGTAAATGAATCTTAATCAAAATTTGTTTTGAGCACCGCTGTATTTTCCAAGACTCCTAATGCATCCTTTTCATGGAGCAGGGCATATAGCATCCAACATTCTGCAGGATAAACTACAGCAAATTTGACATTGTGGCAATAAAGGCTACATCTCTATTAAACTTACAGAACAACGAGCCAACCGAGTTTTAAATAAGACAAAGCACCACATGGCAATACTAAGAGTCTCGAGTCTGTCAGCAAGTCTGTTCCCAGCTGACCAGGGTTCCGAGAGATGATTTGGTATGCAAGTTCATTATTGAATCTGTCCACACTCTGCACCTTTCATACTGGAGTTCTGTCAGGCCAATGAAAACAACCTGACAAACATCCTGCAGTGCAACACCACCCCTCTATGTATCTGTTTTATTAATGTGCATTCAGTGCAACTTAGTGTACGAAAATGTTACAGTGAATTATTCTCCTGTTATCAGAGACTTATCTTGGCACTAGGCTTACTACTACATTTGATTCTCAAATTGGCTTTGTAAACATGAAACTGCTATGTCCATAGCCCATAATAAAAAAATTGTTTTGATGATGATTGTTCTGATATAAAAGCTTACAAGCATGGAAGAACTACTGTCCACTACCCAGAGGACTCTCGAAGACTCACTCTGCTTGAGATAAAATTGAGATCAAAGAACCCGAATCCCAAAGATGAACAACAAACTTTAACAAATTCAGTGAAAATTTATCTAATACAATAAACTAGTACTACTAACTCAGTTTTTCCATTCTTTGTATATTCATTACTACATAATTGACAAAAAATGGGAGATGAGCAGAAAAATAAAGAAATAAAGAAATAAAAAAATAAATTTATAGCTGAGTCTCCTCAGCAGAGAACAATTCCATGTGCTTCACTCACAATTTGTGTTGTGACTGGCTACTGCACTCCTTTCTGGGACATGCCCACATTACAGGCACACAAGGCACTCTCTGAACACGTCAGCTGCAGGCCCACCCAAAGCACTGGATCACAGATGCCACTGGAATCAAGGTGGGCAAGGCAAACACTGCCATGGGTGAGAGGCAGGATTGAGCAAACTGGCCTCCAGTACGTCTCTCCAAGGAGTTCACCACAGCTTAGACTGCATGGGTCATCACTTATCTTTATTATTTAGGAAGGATATCAGGAAGTCCCAGAGATAACATATCCAGAAGCACGATGTTGTCAGAATGCCCGGAGTAGAAACTCCAAGATAAACATCCCTAGTTCTCTTTGCGTGATGTAGCAGCATAATTGCAGTCCACAAGGGAGAGAAATGCTTGTCCTCCATGCAGCTGCCCAAAGAAACTCTGCAAAGCCTCGTGCTTCACACCATTATGTGCCTTCCCTTGAAACTTCCTGCCCCCTCCTACATCCATATTGCCCCTGACTAAAAATGATCTTCAATGACAAGCAGACATGAAAAAACAATGTTAAATTCCAAAATATACAAAATATGACACAAAATAACACAAACTTCATCAACCTACAGCAAATACACAACACAATTCTTTCAAAATAAACAGCATTGAAAAATGGATCCACATTAAGGAACACACTTCAAAGACAGTTAAACTAATTATCTTCCAAGAAAATCTGGCGAATATGCCATACTATCTTCCTGAGCAGAAAGCCTCTTCCCTAGGCAATGAAGTTTCACATCATCTAGCAAGTAGATCCAAAGAGTGAAAAAGACTTTATGTATAATCTCATATACTTTTAATGAGCCTTATAAACTCCTGGCAGATTTAGTAATCTTCCAAAAGTCTCCAGATTTCACAAGTCCTATTAAAATAAAATTCTTGACATTGAAAGAAAAAAGAAGTAGAAGAACACCTTAAGCAATGCAGTATGGACAGAGAGGAGAGCAAGGGGAAAGAACCAGTCTTTATTACAGCTCACAAACACATTTTGGGTTGCTCTTGAGGCCAAAAGGTGTAAAAGAGACCGAATACCACTGATTCAGCACACCCACAGCAATTTTATGTCAAAACTATGAACTGCAGTGCAAATCTCCTGCAATTCAAGTTACCCACACTTTACTTAATTTCAAGGACCAGAAGAAAATAATGACTCATTCAGTAAGATATTAATTGCAGACCTTTCCTTTCATAAGTTTTCTATGAAATATGACGTAAGAATCTATTTCAGTGTCTACAAAGAGCAACAGAGATGGCAATGGCAAAAAAGCTGCATAACATCCAAAAGAGGGACAGATGAAGACAGACAGAGCCCAAATAAACACCCAAAGACAGCACTTAGCAACTCTGAATTAATAATCAGTTGTCCTGTAATTTCTTTCAGAATTATTTCAGCCATGTTTATTTCCTCATGCACAGTGAAAACTCACAACATGAAAAGCAAATAAAACATAAATCTGTTGCAGATGAAAATCCCAAACCTCTGACTACTTTATTATTGGTATTCAAAAGGTAAAAATCATAATGGTGGGAAGTAAATCCTGACTTTACTGTGGGCAGCACCATTCACAGTTCTGAGACACCACTAGCTACACAGTTAATGTAAATCCAGCGACATGATGCCTTTTCTCTGAAAATTTAAATCATTCACAACAGCCCAATGTCCTTGAGCAACAAGCAAAAGAATACCCACAGTGATGTCCCTGGCTGACGATAAAGCAAGACTGAACAGGATTACTAAGGAGAAGAACGGAAAGACACCTTTGCCATGGAGGAAGTCAAGAGGCCTACTTAAAATCACACTGTAATTTGTCTGCTCAGTCATCTCAGTCACTTTAGAGGACCAACCTTCCATCATAACATACGTGTGCATTTATATTTGACCTTTGGGGACTTTCTCTAACACCAACCAGAAGAGGTTTTCTATGTGGCTTTGCAAAGATGAACTTCATCAAGACAACTTCTATATGCAAGAAAAAGCAAACAAATCCCAGTTAATCTGCACTGCTGTTCTGACTTTGCCAAGCTTTCTGACCTTTTAGTCATACAATCCTTCCCAGTGTTGTTCCATTTCACTCAGATTTCCTGCCCGTTCTCAGCCAGAAGCCAAGCCTTCCCATTCAGCAACAAGTGAAACTTCTCTCACTTTGTCCTCTCCTTTTCCTTTGAGAGGGAATGTCTATTGCTCTAATCCCTTCTACATGAATGTGAAATAGAGGAAGATCTATTTAAGCAAAACACTGGCACAAGAACAAGCATGTTTAAGCTAGCTGTGACTGTGTCTAGCCTGGAAATTCAGAGGTGTCAAAAAAAATCCAAACATTAGAAGCTCTTCTAAAATACTGATCCTTAAAAAACAGCACAGAGGAGAGAACTAACAAATGAACCAAGGCAGATATTTACAGCTTTAGGAACAGAAATATGTTAAGAGAATTGTTTGAAAGAGCCAGAAGGTTCCTGGTAGTCATCTGTTCCCTGCAGATGAGCCAGGAGAATCTCTTAGGCATTCACTGTCTGGTCAGAACAATGCAATTATACTGTTGTTAAAATCTTTGGACTGTCCTGTGGTTGTTTCCAGAAAGACAAGTGTAATATACTAATACAAACCTTTGCCAACATAAGAGAAGTTCAATATAAACAGTTCATTAAAATCAACTAGGACTCACAGGTTGTGTGTGCATCAGAGCAGATGTACCCAGGAAATACCAGATGGCTTTCTGGGGAAACCACAAGCTTTTCTGGGTTCCCAAATCTAGTCCCACACTGCCAGAGACAATACCAGGCAATCCTTTCCATAATCAAATTTGGTCCTGAAGCTAAGTTCATTTTACTTGCTCCCATAACTTCTCTCTGCAGATAATTAGAAACATATTTCTCATTTTTAATTTCCCTATTTTCACAGGAAAAATTTATGCAGTAGCTTTATTAGCAGGTTAAAGCAAAGAGCAATGGCAAGTTAAATATGGTTATTTGCACTGAAACGGAGCAATAAGGCCACACAGAATTTGTCCAGTTACCCGAAGTGACAGCTGGACATTAAAAGCTGTGCTCACTTGAGTCTTATTCTGCACCGTTAAGAGATGATGATTAACATCTTCAAAATCTTCTAAGGATCTTTCATCAATGTGTCCAGTAATATTTATAGAAACCAAAAACTTCTCCCTGAAGATAATGAGATATGAAGAAATCCACTCTGGAAGAGTTCACGTATTATAAAGGCTGTTAAATGCTTTGCTTGCACTTTTATGTAATTACTAAAATTCTCTGAAGAAACTACTTGAAAGCAACACACTTACTTCAGTATTCTGGATGTAAACAAAATTAGACCTGCCAGTCTTTGTGACCATAATACACTTTCTTTGCCACTTCTTTTATTTTTGCATTTTGGAATAAGCCATCCTCCTCTTGGTTCTTCCTACACAGTTTCAAAGTGTCACAGCTTAATGTGAACAAACATGCTGAAAACAACCTCTACAAGAAGATTACTAAATGCCCAAATTGCACTCTAAAAATTCATTTACAGGACTTCAGAAGACAGCAAGGTGCCACTTTATTGTCAAATTCCAAGCTGAGTTTACAGAACTACTAGATGGGGAAAAAAAGCATCATTTTTACTAACAAGAACTTAAAATATGCAGAAGTCAAATGACAAACCTTGAAAATGGCATTTTCACATTTCCAAACAGTAACACCAAGTAATTCAGATGGCAAACACGCAGCTTCATGTATCAAAACATGTGCCAATCCATGAGAAATGAAATTGTACAGCAGTAAGAAAAAGCCTGGCTGACTGCAAACTGCTGAAAGAAAAGAAGCATTGCTAAATCAGTCTTATTTGAACCTTCCTGCAGGTAGATGAATCCAGAAGTCAAGAAGAGTCTTGGCCTGGCTACTAAATTTAAGCATAATCATGACTTGGTGGCTTAAAATCATAGATTAGGATGTCATTACAGCATGCCAACTACTCCCTCAGTGCACCTGCACTGGCACGTGGGCAAGACACAGTCACTGTAAACAACGCCCCACTTTGGTCTTCTGGTTCACTCAGCCAGGACATTTTGAGAAAATTTTGATAGCCACAATTGTTTTATTCCATTTTATTCTCACTACTTGGGATATACATCCTTCCGCTGACTCATTTTTTAAATCACTTCAGTACTTAAACTGTCACACTTGATGCATAATCTGACACCACAGAGTCATAGTTTGAATATTTCAGTTCTATTACTTTTAATTCTGTACCAGTTAATCATATTTTATTTAAAGGTAAAATGTTAATCTTCTGATGTTAAAAATCATCATACGTTACCTTTTTATGGCCGCACATTAAAATAAGGATACTTGCCAATTACCTGGAGTCTTCTTTTCAGGATTTAAATGAGACATTGACAAGAGGTCAGCTCAGACTCTCTGCAGTACAAGTCTGCTCTGCATGTCAGAGGTGCTCTCTTTAAATTTCCCAATACTTCACAGCTGAAATTAGCACAGCTCACCAATTTGCTACTCTACATTGGTGCGTCCGTATTTTAATCCTGAGTAAAAGGTGTACCAAAAAGCACTTGGCTCCAAATCGTTTGCTATAAAATGGTTGCGTGCCCTATTGCAAACTCAGAGCTCTGACAGAAATCCTTCAAAAATCCTATGGTTCTCTCTGAGATAATATAAGCAAATTTTTATTGTTGTTTTAGTATTACAACTTCTGATGACTTAAAACACATCTCTACACACACCAGCAGAATGAGGTCTTAGACTGCAAGCATTTCCCAGCAGGGGTTTTTGTCTCCATACTTGTCTGCAAAGCAACTAGCAAATTGTTAATCATCTATAATTAAAGACACCATAAGCCCAGAACTCATCTCCAGTTTGCTCATGTGACCCTTTATGCATAAAATACGCCTTTTCATTTCACCCCAAGTACCTCTTTCTACTTGGGTGCCTCCTTCAACCTCTTCTAAGACATGACCAAGAGAGGTATTCCTTAATGTGTATTTTTATGTATAAAACAGTGAAAGTGGCAAACCTGTGTAATATACTTCTCTCGGTCTTTTCCTTAACCCTAAAATTTTTGGTTTTATTTTAAATTTTCAGACTGTGTCCATGAAATGCCGTAACTGAGCAACATGCATACATTTAACCTTCATGCCACACAAAGGCCAGCAAGCAGTACCACAAATTTTTAAATAGGTGAGGAGAGAAAACAGCTGAATTGCCCAACGCCACATCTGGTAAGTCAGGAAAAGCAGAGAACTGAGCTGGAGAGCCACTGGATTTCCAGGCTCATTCACACGGGTCATGTCTGGCTCATAGGCTCATAAGCAACACACTCTGTATCTCCATAGTTACTTTTTCCAGTGACCTCAACTGCATACTGCAGGTTGCACTCACCTACCCTACCTTTAGCACTCTACTTGCAATAGTAAGCAAGTCATCCCGAGATTAAGTTCATACAGAACCAGATGCAACATATTAATTTCATTTTCAAATGGAAGAAAAGCAGGGTGGTTTTGCTGGTGGTGCTGATTATATTTATTTATTTTTATTCCATCATATCCACATTCAGACCTACAATTATTGGCAATGTTGCTCAGGTTTTTGATGCTCTGTTTTCAGTGTTGACTTCAGTACAAGTATCAAAGTTTTTACATTTTTTTTTTAAAAAGACAGCACTGTTCATACAACTACCATCCACACTTAGCTGGCAAGAGCTCATATACCTCTCCCTGTCTGCAAAATGAAAAAAATATTTTAAGTGTAAAACTAAAAACCTGACAGTGTACAACTCGAAATGCACTTCTGCTGACAGAGTTTAGCAGGTGAAACTGCTCCCTCCCTAAACCTTCTTTACATTGATGCTCTGCTGCCAGGAAAGCCAATCCACGGACCACTGTCTGACCAGGCAGCTTGCTCTTTGGGGCTCCATGCCTTACACAGGTGGCACGCTCAAGGCTACAATTTTTATTTTAACATAATTGCCCTGAATTTTAGAAGACTCTTTCTCCTTCAGGCAGAGGACAGTCTCCCACCATTCATGATGAAGGTATCTGTTATTACAACATTTGGAAGTGACTAATCGGGGTAAAAGCTAAGTTTCATTTCTTACAGATTCTTTAGAATGAAACAAACTATATCTAAAAAGTGCAGATATGCTTTTTTATTTCTTTTGCAGTTCAGGGGAGGGGGGGAGGGAAAAGCATCACTGATTTGTATATTAAAGTGCAAGCATCTGTCCTACTGATGACATTCTAGGGAAGCACATTAGCATAAAATTTAACGATGTCAAATAAGTGGATGTGAAATAGGGACTGCGTAAAGACACTATTTCCAAGCCTGACAGAAACATCACTGTTTAGAAATGCAAATGATACCATTATGTTCAATAATTATATGAAAATACGAACAGTTCAGCATGTTTTCCAGCCCTGATGGCGGTTAATGGGATGTACGCTTATGTAAATAACTACTATTAAAGCTAATGCTGAAAAAAACTAATAAATTCATACTAAAGCAACTGATTTAGTACGCTTTTAAACCCCAGCAGTGCTCACTTATTAGAAAGGAGTGCATTCTTATGTTTAGAACTCATTACTGTTACAAGTCACTGCAACTCCATCAATTACCATGCATTAATGAAAATGGGACACATACAAAAAAAAATTATTGCCTCTCAGCAGTTTTCTTTAAAGACAAAATATAGGGGTATTACCATCACTGGGCCTTGAGGGGAACTTATCAGCAACATAATCCTTATTACTACAACTGTACTCCCTGTGCTGTAAACCCAGGGGTATTTTTTGTCCCAAGAAGGGAACGACCTTTATGTAAATCTCTTGCCATAAGTGCTATGAAAGTGACCATACTGCCATCAGTAAAACCTTACCATTTCCACAGTTAAAAATGTATTTAAATAAACACATACATACTAGGACCTGAACTGAAAACTGTAAATGTGAAATTAAAAACGACAACTCCTGAAACTAGACTAAAGAAGGTGTAATGCCAGTAGAACTAAGGATAAAAGATGTATGCGGAAGTCGTCCATGAAGTTCTTGTATCCGGATAAATTCCATCCAGTTTTACACTTACTCTTTAAATAACCTCCTAGAGAGCCATGGAATTAAGACTTTAAGGATGCTATTCATTCCTCTTTGGATGTTTTCTCCAACTCCTCAGCATTACTCAAAATTCTTACCCCTGGTTAAACATCACAACGGATAGAGGAAACAAAACCAAGAGTGCTGTTATAGTAATGAATTCCTAAAGAAATGAAAAGCTGAGATTTACTGAATGTCTATAACTCTACAACTAACCCACTTTCATTTTCTAAGTAGTCTATGGAAATAAGATACTAGTGTAACATCCACTAGATCCTAAGAAGTTTAGCAAGGCATTTATATTAGTTTGCATTGACTGGCAGTTTAAAATTAAGGATGGATTTGAGCAACCTTACAAGAGACTATGGACAAAGAACTGATGCCAAATGGAGAAGATTAATGTAGGACAGTTACCTGTCCAGTCTCAGCTGCTGTAAAACAAGATGGCTTTTTGCTATGGGGAGACACAGCCTTGCAACTCTTGACTACAAAAGCACTGTCACTAAGGACCATGAAATCCCACATCAATAGAAAGCGGTTAAGAAATAGATGCAGTTTTCATCATGCTTGAACAAAGTTCCTACAGGCCAATGTCCACTGTAAAAGCCAATGTTAAATTAATGCTATGCTTAAGTGCAATGTACTCCCCACAGCACAAGGCAAAAATAAAGCCTATCCCAGCCTGAAAAATTTCCAATCTAAAAGCAGGCAGCAAAACAAGGCTTTCAGAGGGCCAGCAGCTCACAGAACGCAACAGCAAACACATGATGACAGTCACTGTGACAAATGTTTGATGGGAGAGAGATGGAAGAAAAAAACCCCACAAAACTATCTGATTGCTTTCACTAAATCTCTGTTGAAAGAGAGGTATGAAGTGTTTTGCTATCTAGACCATTAAAACTACTTCATGAGTGAAGGCCACTCTAAAAACAGTAAGACAAATTTGCTACTGATTAATAATAAAGCCATTCATTTTATTCTTCAAATCTAAAGTAATTACAAGCCAGAGCATGGCAAATGGATTTAGAAGAAGCCATTACGTCAGAAGAATCCTTTAAAGAAGAACAGTAATTTAAAAGACTGAACTGAATAATGAACTCTCCTGAACAACAATTATTATGAGATTGATTTATTGAAAGTGTATTTAATTATGCAAGAAATGTTTAAACTTTCCAAAATAGTGCAGGAAGACAGAGAAACCAATAGCAGAGTCAGCCCTACGTCCTCATTATAGTTGAGAAGCTGAAGCAGATGGAGAATTCATTTAGTTGAGAAGGATAAAGTACATCAATTTCTCTGAATCCACATTTCTAGTCAATTTGTTACAGTACCAGCTTCAACAATTAATGATCTCATTTTCCCATTTGTGCCTCCTTTTAAAAGATCTCAGTCTTTGTTTCCAAATGAGCCAAATGTCATAAAGGAAAAATTTAACTCCACTCTGAAAGCTCACATGCCTAAAGCCAAATGTTTCAGCAATAACCACAGAAACAGGGGTCAAATTCAGTCAGGTAAGTAGCAAGTACCTGGAAAAAGCAGAAAGATCTGTCTTTCACCTGAGACACTTAAACTGACCAGCCTGACTCCTACAAAGAATTTTTTTTTTTACCTAAACTACTTCACTTTTTTTTTTTCTTAAAATATCTGATATTGATACATGAGATTGTCATGGCTGAAGGTGCATTTCCAATGACAGGTGTCTCCTGTTTAGTTCAGACACGGGCATCCCATCATCATATTCAGTTCTGACATGCCCACCACACAGCTAATACAGATAATATCATAAATCTGTGCTTCAGATACCCAGAGCTGGGAGACAGGCTGTCTGGGAAGCATATAGCTACCTGTAGGTATCAACAACCTGGCAGAGCAGAACTCCAGCTCTTATTCAGTTTCAAAAATCATCAAGTCTCTAGCACCAGGTACAGATCATCACAATGTAAAAACATCATGAAACACGGGAGATGAGAGAATGCTACTGGCCCTCAACAATCACCTCAGGGAAACTGCAAAATTCTAAACAAGAGCTGTTGGGTGGGAACATCTCCTCTTCAGTCAGACACACACAGAACACCATTCCACCCTTGGTATTAAACACAGAGCAAATCTGCTTTTCCCATTCCACAGCTGTATTTCTACACCGACAGTACAATCTCATGGACAACCCTGCACCACTGAGTGCAGAGTTTTAGGGCCAAAAGCCTGTTCAGCTCATATTCTACAGAGGCTGTTGTTGACTGCTTAGATGCTGCCTTCTGATTCTGGCTATTTTCATAACATGGACAGTGTGGCTAGACTGTGCTCTAAGGCACTAACTAGGATTAAGCACAGAAATCTTCAAATGAATCTCCAGCCATGGATCCATTTGAACATTCAACATTACAATATGTTTCACCTTGTTTTAGTTTAAAAGTTCATGAAAAATTCAAAATATCTTATTTACCCAATAGTCCTTGACTGATTCTTCCACATTTAAGTTCGTAAATACATACATTATTTAGCCTATACTGCAGTTACAGAAGAGAATATAAATATTCAGGAACTTTTTAATAAGTGCAGCTTTTTTTCAGGAGACCACAATGGTTGCTTAGAAACATTTACTAGTAGGATACCTGAAATAACAGTAAGAGAAACACCTTCAAAGAGTGAAGCAGTTGGATGAAATGGAAGAAAGGAGCAAAATACTAATTTTTCATTCTCCTCACACACCTTCAAACAAATTATGATGCACAAGAAGATATAGTATGCATTCACATAAGAAAAATAGGGAAAAAACGCAAAATGATAAGCTGAGGGAGCCAAGTTAAGAAATAAAAGAAAAATAATGACGGTCATTTCAGACCCTCAGTTCATAACTTGTCAGAAACTATACCATCAGGAACAGACTTACCCAAAGTTAATCTTCAAATTTGTTACTGAGTTTTGAATAAATAGCCTGACTTTCAAAAGCACAACTTTCCTGCAAATGGCAAATTTGCCTCTATATAGAAATTTTCTTCTCGCCTTTTCTTTTTTTTTTTTGGGGGGGGGAGGTGGGCAGAGCAAGGCAGGGACCCATTTTCATATATATACGGCTTAACTCCAGTGTTCATGTCCGTGCCCCACCTCCCCCTGACACTGTGCTGTCATTTTGAGAGCAGACTGTCCCCTTGCCAACAGCAGCATCTGGGAGGCACTCACACATGAATCTGCCATGCTGGACACTGGGACCACACATCCAACAAAACACATGGCCACAGCCTTTCTGTGCAAGACTGCCTTTGTTCCCTCACCCGTAATGACAACTTGGTGGGTCCATTTAAAAAAGGAAAGGAAGCAGAATAGCTGATATTTTCAGAAGATCATAGAGAAAGTAAGGCAGCAAGTAAATTCTTTACTCTGATACCTCCTTTTCTACCATTTTGTTCTTCGCATTAAGCAAGCCAGTAACTCTTTTTCTTCTGAAAAATACTACTAATTTTACATTAACACAGTAAGATAGGAAAAGGAGAAAATATGTAATTTTCTAATTTATGCATGCAAGACTAATGTAATGTACAGTACTATGGCAAAACTAAAAGCATTTTATTAAAGTCTCTAGATAATGCTTATAAAGCTCATTATTCTTCCAGCAAATTAATATTCTATGTCTCACTAACACTATAAGCAAATGAACTGTTATAGTTAAATTAATATTCATGTTAACTGCATGCAAAACCAACTAATTAAGTAGTTCTGTAATATTAAGGACATATGTAAACAGAGTCTGTGATCAATTTCAAGGCTAACCAAGTAAATCACACAGGATTTGTTGTGTGAATTTGGCTGGGTCTGCAGCAACCTGGTCTACTGGAAGGTGTCCCTGTCTAGGGGTTGGACCTAGATGGTAGTTCAGAGTCAAACCATTTTGTAAGTCTATGTTCAGTCAGAAAATAATTCCAACAAAAAGCTTAAGTAACCCAGGTATATTCTAAATATAAACTGAAACAGCAGTTTAGTACAGCTGATTAGTTTAAATCTACAAAACGAAAAAAAAGTTCATAAGAAACAGAATCTCTTCTTCCCTTTATTTGCCTATTCTTTGTCTACATAATAATAATTTAAGCAGAGCTTAGAATTCAATAACCAGTTTTTAAATTTTTTTTAAAAGAAGTTTCCTCTTCACCTATTAATAAATCGTCACAGAAATGTTAAGGCTGCTTTTTCTTCTTCATTTATGCAACACCATCAAATTTATATGAAAAAAAATCCCTAATGGTGATAACAAGAAAAGCTAAAGACCACAACTTAATTTCTTTGAGCTATGAAATATCAGCAGTATTTGTTTCTTAATAATCTCATCATATTTTTTTTTCCTAAGACATGTATCATGACAGTATTGGGGCATCTTACAAAGGACATTTTCCTGATTGTTAAATTAAATTATATTTGAGACCTAAATTAATAATAGGTGCCTGAAAATATGTCAGGAAAAAAAAAAGCCAGAAGCTTTTCTGTTAGCAACTCCTAGCAAAAGTGGAAAAAGAAGCAGCACAAGTAGTCTAAGTGCATAACATGGTGCACACTGCCCATCCCTTACTGTGAAAATGCAAATGAAATTAACACAAATAAGAACAAGGAAGTTGCAAGTCACACATTCCAAAGCCAATGCCAGAATTTAGACTGCCACAAGAAGCAGTTCAGTCACCATACAGCAGCAAAGAGAACACAAATACCAAGAGTGGATGCTGTAGAAGACACCAAAGGAGGTTACACATGGCAATTCTTCTCACGTGAGCTTAGTCCCAAATTCTGTTTCAAAATTTCAGAGTGCTTGAACACCCTGAACAGACACATCCCTGCCTGCATCAGCTGTCTTACAATTGTCTGACTGATCCTAGGTCACCTGACACCATCCTGGCTCTTATTAACCCTGACTGCTAATCCCAAACATCTCTGAACCCATCAGTCACAGGCTTTTGTTGCTCTCAAATCAGTCATGTCCAGCCCAAACTCCTTTTCCAAGTCTTTCCTTCCAGACAGGTTCTAGATCTCACTTTCCCAATACACACTTCATTTACATTTTTCTCCTTTATCTTTTACGTAAACTTCACTTTCAGAAGGTGATTTTTTTCCCCACACTTTCCCATCTCTGTAGTCGTAAGACGCCGTCATTGTGGAGGGCATCAAAAGAGTGAGAGCAGCTGTTACTGGATTATCCAGTTCAATCCAACTGGGCAAATTTTAGTAATAACAGCAAGAAATGTCATTCCAGCATGCATACCTTAACACCACTAAGTGCCACATCTCCTAAGAACAAGAGCAGTTCTTAGGAGTTCTTTCTAGTTTATTATAAGCAAAGGAGTTTTTTATAAGCAAAACAAAGTTTTGATCCTCTTTTGGTTTTGGAACACTTTGTTTGAAACACTTTGGATCAAGTTTCTCTTGAAATAAGCCTGAAATGTAAATGTCATGAGACCAAGCCAAGCCAAAATATCTACTTCTGACCAAATTGTAAGATAATATGATAGGCCTAAATACTGCTTTAGGAAGAAGGTGTAGATCAGCTGACTACTTGAAAACCCTAATTTTCCTTAATTCTGTGAGACTAAGTATTTGGCAACCCTGACAACAGGCTGGACTATTTATGGTTGACAGCATGCTCATCACTGTTGTTGTCCATTAACAGCACACCCTACTGCTAAGTACTCAGTTTTCAAAGTTTCAACTGCTAAAGAAGGGTAGAATTGACTTCTAAATCTGCATGAAATTTTAGTTGTTGTTCCCTACCCAGACAGCACTGAGACGTTCCAAAGCAAATGTGAGCTTGGGCTGCAGACAGAAACTGGTTTTTAAATACTGCTAAGTTACTCAAAGTTTTGTAGTGAGATCATTGCATACCACCCATTTCCCTACCTTCAAAGCTTCTGTCATAATTCATCAGCAACAAATTTGAACAGAGGGGGTCCTCACAGCTTCTCAGGGGAAAAAAACCAACCACAACAAAATAAGGATGGATTTTCCTCAAAGTAGGGATTTGAAGCACCAAACAATATTTCTCCTGCAAGAGTCTCAAGGAAAAAAAACAGTCCCCATGCTAAGTGAACTAAACCCTTACCAAGTTGAAATTGCACTTTGCTGAATAGCTGCAGTTGTATCAGAAGCACCAATTTATTACTGCAGGGCAGTTTTAAATACTGCAGTAAAGAAAGTAATCTTTAGAGAAGAAATTAGCTATGCAGGGAAAGAAAAAAGGTAAAATTGATTTTAACAGACCCAAAGATTTTTTCTTATGGTATTATATCCCTGATATCTTATTTGCAAGTGGACACTACAATCCAGAAGAACTTAAAGAATTCCAAGTTGCTGTACTTGAAACAGCCATAAGCTGTATTCAGTCTCAGCAAGTGATTTCTACTATTCCTTGTCTCTGCAACAAGCTTTAAAAAATTAAGTGATCACAGTTACACTGCAGATCTTGAATCATTCATGTATGATAGGCAAGTATTGCAGTAGTTAAAATTACATTGTTTTAAATTATAACCTTGTTTTATATATCTAGGTTTTACAGAGTTTTATGAAGTGTAAAATTGCATGCATTAACCTTCTGCCATGTCTACCAGACTTCTGGAAAAGTATTCATGCTTGTGCAATCTATTTCTGGTAAAGGAAGAAAAAAAAGGAAGGGGAAAAAAAAAACCCAAACAACAAAACAAGCAAGTACATCTACTTTTGAGTAGCTAAATAAACTACGTATGAATTAGTGAAAGCCTTGTGTGGATAAATTACAAAAAAATTCGGGAACATGCACTCCACCCACATTCATGAGCTCACTGAATAGACAAGATGTAATATACAACAAAATACTGGCTTCAGTGAAATCAATGTCAAAGAGTTGTTGTCACATCTAATAGCTCTTGAAATACCTCAGATCTAATATTTTCCAGTAACTGTTCATGGCCAGCTAAATTCGTTGATATGTGTATCATTTAGTACAAACAGACAAAATTCTTCCTAAAAAAATAAGTCCCACTGGGCTACAAGGGATGTTCTAGGTCATCCGAGGCAATGTTCTGCTGAGAGACCACACATCACTGAATGCCTTTCCTAAGCCAAGCAAGTTCCATCATAAGGAAAGCACTGCTTTTGTTAAGCCTCCCAGTGCCAAACTGTGAAATAGGATTGCCTGAATTTTCAAGAACCCTCCTCTAAACTCAAGTTTAAGTTTTTGAATTATCTGTTTCAACACTGGCCCAAAGCTTGAACAGCCTCTTTCTGTCACTAACTTCACTTTTAACTTGAACAAGGACTGAAAACAGTACTGCACACTGGGCTCTATCGTGCTTTTTAAAACAGCTCTACTACCCTCCCTATTGGAAATGCAGCTCCCATGCTGTAGTTGCAGCCCTATCTCTTCCCTATCCCACTGTAGCCAACCCTTAGTCCCCTGAGAAATTTAACAACAAAGCATCAATATCAGAGATTTGGAAGAGAAATTAACAAGAGAATTTTGTAAAGGTCTGTCACACCACAGAAAGGAAAATTTCAATTCCTGCAATAGTGACTTCACATGTGATACTCCAGGATTGGGACTAAGCATACGCGAAATGCAAGTCACAGGCTGCAAGAAATGAGAAACTGCTAACTGTTTTTATAAACAAACAAACAAACCCTACAACAAACAAAAAGTCTAAGCTAGCTAAACCTCCTAGTACATATATTTAGCTTATATGCATTTACTGTAGATTCTCTTTCTATGGACATGGAGAGAAATGGAATACCATGCAAGTTTTAGACCTAATTAAGACCACCTAACAGAATTAATTAAAAAAAAATAAAAATCTATAATCATATTTTAATGTGTAAATTCCTTATTGTCATTTTTCGTTGACAAATATCTATTTCATAGCAAAACAACATCATAGGAACAGCTGGATGGCAGTTTTAAGCTCAAATGAACCAGTGTCACATGCTGACAAGTCATCTCTCTGATTGCTTTTGAATGGCAGCACATGCAGATTTATTCTATGCCATAAATTAGAACAATTATTTCTCTGTACTTCACTTTTTATTTCAGTGAGCCATTGCACATATTTTTAAAGGATATCTTCCCTTTCCTTGATGATAAGTTCATTCTGCTCCTCTAGCTGTCTGATCTTCTTCTCAAACGACTCCTGTTCAGCTTTCAGCCGTTCTTCTGTCACTTCTTTTTCTTCACTTACCCTGAAAAGAATTTGAGAAAAATAAAATATATGCCCATAACCACAGTGCTCAACTTCCAACTGCTCCATCACTTTGCAGGTAAATGGATAACATCCTCTCCACCTTAAGCGGGTTAGTTCCTCACAATGTTTATTTTAATATATTAAACAGGAAAATGTGTAGACTTTATGCAATACATCTTTTTTTTTTCCAAAAACACTGGTCTCAGTAGAGTACATGCACATTAATGGGCAGCATGGAAGAACAAAGTAAGGACCTGAACCCCACAATCAGGTTTTTCCAGTCTGATTCCCTGCAGCCATAATGAAAATTCACTGGGATATTTACAAACTTAGGACATGAAGACAGAAAACTCAGATGGGAGAGCTTAGCTGACATAACAGGAAGAAAATTCTGGAAAACTTTTGTGTTTCTTAATCTATAAACTAATCCTTCTTTCACCTTTACTGATCAAATACAAGTCCATTTTCCTTGAATAATTTTTCTTGTTAGCTTTCTCCAAACAAAACAGTTTGTCCTCTTCTGAGGATTTTCAAATATCAAGCTGAAGGAGTAAATTTTCCTTTCTGTCTGGGGCATGGCACCCCTATCTTGCTGCTCAGTGTAAATAATTGGATCAAGATTAAAAGATGACAATGTGAGAAAGGCTTACAACGATCATTTATTCTGCACCTCAAGAGCAGGCTGTAAAAACAATTATTCTGGTATCACGTAGGCTAGAAGATCATTACGCACAGATGATCCTGTAACTATGCAAAAACGTGGCTTGGAAATCATGGTTCTATAAAAGCTCCACAAAAATATTAAGTAATGAGCTTAGACTAATAAATATTATTGCTCTGCACTTAGGTGATTTCTGTTGCTGAAGACTCTTAAAGTTCAGTCTTTTATGATGATAAAACAGCTGCCACAACACAGGTGACAGGAGACCAAAGCAATACAACTTTTAGAAAACTCCAATTTTAACTTCCTTTAAGTGGAAAAATCTTATAGGAAGAAGAAAGAGAAAAAAAAAAAAGAAATATATCTATATAAGTATTAGACTAAGCCTTCCACTTGTCCCATCAGACTCATATTCTTAACAGAATGTTTCATTCAAGGACTGAGCCATACATTTGATACCATGGTTTCCCTTAAGAGGGCACAGATTTGTTTTGATCTTCCAGTGGAAGAGTCATAAATACCACAACTGGGTCACTCCCCTGGGGTGAACTGCAGACAAGCAGTATTCCCCAACTCCAAGATCAACCCACAGCCCTTCCCATATCAGCTCAAGCAGACTGCATGAAGTTGGAAATAATAATAATGAAACTCACTTTTTCTCTACAAACCTAGAGGGAGACAAACAACAGATACCATATAATCAAATTCTTTAAATTAGGGCGGTTTGAAAGCTTGTATCGAACTATTAATTGCAAAGTTTCTAAAGTACAGAGAGAAAAAAAAGACACAGATTTAGTGTAAAAGCGTTCCAGCAGTCAAATGCACAAGGTGTCACTCACAACCTCAGGCCTGGCCTGGGAAGGTGCGATGAGTTCAACCTGTTCCTAGGCCCCTTCCCCTCACAGGCTGTCAAAAAGGTTGTGCACACAGCATTAAAGAAACGTGGTAAAGAGAAACACCTGTATCAACTCTGGACCCACAACACCACCTTCGCACTCCTTAGCTAAGCAGGTAACAAACTTTTGAGGAATATCCACCACACATCCTTGCAGTAAGAGCCACAGTACATTTGCCACAGGTTGCAGACAGAGGCTTTCACATCCTACCATGGCCCATTTGTTTCCTCTCAGTCCAGTGCAACCACCTAAATATGACTACAGCACGCATGACCTTCCTTCACATAATCAGTGGAAGACACAAAAACAAAAAAAGTCAATTAGAAAACCACAATGAAGACTGCAATGACCATGTGGATGAAAGACAGTAAGGAAACAAGAGCAGGGCAGGGAACTGGAAAGGAAAGAGAGAACAAGCACCATCTCCAGGGTACTATGAAAGGAAGGAAGCTTGCTCCACAACTTGCAGGAGTGATGCTGCATGAGAAAAAGGTTTGGGGAAACAAACACTGGGCTATGCTGACACCCAATAACACTAAAATTGAACAAAAGTATAAGAAAAAAGGGTATGAAAGAACAGAGCACTAGAGAAATCAGACTAAACCTAGCAGGCTTTACTCATCTCTAGATTCTGTGATTTGTTGCTTGTATCAGTGTGCATCACATTCACGTGCTGTGTTTGTATTTAACACAGATCACAGCAAGCTGTCACACTCCCAGACACATGAATATATTGTGCCACATATCTTATGCAGTAAATGACTGAGAACAGTAAGTGATCTTAGAAGAAATGTGGCAGTATGTGTTTATGTATCACAAAGCAGGAGACAGCCCATAAAGGGCAGGCGAGATACGAAAGACAGTTACTCACAGGAGGTGGCAAAAGGAAGTTAGAGAAAAGGAATACAAGAATGTCATCAGATTATGCTGGATTTATGTCACTTCCTATAAATAGCTCAGTGAGAGTTTTTTTACACACTTATTTCTTTGCTTTCTGGCAGTAAAGAACAGATGATTTTTAGCAGAACCATGGAGGACTTCACTGATGCTGCACAAGAACATTACAAGGCTCATATAATGCTCCTCAAAAGTATTTTCACCCTCTGTTCACCCACTTGGGTCAGAAAAGAGCAGCGAATGAATGAAGGCACAACTACAAAAGGCATAACGGCTCCACTGAGCAAAATGCTGGTGTCCAGTTCCATTGTTCTTATTTCCAGGATCAAACAGAGGACTGACAGCAGAGAGCAAAGATGATGAATCAGTGGAATTATTCCTTCCATTTAGTGTCTGCAACATTTTCTTCAATTCAGATTCACCTACCTTGTGCCATAGGACATGAGCCATTATTGTTCAAGATTTGTTTTAAATCCAACAGTTCAAAGCCTATATAATTCTAGATGCATTTAAATAAATATTTTATTTTACAGGAGCCTCTTTAGGAAAATAAAAACTCAGAATGCAAATATATGGACAAAAACCCCTCCTAGGACATCAGCCTTAGGGTTAAAATTAATTCCTAGTTCACCAGTTCCAATTATTACTGTGTGGTCCCAAGCCCACTGCTGATACCAGTATTTCTGCCTGATCTAAAGAAGGAATTGATCACGGAATTTGCTGATGACACTGACTCATTCCACTGAGTAAGCAGGACTGATGCTCTCCAGGTGGAATTTTTGAAGCACTGCACAAGTCAACAGCACTTCAACTTTTATTTGTTTAATGAAAAACTGACATGTACAAAAAAGAGCCATGATACTCAGATCAGCACTACACTAGGGACAGAACTCAGCTCTTTCTGACTGAAGGCAGAGTTGGAAAAGTAAATTAAAAACGGCATCTTCTATCTTTTAAAATTTTAAAAAATGAGCTTTTACTAAGAGAAATCTTAAATGCATCAAGGACATTGCGGCTCAGCCAGTTAAGACAGAAGACAAACTAAGCAAAAAATACAGATATAGACACTGGAAACTTCCCTGATCAGTCCTACACTCCTTGGGAACACTCATCTTTTAGTAAACACCAATCTGGTATTAGTCTGCCAACTGGCCAGCAAAGATGAAAATAGTTTGGTGACCATTCTTGAAAACTACAAGTTTTAAATTTCAAGCAAGGAATGGCATCTGGAACATGCAAGACCACCATGAGGGAGAAAAAAAAAAGTAAATCAAGCAAGGGCCAAGATAAGACCATGGTGCAAAGCCCAGAACACACAGATGTCATGGAATGAAACTAGGCGTTCCAACTGAAGAAGCACTCCAAAAAGACAGAAACAGAATTTTTGTCCAAGGATCAGCGTTCACAAATCTAAAACATTTTACTCAAGTATCATGTGTCGTTTGTACACATTAGAAAAAAATAACCAAAAAAAGCTATGGGCCCAAAACCTAATTGAAATTGCTACACAATGGACAAATTTTATAATATGCAACCTGCAGAATACAAAACTAGATTTCACAGCATGAATTTATAGCTACAAATGACTTTTTAAGCACAGAAAGTAAGTGTGATTGGTGATACAATAATCCTGGGCATGCTTCACCTATCAACACAAAGTAATTTCCAGACAAGCTTAGGAATATCTCATTTGCAGTCTCACTGCCTGACCAATTAAGAAAACTGCAGCAAGAAATTGCTTTTAAAGTAACACACAAAAAAAGAGAAAAGATTCTGATGTTAAAGCCAGGTAACAATTTGGTTAAATATGAAGTACTGTAACCCGGGAGAGAAGGCAACCCAAGAGGCCAAACACACAAGATTTGTAATACAAACCACAGGCAAGTTTTCCCTCAAAGATCTTAAGGACTGGAAGAAAAACCAGATATACAGATACACAGTATAGTAGCTTTACTGAAACCTCTGCAATGGTTTCCAGTTCTGCAACCAAATTAACGTTTTGTTTTGATGCCCATTTTCACCTTTTGTTAGAAAATTTCAATTTCAGTTGGTCAATTTCAATTTCATATCAAAAACAGTAGAAAAGACCAGTATCCCAAACTCCTAGCACCTAACAAAGAGTTTAGGAATCCAAGGTCTCGGGAAGAGGGAAGCATTTTCTCACTAAGTGATCAAGGGCTGTCTGAAGGCTGTTTTAGTAGCTGCCAGTTACAAGTCATTGTGGGCACGCCAGTGATCTTGACCAGAAAAACACTAATATAATAGCAAAAACCATCTTGTCTCTCATTTGAAAAGGGAAATCACTCCCTCTCACGGGTGCATAAGGGCATTATGATACCTTTCTACCTAAACAGCTTTCGAAGATTTGTTTGCAAAGACAACAGGAAGCCAGCTTTCTCCATGTTTATCTTATTCAAAGAAAGAAAGAATGCAAAATAGTTAGATACCAATTTTCATCACTAAAAACAAAAATTAAACTTTTATGAACCACTCTACATCACTTAGTCAATGCCTCTGCTCACTCAAAAGGCAAATTTCATATGTGAGCTGTACAGGCATCTGTGATCAGGGAAGAAGTATTCATGATGTACCTTCCATACTAGGAGCCACGAGTCACAGAATTATGGCTATATATCAGTTAGGGGTGAAGTGAATGCTTGCAAGCACACACACATTCACTCTCTCTGCTAAGGAGTTATGATCCTTTCCATTCAACCAAACGCCAAGACAGAGAGAGCTCTCAATATCTGCATATCACTTAAAGTATTTCACTCTAGAATACTTTATAATCATTCTCAGTGCAGTGTCTAGAAAATCCTTAATGTACAACAGTCAACTGGCTACATCCCAGTGGGCCCTGAGCTGCTCCTTCTCAGAAGAGGCTAATGTGTCCTGACACTGGCAGTGACTGCGAGCACAAGAATCTTTCTGTGTCTTCACCATGTCACTGCTCATTTCATTACATAAGCTGATGACTGCTTCAGGAGCAGCCTGAAGGAATAAAAGCTCAGAGAGGGTCTTCTTTGCCTCTTTTGAAAGGACTTTGCTTATAGGGAGAGATTAAATTTGCTCTTACTGTGCCACTTTCACCACCAAGCCAGGACCTTACTGAAAACATGAAGGTGCCATGCTGGTTGTCTTTGAAAATAATGACTGATCACACTCAAGAATCCCCCATTTACTCACAAAGCACTTCAGTATTCATAGGCATGACTCATTCTTCTCAGAAATTCCTCTACAAAGCAATTTTAAAAGAATCTGCTGACACAATAAATTACAAAGCTCAAATTTGCAACACTTGAGTATTTTAAACTTTGGCTTCAGTCTGAAACTCTCATTTCACCTTAAAAGGATACCTTCAAAGAAGGGCAAGATAATGGTTAGATTTACAGGTGGCAGCACAGATCAAAAACTACGATTATTTAGCCTAGAAAGGAGGATTAGAAAGGATACAGCTGAGTCCTTTCTTTTGACCCTGTCTCAAAATCCAATTCCATAAAATTCTGAACAGCTAAGGTAATGTCAGCCACTGGAATCCCCAGCAGCAGATCTTTACAGCCCAGAAACTATTTTTTTTTCAGAGAAAATGATACCAATCATCAGAATTTACTGGTAAGAGGAAGTCCTACACTTCAGCAAATTAACAAATGCACTGGCACACACATCCTCAATGTTCAAAAGTGCAGTGGGAATGAGAGTTGGAAGAAAAGAAGTAAAAAATAGGAAGAGGAAGAAAAGTACAGGAGAGCTCTCTCCTTCAGCAGTCACAGAAGTCGGGGAAAGACCACTACCCTGAATTGCTCAAGCAAGACCTGGCTGAAATTCAAGCCCCAGGAGTCAATCATATTTTGCAACAGGTTTCCACACAAACAGAATTCTACCACTTTACAAGAGCCTTCACACAGCTACTTACTGACCAATCTATTTCTGTTCACCAACCTGCAACAAATGTGCATGAATTAGCTCCAACTACCATTCATAAATTGTAGCAAAATAAGGAACAGTGAGGTATAGCCCAAGTGAGACCTTTATTATTCCAAGTATTTACTGCAGGACAGTGTTTCTGTAAAACTTTCAGCATTCTGCTGTTCATTTTTCTTCTCCAAAGTAGCAAAGAATGTTCTACTGCTTGTAAAAACTCTCTATCATTGCACAACTAAGGATGAAAATTATGGAGAGTTTTAAAAAAGTGACGAGGTGAGTGGAATTAAAGTTCAACTTCCCTATTACTCTGCAAAGGACTTTTAATTACATCCAATAAAAATATGATTAGGTTTAAAAATAAAAGAGAACTAAGTATAAAATAATAGTGTTCCACTAATTTTACTTTTCAAAATTAATGTTGCTGCACCTTCTATTTTTCTTCAAAGAAATGTCAGGCAGAAATATCAAACTGTCCTCAGGGAAAAATCACAGCATCTGAGATTTAAGAAGAATCCCATGCTCGAATGAATTAGTGTACTACTATTCACTAGGGAGCAATGTATTATGAGGAACAATGTAATAAAAGGCTTTTTTTAATATTAGAATATACCTCTATATATCAACAGTGGCAACAGTGTCCGAATAGCTCCAACATCTGACAATTTGTAACCACACTTCCCACCAATCTACTCTTTTATGACAGTCTTAACTATACATTTTCTAACACAAGGCATGATAAAATAGAGTTGCAAGCATGAAGAACTTCAGAAATTACTAAAATACTGTATGGCAAGAAATCCTATATTAGTACAAATCATTAGCAGGTAAAATGGTTCACTGGATAAGGATAATCAGAGAGAAAATATTCCTAGCTGTACCAAAGAGTTATTGCATGACCTTGAGCAAGTAAGTTAATTTCTCTAATTTTCCGAATTTTCCTATATAAAATGAAAAAGGACAGTAATGCTTGCCAATTATTGCACAGGCATAAGGGATCTATGTCAAAAATCATTTCATTATTATCAGAGAACCTACACTTTGTTCTAGAAAAATTTTGCCTTTAAAAATTCTATGTATGTACACTAACTTTTAGCCCAAAGGACCTGGGATCATCTCACAAGACCTTTCCCACTGATGTGGCAAAGCTTGCCAAAGGCCCACGTGCTCCTCCTCATTTTTACAGCCACTCTGTAAGAAAAAGACTTCCAGAGATTCTGAGGTGATATAGGGACAAAGAGTAGGACAAAAATCTCCTCACTCTAATTCAACCTCTTTTTCACATCCTTTACCTTTGAGAATGTAACTGGCACTGGAATGAAACTTAGAAAAAGACTTCTGCTAAAGCTCAGAAACTTGCACTATTTCTGCCTCTCCTTTCAAGGAATAGGTAGAACCTAAAGAAATTAAGGGAAGCAAGAAGAAGATTGGCTAGGTAAGTAAAAATTACACGAGCAAATCATCATCAACATGTTTCAGCCACAAGATCAGCAATACACCTTTAACATATATGGTGGCCTTCCATATAAAAGCTTACCCCTGACAAATCGTAATCACTACAAAGTTCCATAGCAACAAAGTCTGTCATTTCCAAAAGCAGAATGTGTTTATTTATAGCACTTGATACACACAACAAACATAATCCTAGCCCCATCATTAGGTTATTATGGATTAACTACTACTAGTCACAAAACTTTGGCCTGTGTTTTAAATATACATTTAGGGGCTGAGGAAGCAAGGAAAAACCAACCAGGCTGCTTCATACCTCTTCCAGCAAGAAAAATTACCTTGTGCAAATATTCAGATTTTTAATGCAGTTCTACATTGCTTGATGTTAATTAGAGAAACGACTCTCTTTAAACTTGATGCATTTTCAGGTGATGTTTCTTCTTACCTGGCAAGTTCTTTAATTAAGTTCGCAATGCGTCTCTTGTCCTCAGGACACAAATCCTTTAAAGAAGCACTCTTCATTCCTCCTTCATTAGTGCCCTGAAAATTTAAAGTTACATTTTGGAAAGTACTGTTTAAAAGAAAACAAATATTTCATAAGCTATTAAAAACATTTCAAGACCTAATAATTAGAAGCTGAAAGTAGATCAATTCCAACTGGAAATAAAATTCATATTTTTTAAAACGTAAGTACATTTAAGTGAAACAAATTACCAAATAGTGAAGAATTATTTTAAGAGATTTGTAATTCAAATGCAAGCTGCTAGCTTCAATACTAAAACATGCTGGGTAAAGTTTTAAGACATGCACTATTCCTTGATTCATACTAGATAAAGAGGAGTAGGTTCTCATGACTTGGAAATCTAATGTAGCAATATCCAAACCCAACTTCGAACTTTATCATATTAGGATCATAACATAGGGAGTAAAAAAAAAAACATGCTGCCTTAGCATTTATGACCAAAGCATACAAAACAGCAAAATATTGTTAGTAGATAGTAAGTCCCTTACTTAATTTTTCTAATACACAGAAAAGCACACACACCCTCACACGTGGCTACTGTTTGGTTTTAACGGCTTATTTGCTACTTTTGTAAATAATACTTGTCAAAAGAAGGCTGCAGCAGGCCTGAGCACTTCAGATCTTTCACGCACTCCCGGGAATGCACACAGAGAACCGCTGCACTTGCTACGTGTGCCCACCAGAGGACACTCTACTGCCCGGCATCCCAGACTTCGGCTGTTTCCAAGCAGGAAACGGTTCTGAACTGGTTTTATTCACCAAAAGTTCCTGTGATAGGTTATTCAGTTCTGCAGTGCTAGTGATAAGCACGAAATACGAACCCCAAGATAAAAGAAGCAACAAAAGCCATGCTGTTCTGTCCAGGATTTTGGCAAGTTTCAGTATTTCCACTCAATCTGAAGGAGTTTCAGTTTCTACTTCTACAAACCTCCCCAAGTGCACACAGTGCTCAACATCAGATAAAAGAATGCCACCAGATGCCCTGCAGTTTGGCCAAGTCAACACAATAGTGCACAAAAGAGTAAAAAGCCAACACTGGGCTTCTCTTCTCTCATTATCAGTAACAGCAGCTCATCTACACACACCAGAGAGGAAGTGACCCCTTTCCTTCTTAGCTAATTGCTTCTTAAACAGCGTTAAAAACAATTAAAGAAAAATGTCCACTACTAAAAGAACTGATGTTTCCATAAAGACTCATATTATACCCGCCTGATCCTTCAGTACACTCTTATTTTAACTTCAGTGTATTTTTCTCAGAGGTGAAGGGAAAGGAATTTCACAAGGCCAATTTCAGCACTTTTCAAGGGGCATTTGATTTCACAGTTTCCTTCCCAAACGCATGTCACAAATGAAGAGAGAATGTCTAACTTGACTGAATTCAACTAAACGTATGGTTGAAGGAATTTCATTTCCCATGCTAAAAATGTGTGACTTTTTTTTTTAGCAGACAGACGATGGAACTTCCTTAAGAAAAATGAAAAGTTACAGTTCTCAAAAAAGAGAATAAAGCTTGATCACATTAGTGAAGAAGACTGTAACAGAAGGTGTCTAAACCTACTACCCAAACCGATGTGCATACTGTCAGACAAACCTTTGTGGGATGAAGAGGAAAATCAGTTTTTTCTATCACCCACAGCTACACATAGATGGTATGCAAGAAATTCTCAGAGGCAGATTTGTACCATAACACACATCAAAATGAAGCTGTGGAGTAATGCACAGCAACAGCTCAACCATCAAAAGAAGAAGACAAAGGAGCTAGAGGCCAAGACTGTTTTGTCTCCTTTTCTCAGATTTCTGTCCTTCCTACACAGTTCAGGATAGAACACAGTTTTGGAACTCAGTACTGGGAAGATACTCTCCACACCTTGGAAGGTGATAATCTGCTTGACAAAATCATAAAGAATCACAGAAAGGACCACAGCAGCTCACCTACTCCAGCCTAGAGCATTTTACTCAGAATTATGTCCAGGCCAGGCTGGATGACACTATGAGCAGCCTGCACTACTGGAAGGTGTCCCTGCCTATGGCAGGGGCGTTGGACTGGATGATCTTTAGGGTCCCATCCAACCCAAACCATTCTGATTCTATGGCAAAGTAAAGCCATCAGCTCTCCCTATACATGCACACAGCACCTCGCAGAGAGTGAGTTGTGCTGTTGATGAAAATTCCATGCAGAAGAAGTTCTTCTTCAATAACGAGTAAAAACATTTGTTCTGTTTGTTTCAAGTAATTCAGAGCTTATCTTCAGAGTACAAAGCTTCCATAAGGATTTGGCAAGGTAAGCAAAAAACAGAAGGTTTAAAAAGGCAAAAACAAAACATAGCTTTGAACACATTTTGCTGTCAATAATATAAAAGCATGAGTCACCAATTAAGATTTCATGTATCAGGCATAAAATTTTTTTTAAAAGTACACCAAAACCCATTTATACAATGGCTTTCACAAAAAAGGAGTAAAAACTCTCTAGACAACAAGTAATGCAATCAATGCACCATTCAACAAAACAGATTTTAATGTGACATATGAAGGCATCTGTGAGGCAGCAGGCTTGTAGATACTTATGAAGAGATGCTTCTACATAAAGACTCTGCATAATGGGGGCTATTTGTGGAATTTATCTGCATGCCACTTAACAGCATCATTTGCAAAGTAGAGGTACATACCAGCCTCTAAAAGCAAGGACTGATAAACAGAGAAAGGGAAACGTACAACTCCAGGAAGAGCCCTAAAAATTAATACTAGTTTAATAACTAGTCATGTGTCATGCTGAAGGATTTGAAGGGCAATGACACTGTCAAAGCAACAAGAATTGAGTAACCTGTCTTCACATCAGAGTTTTGAATGTACATGTGAGGCACACAGCCCTTACTCAGCACACAAAAGGCACAGAAGGACATCTTAGCTCAGATGAAGAACAAGATTTAACTGCATGATAATAAAACAGCAACGCAGAAACAGTCAAAGGTTTTAGATCCTGCTTGCAAGTGGGAGTTTGCCAAACCCTAGTGATTTACAGGCTGGCCCAAGATGACTGCTAGGCAAGAGACTGTACTACACAAACCATGTGAGAAAAATGGCATGTCTCAACAGATTTCTGAACATCACAGCATCTATCACAATACAGAATAACCTTCCAAAGGAAACCCTGCTGCTTTGAAATTTCTAATGCAAGAAACTGTAGGAAAAACATCACCTAGTGTCACAGGAAGAGACCACACAATTCAAAGCAGCTGACATCAACTGACAAAGCTACTTCTACTACTCAAAAGCATTTTGAACTTCTACTATCAAAAACAAAATGCGATTTTACCCTTCTAACATGAGCAGGCACAGCAAAAAGGTCTCTAAAATGAGTTTTTACTCACGTTACTTCTAAATGAGATGACTAGAGCAATGAAAATGAATAAACTGAACACAACTTCTTGCATGTTTAGCTAGTAAAATATAGATTAGGCACTACCCAGGGCTACATGGACTGTCTCTGTACAAATGCACACCACACAGAAATATAAATAATCTGTTTTACATAGCCCCACTTACACACCACTTACATAAATTAGCACATTCAGCCTTTGTTCTCTTTAGGTGATAATTTCTGCTAGAAAGCCACCATGTAGAGCACGCAAGAAGTGTAGGAGACCGTAAAAATAACAGTACTCTAAAACTGTTTAAAAGTTATCAATCTAAGAATTTTCAGCCAGTTTTTCTACTATGAGCACTCTTACAAGCAAGAAAAATTTGCCTTTACTCACCTGCTGCCCTGTCAGACCTCCTGTACCTCTACCAGGATCCATGGAAACAGAAGCAACAGCTGAAGGCACCTTCAGTTCCGTTTGACCTGTTTGATATTTTGGCAAACACCTCGTTCTTAAATTTCCTTTTGTAGACACTCCTGTAAATGAAAGACAAGCAGAACATGCAGGTTGTAAAGTGAAAAGGGGCCCTACTCTTGCCTTGTATAACCAGACTTCCACAAAGACATCCTTGCCTTAGCAGCTCTTTTTATTGAAAAGAATGAGACTTTCTTTTTTTTTAAAAGACCTCATTAATATGTCTGCGGTTCCCCTCAGCCTCTCACTCCATACAAAATTTCATTAAGATGAATACATCAGCAGAAAAAGAGGTGCATGGCACTGAAGCACGCCCAGCCACAATGAACATTTCGTAAATTCTGAAATGCACATTATGTCTTCAGACTGAGGTTCAATGCAAAAAAACTGTGTTTGATTAAGATGCAAAAGCATAAAATTGAGCTTCTGCTTTGATATCCAAAGACAGGAACGAATGTAAGGAAGGAATCAGCAATAAAGCTGTTAAAAAGTACCACTCATATAATAAAATATCACTTTTTTCTGTTACACAGCCAACCTACTGATGCTCAGGCTGTTTGTGCCTTTCAGGACCAGGCATATGAGTAAGGCAACACTGCAGTGCACACTCCACAGATCATTTGTCAAACACTTCCTGCCATAATTAGAATTAGATCACCACTACAAACGGTAAGAACATGAAAGCAATGAAAATCCTGATGCTGCAATTATAAAGTACCAACACTGACACTAACACTAAAACCTCCCAGGGCCAGATTAAAGCCCATAGCTTCTTGGTACTGCCTCAAGGGTTGAATTTCATCTGTTCAGAACTGCAAAAAGTTTTGAACAAAAAATATTAACTTCACACTAGCAGATAGATTGCATTTATTTGGGTAATGAATTTCAGAAGTGTACCAGCAATTCAAGCAAAAGGACTAAATTATAAACTGTAACATCTCCATGCTCCAACACAAGGAAAAACAATGTTCCTGAAATTCTCTTCCACAGAAGTGGAAGAAAACTTCCCAGAGTGAATCAATTTCCATCATTTAGGATCACTGCTTTCTTTCCAGGGAACAGAGAAAAACAATCCGACATCCCCTGGCTTAAAAATCTCTGCATGTGTTTTGCAGTTCAACAGAGATGTTTGGCCAGTACTTTCGAAGGGTGTCCATGCTACCCCAAACCTGAAGAGTACAATTCCCCAAAACTTAAAACTGCTGGATGACACACACACAACTTCAGTCTAGAGCTAACCATCCTCAGATATGTTTTCAGGACCTGGTGTCACTTTAAGAGCTGTGTTTGAAAACAGTTAAGAGAATTCTGAAGGGGAACTAAGAACACTCATCTTTTCCCCAGCAATGTACACAAGTATGTACTCAGTAAATCAAGGTCAAAAGAACTAATAAAAAAAAAACAATTGCTTTATCTGTACACAATGAATCTTCATTTCAATTGCTATCTTCAAAATTTACAAAAGACCTGAACACCTCTAATGCTTCAATATTCCTTGGAGACCACATTAAAAATTCAGCTTGCCTTATAAATTGGATAAAGCCATGCTGTACCTGCAACAGAAACAACTCCCCTGGAACTATTCATCTTATACAGTATGCTTATCTAAGCAGCAGAGCATAAATCCTCTGCTATAATCATATATGTCCCATTACAACTTAAGATGACTCTCTAACTTACACACACTTACGTACACAAACCACATACCTGAAAAGACATTGCAAATTTTATCATGCACAGGAAAAAACCTTTGTTTATGTCTATTAGAAGGTCATACCTGAAACAGATACCAGTGGATCTTCTTCATCCGAAGCTGCATGTGGCTTTGTCAAAGGAAATAAAAAGAGAGCAAGCTTGGCTCTTTAAACAGGACTGTAAAAAGAAGTATTTGGTCTCTTAATTTTAGACAGCTGTTGATAAGAAAACAAACTGTCAACACTTTGGGCGCAAGAAAAGCAAGGAAAACTTTGTTAGAAAAAAAACATCACCACAGAGATTGCTAAAAGAAAAGGCCTTATTCCTTCTTCACTGTACATTAACTTTCAGCCTGTAAAGATTATCTTAGAGGTCACCTTTGCAAGAGATCCCAGGGACCAGCCCCAGATACAAGAGCAATTACTAAGATAATGAACTAATAATATTTATTTAAATTTAAACAGGTTATCGGTATATAGGGAAATTCTTGATGTATAGAGAAAGCAAATTCTGAAACAGTGTTTATTGATACTGCAATGAAATACATTTTGGGTAATACATTCTAAGAAACATAAACGCGGATAAATGCAAAAGATTTCAAAGGAAGTTGGTCATTCTCATCTGATCATCACATGATGAGTAATACATAAAAGCCTGAGGACTGATTTTCTTTACGAAGTTTCAAGAATTTTCAAATATCCCAGAGGTTTAACTATTAAATTACTTGACCACAGAAAACACTTAAAAATCAGATGCAACAGGGCACCATATTATTCGTGCTATATTAGCAGTCACTGAACTTGAATCCCTGCCTCCTAGAAGCCACTAAAAATAGGACTCAAAATAATTCAGGGAAGGGTGTAAACCATACTGTCTTCCTTAAAGCAGCAGTTTCCTTTAGCTGAATGTAAAGGTTGTTATTCCCACATAAATAACTAACATACTTCTTGTGGCTTAACCCCCGCCAGCAACTCAGTACCATACAGCCACTCCCTGTCCACCTCCCTGCCCCAAGTGGGGGGGAAAATCAGAGAGAAACAGTAAACCTGGTGGGTAGAGATAAGAAAAGCTTAACAACCGAAACAAAACAAAACAAAACAAAACAAAATAAAATAAAATACGATAATAATATTAATTGCAGCATAAAGGGAAGAAGGAAAGAAGATTAAAACCCGAAAGAAACAGGTGATGCACAGTACAGTTGCTCATTGACCAATGCCCAGCCCTTCCCCCAGCAGGAACTGGCAGCTCCCAGCCAACACTCCCCAGCTGATGTACTGGACATGATGTTCTGTTATGGAATCTCCCTTTGGCCAGTTTGGGTCAGCTCTCCTGGACTTGATCCCTCCCAGCTTCTTTTGCGTCTGCTTGCTGGCAGAGCATGGGTCACCCAAGTCCACGTTTTTGGGTAAGCACTGATGAGCAATATCCAAAACATCAGCATGTTATCAGCATTATCCTCAAGCTAAATACAAAACACAGCATACCATGTACAAGGAAGAAAATTAACTCTATTCCAGCTGAAACCAGGGCAATACTAAAGTGGAAAACAAAAGCGTAGGGCACAAAATTCTCCTCCACTATGTTTTGTTTATACCCCTTTACTTTCCTCAGCTTTCTATGGTTGGCCAATTAATTCTATTATTTAATTTCTATACTGAGAACAGATAAATGTATTTAAGGTTTTGCAGCTGCATTCATACAATAAAGTAAAATTGTGAAAATATTTCAATGACCCTATACAAACTCTTGCCTTAACTACAATTTGATTCTGATAACACCATCTCAAAAATTTAATTTAGTAAGTTACCACACAGTGGAGAAAATTAAGAAAAGTCTAGGAGCCTCCTCCTGTGGACAGCAACTTCAGTCAACACCCACTGTCCATGACACAACTGGTACTTGTCACACTGGAAGGGCTTGATCACAGGCTCACTTACGATCTTGTCAATGCACTTTATCACTTGTAAACAATTATCACTCATGAGCCTCACACCAGTTTAAAAACACATTTAGTAAGTACTGCTGTCAAAGCCAGCTCTCTCTACAAACACTGAGAGCATTTCTGTTCTCACTTGAGAGCTGCAGCCTGCAATCTCCAGCTGCCAGAACACACTGTGGGGGCATAGCACGAACCAGGCGAGGAAGCTGTACAAACTCTGCGAGGAAGGCACTGTGCGTACTCTCTTTTCAAAAAGCACCAAGGTGGACCGAAAGTCTGAGTCTGGATCACAGCCCAGCCCAAACAGCTGTGTCAGCACAACCACAACAGCAAACTGCAGGGTACTGAGAAGTGTATGTTCAGCTCACACTGCTTCAAGAAACAACAAACTTCAGCACAGACAGTTCCCACTCAACCAACATGTAGTTAATCTGCATGTCAACATATGACTATAGGAAATAAAAAGATTTGCCTAAACAACATTCTGCTTTTAGTGTGCCTCTGGTATTGCCAGCTGTTCTGGATAGATTCCTAGAGCAGGATGCAAAGATTAGTCAAGGCTGTTGCTATTACTCCCCCCAGCTACCAGGACCACTCTCCTGGTGAAGCTTTGCAGCCCAGTGTATTAGAATAACTCAAAGTTAGAGCAGGTTACATCAATCAGCTGGACTGAAAATCACAGTGATTCAGAGGCTGATTCATAAGCAGGTCCTTGCCTTGGAGTAACAGACTGGGGACAGCACCAGCATCAACCTTTTAACATTAGTCCACTGCCACGTGCCTCTCAAGATTGCCAGTAAGGCGAGTGTAGTATTATAAACCTTGTACCACCACAGCTAAAGTTCAGTGCAACAGCAGAGATAGCCACTGGAGAAACTCAACACCTGGGTACAGCTCACCTACACAACCTGCCTTGCTGAGCTCAGTCTATTCAAAAATTATGGAGAAAACTTCAGTTTTCCAAACCTATTAAACCAATCTACCAAATTCCCCACCTGCTCCTCTTTTTCTGAAAGCATACACTACCATTGCTTTTAAATTGTGCCACATGCTTTTCTAAGAATTTAAACTTTTCCAAGATCAGAGGCAACACTGCCTATTCACCAAAACATGTAGAATGGAAATGGTCATCAGGAAGAACTTCATTCCCTTGAATATCATGATGCATGAGGCCACTGCTGGGCTTAGAAACCGTACTAAGCCATGGCAAACAACCTGTTACCCAGCAGTTAACTAATAAAAATAGACTGTCAGTACAAGTGCATCAACACTTCCACAACTGTGCAGAGCAGTGACAGTGTGGCAGCAAATCTGATATGTGGCCACGCACCTTCATCCCATTCAAAGCACAGAAAAAGCTGTAGACAATCTTTTTCACTTTACACAGATTGGAAATCGTAACAATGCACTCCCTAAAAAGGCCATGAGATGGTTGGCCCATTTCACTTGCACACTGTCCCAGTGGGCGTGCAAATATAAATAAAAGAGCACATACACATACTCTTCTTTCCAATCACTTCCAGTTGATGCTGAAATCCCACTCTCAGTCTAACAGCAATGCCTCAAACCCCTCATAGCTGCAGCTAAACTGTCAGCTCCTAAATTTCCACCAGGCCAGACTGTCAGTTCTACCCTGATGACTTCAAGTCTCTGAGCCTCCAACTCAGCCACACAAGCCCAAACACCAACGCCAGCTCTTGGTTCTCTGAGCCACACAAGCGCATCTCTCTCTAACCAGGTTTGTACGCGCTGAGCTCCCAACATCACAGCCACCACCCACTCCATCTACGTGTCCAGCCCCAGGTAGTCTCCCACAATGGGAGCCTGCAGATCCTCTGCAGATGAAGCCACCCCAGCCTCACACTCATCCCTCACAGACAGAGCCCTCCAAGTTCCACACAGGCTCACCCAAAATGTTGTGCTTGTAGTCAAGCTTAGGTGCCAGTCACAAAAGACACATCTCTTCCCTGCTCAGCCTCTAGCCTCATTTTCAAAGAATCACAGAATCAATGAGGTTGGAAAAGACCTCTGAGATCATCAAGTCCAACCTATGACTGAACACCACCGTGTCAACCACTGAGTGCCAGGTCCAGTCTTTCCTTAAACACCTCCAGGGACAGTGACTCCATCATCTCCCTGGGGAGTCCATTCCAATGGCCAATCACCCTTTGTGTGCAAAAACTCCTCCTAATGTCCAGTCTAAACTTCTCCTGGAGCAGCTTAAAACTGTGTCCTCTTATCCTGTCACTTGTCATCGGGGAGAAGTCCCCAGCCGCCTACAACCAACCCGCTGTCAGATAGTTGTAGAGTGTGACAGGTCCTTTTCTCCAGGCTGTACAACCTCATTCTCTCTATTGATTCCCTTACAAGCTCCCATAAGCTGAATGCAGTTTCCCCATTTTCTATATATTTGCTTGCCCCGGGATTTCACAGCTGTGTCACACTGAAGAGGACTTACCACCCTCCCTTCTCTCCCAGGTCACTTTTGCTTTGAAATCTCTCGTACTCCCTACACACAGGCACATACCCAATTCCTCACCCCAGGCCAAGCCCCTCCACACTCGCCAGCGGAGCCCCCACATAGCCNCCGCACAGCTCTGGCGGCCCCTCCTGCCGCTGTCCCCTCACACCGAGTCCCAGGTAAGGATACAGCCCCGGCCCCAGCGAACACCTCCACCCGCACCGGCGGCCGCCGCCGCCATCTTGAAACAGCCGCCACTCCCCGCATACCCCCGCCGCCCCCCTGGCGCTCGCCGCCCATTGGCTGCCTGCGCCGGAGGCACACAGAGGGGCGCGAGGCATGCCGGGAATAGTGGTCCTCTGAGCGCCCGCCACCGTCATAGGCCGAGGGGGGCACCGCCCGGAAGAACTACTACTCCCAGAGCATCCCGCGGCTACGGGGCAGCAGGAAGGACAGAAAGCCATTGTTCTCTGCCGGGCTGGGCAAAGGCAGGAGGGTCCCGCGCAGGATGGAGGACAAACCCCCCACCAGCATCAAGCCCCACCTGGACAAGCTCACCCTGGGCGTCACAAGGATACTGGGTGAGTGGCTTTGAGCTACAGCCCCACGGGGCCGGGAGCAGGCCGGGGGCGGAGGGAGCCACCATGCTGTCGCGGCCCCTCCTGTGAATCGCGTAGCTGAGCAGTTTCTGCACACACACAGACACATCCTTGTTTCTGGAAGCAACGGCAGGAATCCCGAATCTCTCGACTTAAGAGTTTCATAAACATCAGAGGAGGAGAAGGTGCTGTTTTATGCAAAATCGTGGAATCATTTAGTGTTACAAAGTGGGAAGAGACCGCAAAGGTCATCCACTCCCAACCCTGCTGCCATGGGCAGGGACACCTCCCACTAGACCAGACTTCTCAAGGCCTTGTCCAGCCTGGCCTTGAACATTGCCAGGGAGGGACATCCCCAACTTCTCTGGGCAAACCTGCCAGTGTCTCACCACCCTCAAAGTAAAGATTTTCTTCTAATACCCAACCCAAATTCCCCCCCTTTCAATTTGTACTCATTAAGAATTACAGTTCCTAATGAAGAGTCCCCTCTCTGGCTTCCCTGTAGGCCCCCTTCAGATACGGGAAGGTGTCTATGAGGTCTCCACACAACCTTCATGTGTAAATTGTGCCTAAATCTGATCTTTTGTAGTAATGTGGGGTCAGCAGGGAGTGTGCCCCGTGAAGGGGAGTTCAGTGTGGTGCAGTGTTCTGGTAGAAGGCCGATTTGTGAATCTGCTTGGGATCAGATCCCCATAAATAGTTGCCCTGCAGCTCATTCTCACACTGTGAGACTTGTTCCACAAAATGCCCCACTTGCCATTTCTGGGTTTTGCTCAGATCTTAAGTCTTCTTGCATCCCCTCAGCTCCCTTTGAAGTGCAGCAGGACTGCAAGGCATCCACAGGAAGGATTCTCAGATAAAACTTTATTCGTATCAGTGGAATCACAAGGATTTGTGCAATTATGTGCATGTGCAAAGGATTTCAGTATTAGACCTTTCATACCTCAGCAGCACAGAGCACAGGACTGCCCTATTTGTAAGGCTGGAAAGCCGTACATCTCTCCTAAACCATGTGTACAACAAGGTTACAAGTTGCAGTCCTGGAATTTCTTGCTGGGAATTTTAGAGCCAAAAGTGAGCTCTGTAATTACCTCACCCCAATGCTGTATTGCAGGACAGTAAGTTTCACCTGATAACCTCAGTGTATCTGTAGTTCCACGTGGGTTTGGATAGCTGCTCAGACAGATGAGATGAAAAGATCAGGGCTAAATTCTTTCTCTGGGCTTCAGTGAGGACAGGATTTCACCCTCAATCTCTGATCAGCGTTGTCATACTGACTTATTATTGGACTTCTTAAGGAGAGGTAGGTGGATTTTTTTTTCTGTTTGTTTGTTTTGTTAGTTGTAAGGTCAGGATAATATTATCCCTCTATTCTGTGAGTGAAACTGACGATCATCATCATGGCAAAAGCTTCTTTGAAGTAGCTCTTTTTAAAAAATTACTAGCCCTGCCCACATTTTCACCACCCTCAGGTGTGTGAGAGCTGTGAGCTGTGAACTTTGTCCAAATGTAGTGTTGCCATATAAACTCTTTGAGTAGGTATGTTGTCTACACCAGCAAGACATCGCAATGCAGGTATGGCTCTGAAAATCCTGTAACGTCCCTACCACATGGTAGGTGTTTCCTGGTTTGTGTTTTCTTGTTTTTCTCTCTGTGTCTCTGACAACTTGTATTGTGCAATACAGCAACCTCCACCACAGTGATGTTTCACTCCACTTCGTTTCTCTGTCTCTACACACCTTCTGGGAATTTGGTACATTTTTTCCAGTGAAGTAGTCGAAGGCATTTCAACTGTGCCACCAAATTAACTAGAATTGCTTAGCTAATTGGGAAACGTTACCAGTCTGTTCAGTGCTTGTTTCTTTCAAATAACAAAGGGTATCTCATTCAGAACAATGCTTTGCTCAGTAGTTAGTAGGAAACTATCTTACTTTAAATCTTTTAGAAAGTCTCATGAAGTTACTTGGTATTTTCTGCGTACTCTAAAGTAAAATCAGACATTGTTTTGCCGGTTTGGGTTTTTTTTTTAACTTTAGTCTTTGTGGAAGTCCCTACAAGGAGGGATATTTCTCACAAGTATTGTGGAGGCTATAACTTGAGGGAAGAAAGGGAGAGATCTTTCCCACTGCCAATATGATTCATTGTGCTGAAGTTCTGTGAGTAATAGAAAATTTCAGAAAGATTTATTATTCATAACTAAGTCAGAATGGAAGGTGTTAGCTCTTCTGGACTGCCCAGGGCAGAACCATACTTCACTGTTAGCACTCTCTATTAGATAAGAACATAACTATTCAGACGTTTTAAAATTATGCTGAGAGTTTAGCCAACTTATAGGCAGTGTTAGCAGTACTGTAAAGACTGAAAATCCTGTGATTTCCTGCTTCAGCCCTGTGTCACACCATTACATTGACTCTTTCTGATTTTCTGAATCTGCAAAGCGTTTTTGCAAGCTTCCGGATGAAATGTCCTAAAAATAGGGCAGAGTTTGCTATGATCTTGATTCAGAGTAATTAATAGGGTGGAGTCACCTGAAGTAGTTAAGCTTTATCCTGTATCTAGGTGCCACCAAGGTGGCTTCTTCATTTCTTCCATCTGGAAGAAAAAGCAACTCATGGCAAAGTTAACCCTAAATGTTCAGTGGAGCTGGCATCCATACCTACACACATCTGTTAAACATGGTCTTCAATTTACCCACAGGATATTTTTAATACAACATTCGGGCTTTTAAGATGGAATTTCTCTTTCTTTTGATCTTGGATTTGATTCAGACCTCTTTAGAAGTTGTGTTTCTCTCGTTCCTAGACATCTTCTTTGACTGCTATGATATTTAATCTTCTGTTATCCCAGGCAAGCTGTTGTGCATGATGAATTAAACATCCCTGATGTTCTCTTTGATCACAGAAATAACAATCACTCTGTTAGTATAATCTCCTCAACTTGTCATGAGGTTTGCATATCTTAGATGGAAAAGAACAGTTAGGTTATTGATTCCGCTCTCTTGTTCATACAGCTTGTATTTGAGCGAGAGACAGATCGCCCCGCCTTGGACCCACCTACCAGAAGTTATATTTGGTGAAACATCAGAGTCTTCTGTATGTTGGGGGTCCCCCTTGGCCAGACAAATTTACCTATGTGACCAACTATGATTGTTTTTTTAATGTCTTCAACTTGGAGTTTGTTTTTCTGATGCCATGTCTTATCTTTTCAATTATCTGACAATGTACCAATCAGTATTTCCAACTGAAGTGAAGTTTAGGCTTCCTGAAACTGAGTGCCATTCCTCCACCAACAGAAAAGACATGGACAATGCTACTGATAGAATTAAAAGCCTGGCATTGAAGATAAAAAACAAACCAAAGCTCTCTAGTGCCTGCTTTTCCTGTCTGGTGCACTGTGTATGTTTTACCAGAAAGCAATTATAATGTGTGTGACTGCTTTAGGGGCCAATACTTTCACAGCAGAGCCAGTCTTGAAAGCCCTGCATAGTTATCACTTCTATTCCATGGCCTGTCTGCTGGGCTTGCAGTTCTCACAGCAAGTTAGTAGTCTTTCTGGACTTGATCCAAAGAGAATTATCTCAGTGGGAATTACTTCAGTTGGCCGTGGATGAAGAAAAACATTATAAAATAATAAGTATAAGGGAGTCTGTTCTGCCATCACACACCTGAAAGCACCATGTGGATTAGTATCTTAGATTTATATGGCATTCTTTCCCATAAAATATTCAGATGACTTTTATAGATTACAAGCTCAGTGCTCGTAACAAATTTTCATATGTCCAACTGGGGTTCCAGAGAGCTGATGTTTGCTCATGCAGGTCCCTTTGGCAAGATCAGGTTCTGTCTGTCCAAACCCACTGAATCCAGAGCTGAAGTGCGTCTGTCCTTGTGGAATAGGGTCGTTAGCAGTTCACAGCAGCACAGCACTACATCTTGTCCCAAGCTAAGGATATCCCACCTAACAGAAACCACAGGGCATGCTTACAAAGAAAGATTCATCCTCCTATAAGAGTTTGCCTCAGAACCCATCACAGATTTTTTTTTTCCATGAAACTTCTGCAAAAGATCACACCTTGAAGACAAATTGTGTGTGTTTATATCACAGAATCATAGAATGGTTTGTGTTGGAAGGGACCTTAAAGATCATCTATTTCCGACCCCTCCCACACTGGGGGAGGAATGCCACCCACTAAATCACTGTAATATATATGCACATATATCATGATATGTGCATATATATGTATAAAAAAATTCAAAGGATAACATTGTGTGCAGCACTACATATCCTCATGCCAAGACATGCTGAGTAGAGTTACAGACGAAAGAAACTGACTGCGCAGTCACCAGCACAATGCTTGCAGTCATTAATGCCTTTCCCCTGGCTGTCACTCAGATTAATTTGTAAAATTGTCTGTCTCACAGTGTTGGCGTCACCCGTGCCAGCTGCAAACATGCTCCTCTTTTCCTTTCAGAGACTTCTCCAGGAGTTGCTGAAGTGACATTTGTGGAAAAGGAGCCAGCTGAACACCACACAATCGTTTCTTGGGAGCAAGTGAGTATTTTCCTGATAAAACTGCAGTAAGGTCAGTCTGTATGTGCAGCAACCCATGGAGAATGTCAGATGCAATGGCAGCCTTGTGTTTGTTTGTGAGACAGCTTGTTACCAAGTTAGATGTACAGTGCAGCCTAAACAGGTGTTGTTGGTTTTTTCTTTGTGAGGTATCACTCTTTTAGGCTGTCATGTGCACCTGATCTGTTAGAGAAACATCATCAGTGTGGGTACATTCAGGATGACAGCTCTAGAAAGAAACCACGTAACTGTAGTAGGCAGCTACAGTGGTGACTCAGTGGGGAACAAACATTTTTCTGACTCAGGTCTGAAAACATTTTCCAACTCCCTTTCAAACAAAATGAAGCAGTGCTTTATTATCCATGGCCATTAAAGGTAAAGGCCTCAAGCTGGCAAATAACACTGAGCTACCCAGTTTGTTCCAGTTATCTGTTTCTCTTTTTAGTCTCAGCCATTCGCTTCAATTTCTCATATCCCTTTCTTTCACCTCCTCTTTGGCTATCCAGCCCAATCTTTTGGCCAGGGCATGTCCTGTTGCCTCTAGAGGACTATGAAGGACATGAGCTACCTTCACTCTGCATTGTCTGACCTTACTGCATCAGTCTGTGTGGTCAGAGGGCTCCTGAAAACTGTCATGTGACTCTTGTGGGCAGAGGTGTCATTTTTACTCCCCTTTTGGAATATACGTATCTTCATTAATCCCATGGTGGAATAAGTGCTTGGTAGGTGTCACTGGTGTAGGGATGGGACAGTAGAAGCTCTCTGGCCTTTGGAAAGGGACATGGCAGAGGATGGAGTTGAGTGAATCATCCTCCCTCTGCTCCAACCCTGGTTATGGCCTAAAGCAAATGCTCCCAGCAATTGCTCTTGTTACCACTGCATAAAATACCTTCCCCTTTGACACCTTGCCGTTTACTGTTTTTCCTGAACAGTGGGGAAAAGTTTTCCACTAGTTTTGGTAATGCCCTATTCCAATTAGTGACATTTATCAAGAATTTATCTGTCCAGGTCAGAATGTATGTGATGTAAACCTGTGTGTTAGTTACTGAAACTTGTCCAGTAGCCAGCAATTGTGGTCAGGGAGAAATGTCCTGTTTTTCAGGTTTGTGTAAACTGATTCCTGGTTTCCTGTAGCTGTTGTTCAGGTGTTGGGTTAACTGGGCTGGAAAGTTTGAGGCACCATGACTGTGAGCCAGTTCAGGTCTGGGAACACGGAGTGATATTTGCTCATTCTTCTGTTGAATAGAGAGGACTGCTTCTCCTAGACATGGTGCTCATTCCTCTCATTTCCAGGTGCTGCTTCTCCTCTAAACTAAAATAGGTTTATTTCAAAACTGAGCTGTTCTTGTAAAGCCAAACAAATGCTGTAGCGAAAGCACTTCATTCAAGAGAAGCCAAAACAAAATTTGAGTTCCTACTCCCCCCACCCAATGGACCAAGTCAATTGTGGAAGTAAATGTTGAAAATTGAGTTAGTACAGTTGAGCTGGACTTCTAATAGTCAAAGACTTGGCTGTCTATTTCTTTGGTTTTGGTTCCAGTTGCATTGACAAATTAAAGCTCCTTTCTCAAATTGAAAGGTAACTGGATTTTTTTCCTTTTTTTTTTCCCCTTTGAGTTCTGGGGATGAAGTCTAAATCTAACCCAGTCTTCACAATTGCAGGACAAAATGTCCTGCGGTGATGATTAAGTGCAATGCACTCAACAATTCACAAAGCCCTTTCAGGATGAACTTGTACCTCATTTTTCCTCAAACTTACCTTTCTTGAATTTGAATACAATGTTTGTTTTTATCGGGGTTTTGGCCACTAGGTGGCAATACTTATGCACATAATCATTTCTCCATGGTTGAGATTTTTAACAAGATTTTGTTAGAGTATATATTTTTAACTTCCCTCTACATCTTGGTTATGAATGTATTTGCAGGAGTTCTTCTGTGATGTAGGAAAAACTGGTGAAACTGTTCCCAAAATTACATTATTCTTCTCCCAATTACTTCTCCCTATATTGAGACTCACCAGATAAAAGCTTTATTCTTTAGATTATTTTTTAATGGAATCAATTTTTCCAGTCCTATTTCAGTTTTGCAAGGGAAAGATTTTTTTACTGAGAAAAAAAATCCAAGTGTTTAGAAGCTTTTAAAAGAAAATCAACCTTTTAAAAATTATAAATTATTAATTAACATATTATTTTATTCATACTGGCAACATGCATTTTCTGTTTCCATTAGTCATGTTTTCTAAATTGTGCTGTGCCACTATGTAACTGGATACCACAGTGTTTTAAAATCTTACTTTGTTGAAATTAAAAAAATCTTTAACATCTTAAGCTTGTTTAGTGTCCCTTAGATGCCATGAAGCTTTGCAGGGGAAGCTGAGCTTTGTGACAGGAGTTAGTGCAGTAAGACAGTAGGAAATCAGAAGAGATTTTTCCCAAGGCAGAAAGAGCTGTTAAGTGTTACACTTCAGGAAATCAAGCTTGAAATCACTCCTGAAGAATGTATTGGAAATCAGCACACTTACAAAAATATTTAAAGTATATGATTGCCAAGTGTATTTACATGCGTAAAGCATCATTCCCCCAAAAATTGTAAGCAGTTCAATATATTTTAATAAAACCAGTCCATTTTTCAATGTTTCCTCATACTTAAACCTACTAAGATGTTACCTCTTCCCCAAGAAAGAGAGACAAGCAATAGAAGAGGGAGTAGAGACAGAGTTACCTGGTCACCAGAAAACCAGTGCTAGTAACTGTATATCATCCCGTGAACCCTTTCCCACTCCTAAAATGAGGCTGGCAATAGCCCTACTCCGCTCCACATGCAGTTTTTAGAAATAGGTGTTACACTAAAATACTGGTAGGAGGCGCTCTGGTGCAGTGCCTGAATCGCATTTTCTGTTTTGCTTCAACCAGAAGAAAAATGAGTCACTCACATCATTGTTTTGGTTTTCTGAAAAATAGAAAATTGATTTTTGTTAGAGGGACACAGAGGTACCTGAGACCATTTTCTCTTGTCCTTCTCACTTGTTACGTGGGAGAAAAGCCTGACCCACACCTGGCTTTCAGTACCTTTCTGATGGTAGAGAGTGAGAAGGTCTCCCTGAACTTCCTCTTCTCCAGTCTGAATACCCCCAGCTCCTTCAGCCACTCCTCATCAGACCTGTGCTCCAGACCCTTCCTCACCTCTGTTCCCTTGTCTGGACATGCTCCAGCCCCTAAATGTCTTTCTTGCTGTGAGGAACAAAACTGAACACAAGATTGGAGGTGTGGCCTCACCAGTGCCTCCAGCACAGGGGGATGGGCACTGCCCTGGTCGTGCTGGCCACACCACTGCTGACACAAGCCCGGTGCCATTGGCCTTCTTGGCCACCTGGGCACACTCCAGCTCACGTTCAGCCACTGAAAAACAGCACCTCCAGGTCCTTTCCCACTCAGCAGCTTTCCAGCCACTCTGTCCCAGCCTGGAGCTGCAGGAGGTTGTTGTGACCCAAGGGCAGGACCCAGCACTTGGCCTTGTTGAACCTCACACACTTGACCTTGTCCCATGGATCCAGCCTGTCCTGATCCCTCTGCAGAGCCTTCCTGCCCTCCAGCCACCCAACTTGGTGTTGGTCTCAAACTGACTGAGGGTGCACTTGATTCCCTCATTCAGATCATGAATAAAAGTAATAGGGCTGGCCCCAGTACAGAGAGCCCTGGGGAACACCACTAGTGACCAGGCCCAGCTGGATGTAATTCCATTCACCAGCTCTCTTTGGGCAGGGATATCAGTTTCAGCAAATAGTGCACCCATCCAAGCTATGAGCAGCCAATTTCTCCAGGAGGATGTTGTGGGAAATGGTGTCAAAGGGTTTACTAAGTCTGGGCAGACACATCCCCAGCCTTTTCCTCATCCACTAAGAGGGTCACCTTGTTACAGAAGGAGATTGGGTCAGGCAGTTATGCCTTTCACACACCCGTGCTGGCTGGGCCTGATCCCCTGGATCTCCTGGACATGCTGTGTGATGGCACTCAAGAAGATCTCCATGAACTTCCCCAGCACCGAGGTCAGGCTGACAGGCCTGTAGTTTCCTGGTTCCTCATTCAAACTGTTCTTACACGCAATCCAGGAACCTCCTGAGCTGCTCCCTCTCTGCTGTGTAGTTTCCAGCACACATCTGGAATGTCATCCTCCTTGCTTCTAGCACATCTCTTTTTGACTCCAAGAATGCATGCAGGGTGCACATCTTCATTGGTTCTTCTTGGCATCCTTCTTGTCCTCCCTTAGCATTAGCCAAGCCTGCCATCCCCGATCCCCATGAGCACAGAGTCTACCCACCTTGAGCTTGCCTTGTGGCTCTGACTGTGGGAGAGAGGGGGAAGTGGATCCAGCATAGCCAGCACATGAGGAAAGCTGTGCTTCTTCAAGTTGCATAATGGGGAACAGGCTGGCGGACTTTTGGGAGGTAGATAGTGTTTCTTACACAGTGTTCCCCCTCTTGTTAAGCTTTATAATATATTGAAAAACTGGCTGCACAACAATATTCTCAAGAGAACTTTTAAATCCTGTTCTCTGCAGCAGGGGGGGATCAAGTCTGCTCCAGCCCCAGAAAATCAAGGTAATCTTCTGGGAGCCCCCTGAGTCAGATTTATTAAAAGCGCAACAAGAACATTTCAGTATGTTACATAAATTGGCAGTAGCATTCACTGGCAGCTAGGGCAAACCAGCCATGAAATTGCAGGACAATAGGGAGAGAGAAAGGTGGCTCCTGGTGTGGTCTGATACTTGGAAGCCATGAGAAGTAACGTGAATGCCTTCCTTCTCTCCCAGAAGTTGGATAAAACTCATTCATGTTTTTACAGAAGTCTCTCTAGAGCTATATGTTTTGGTTGCTTTCTGTTTCTTTAGTATATTTCTTGAGAGGCATTGTTTCAACTGTGCTCCAAGTGAATTGCCATATGTCAGGGTTTTTAACTTTGGATCCAGTTCTAATCAGGGCCTGGCAGCAAAACTAGCCTGGTTCTAATATTTTTCTCTGCACTCAATGCACTGTGCTTTCTTGGGAGATGATTTGGGGATATCACGGAGAACAAACAAAAGGAATAGACTTCATGCACCATATCGGGCACTTGGGATATTTTGTTTTATGAGCTGATGAGTGTAACCAGATGACTGGAATGAAAACAGCTGCTTGCCAGGGCTGTGGTTAAGCCAATTCTGACATGTTATTTAGGAATAGTGTATTTTATGGGGCTGGAGATCACAACCCTGAGAATTACCAGTTGAGCAAGAGGAATACAGAGTTTGATAAGCCATTTTTAATACATAGTGGCTTGTTTCTCTGACTGCTGTCAGAAGATTACTGTTCTGATGTCCTATGGTCACGTGGCTAAGCACAATATGACAGATCAATCAATCAGATGAGATGGGTGTTAATGAAGCTTTCTATTTACAGGCCTTTTCCTATAGACCCCAGACCTGCTCTGCTACTGCATTTTCTACCCATGTATTTTGCACCATCATTTGGAAGCTCATGCAGAGGGACATAGTAAGAGATTTCTGAAATAAATTGGAAGAGCAAACATCTGCAGAAACACACACATGTTGATCTTTTTCAGAAGGAGGATTCAGAGCAGAAAACCTGTTCTGATGTGATTTTTCCCTTGTCTTAGTCAGCTATGTTTGTTAAATTGGTCTGTGCCTGAGTTGTAGCAGTATTTACCTGGATACTACAGGGCAAGTTTTAAAGTCTTAGATTTTGTAATCCCAATGGATCCGGTTCTCCTTCTTGGAGAAGAACACCCACCAAAGCCAGGAGATCCATTCACATGCATGTTTTTACTGCTGCAGTGTATTAGTTAAAATTGGGGGATTTGAAATGTTTTGAAAGTATTATGTAGACTTTTTGTACTCTTGTGAGGCTTTGTAGAAGGTCTCTGTCATACTTTTCCTTCTTCATTGTTTTAGCCATAGTCACTGTGCTTACAGCTACAGCTTGAAACTGGAAGTGATGAAAGCACAGCATGAAATTATAAATATTTAGGACTGAAGAGAACCCACAGAAAAAGGTGTGTTTGTTAAAGGCATTTGAAGAACTTCAGATATGTCCATGTGGTTTAGTAATCGCCTTAAACTTACCACCAGGTCCTTAGCCATCAGCAGGCTCTTGTAAAAGGACAGTAAATTCTTGTCAAAGCAGTGTCTGCAGTTTCAGGTTATCTGCTTTGAGACCTGGGAACCCTGAAGATTTTCCCTAACTGGATTAGGAAAGCTCTGAGCTGGTGACCAGGCTGCTCGATGAGGCAAGTAAAGTGACCTGCCCTATTGCAGGCTGCAAAGCCATTACTGTCTGGGACTCGTCAGTAGCAGTCAGTTGACATTAATAGATGTGCTCAGAAAGTAAGTTATCGTGCACAAGGTTGTGGGCAGGTTAGGGGGTCCTACATAGTGTGTACACCCCAGCTGAGGGGACAGAGACTGTAACGACCCAAGGAAAGTGGCTGTGAATAAGGCTTCAACAGGCAGAAAGGCTGCTCTGGTCCTAGGGGAGGGAGGGCATGTGGACAGGCTGAGACCAGCACCTTCCCTTGCTCAGCCAGTAGCTGATGACTTCACATCGCAGCTGGACGCACAGCTGGCAGGTTGCTCTTGCTGGATAGATACATTGAGGCAACATCAGGAAAGATAATTGGATATATGTAAGTTGAAGATGTGGTGGAGAATCAGATAAGCTTCTCTTGAGATGTTAAAAATTCATGTCCCAAGTGAAGCAGAGATACTTGAACTGTATGTGCATCTTCCTTTTCCTTAGCTAGTCTAGTAACCTTATTCTAGGTTACTAGAATATTCTGTCTTTATTTAATGAAACTTTTCCACAAGGAAAATGGTGCAGCCCTTGGACAAGTCAACATGCACAGATTGTGGAACCTCCATCATCAGGCCCTCCTGAGTTTTGATATCTGATTCTTTTGGAGTCTTGAGTGCGACTACTTTAAATTTGAACTCACTGGATCAATTGGGTTTTTTCTCTAAAACAGTTACAAACAGACCAACAAGTAACTCCTTTAGTCATGCTTGTTGCTTGTCTTACTAAAACCGGCAGGCTTCCATTCTGTTTAATTTTGTGTACCTGACACTTTAGCAAGAACAGAGGGTCACTGGTCTACAGCCAGTCCTGTCCCCAGGAGTGGTGTCTACAAATGCCTATAGCTCTTTGGGCTTCTTTTTGTTCTGAGGATTAAGCCTTTATCCTTCCTTCCTTGTATTTGCTGCTTAACTGAGGAGTCTAAGAAAGACTCCTTCCACAACCAAGACAGGTATAGGAGAAGTGTTCTGGTTCCGAGAAGCTCGAGCTCACTGAGGTTGCTTCTTTCACTGCTGGCTCAGAAGGAAGCAGGCTTAGGAGCCCCAGCCATGCACTGAAGTTTGGAGGGATGAAGCCAGACCAGCAGGTTTGTGAGTCTGGCTTTGCAGGTGTTTGCACACATACTTTTTGTTAAATGAAACATCAAATCTACTTGAGTATGTGCAGCTTTTGAGTCCATGCTTCTTTCACCTACTTGGAACTGAAATCCCTCAGAAGAAAAGAGTCATTGTGCTAATATTGTACATGCTTTAGTGGAACAGGTAAGTTTAGTCTGATTTCACTTAAAGCAAAACCCTACTCTTGTAAGCCGTGTATGTGAAAAAGCTGATTGTTCTGATTTATGTGAGCTTGGAGTGGCTGCTAATCTCAAAAGTAATACGATGTCTCAGCTGGGGAACAGTTCTGTAATAATTTTGTGATGACTAACTGCTCATTGTGAAATATTCCCAAGCTACCTTTGTTAAGACTAGCAGAGTCCCAAGAAATATGCAGTTTTCTCTCAAGGCTTTAGAATGAGATATTTAAACTGATTTGAGTCACCTTGGAGTTAAGCAAAGAACTTGGTGGCAAATACTTCTGTACCAATTTTCAGTTGTTCTTAGGGTTTGAGGCATGTTTTGCATTTTCCCATAACTCTTTGATTGTGATTTGCAGAAAAACTCTTGTGTATTACCAGAGGATTTAAAGAACTTCTATCTGATGACTGATGGCTTCCAGATGACCTGGAGTGTGAAGACCGATGGTGAGTCCCTGTGTTCCTCTCCACTGACAACCTCAATTCATTGCAGCCAGTCCATCCTTTGCAGAACCTCTTTAATTTTGACTTACTTTCTGCGCAATCAATACACATCTCTCAGGGCAAAATCTATTGCTTGCATGTTCTGAGTTACCACAGAAGAGGTGCATACACTGAACACTGGCAAGAAACTAATTATTCATGACATAAATACTGTTCTGTAATACACTGGCCATCTGCTGACACTCAGATTTAGGTGTGTCATTTAAACCTCATACCTTAACTCCCTCTATAGTTCATGGAGAGAGAAACAGCTGTAGCTCATTATCCCATCATAAATCAGTAGGAAGAGTCACTCTCTGATAATGCTTCTTTCTCATTAAAATGTGTATGTACATGTTGGAGCCTGATTCTGCTTTCCACCAGCTAAAGTCCAAGCTTCATTTTCCATCCCTGTTTGGCAAAAATCAGGTAGTTTGTTCACTCTGCAGCTATTATCCTGGCTCTCATTGACTTGAGGCAGGGTTCTCAAATAGGGCTCTGGGCACTGCTCACTTCTGGAGATGAGTGTCAAATGCAGGGTCTTCCTCAGGAAGTGAAATGACATTTCAGAGACAGTTGACATCAGTGCTTTAGCACCTGCAGTGACTCCCATCATGTTTCAAGCGAGATTTGCTGTGTTGTAACTTCTGAGAAGTCTTGTTTTCAGGGCTCACAAGTGCGCAGAGACCAGGGCTGCTGGTACAACTGCCTTGTTTGAGCGAACAGCCAGCAGTGCCTTCTGAGACCCATCACACTGGCACGTGGCCGAACGGGGCGCTTGCTGCCTTAATGTCTGGTAACAGTCTGAGTCCTCAGAAACAGGGACAAGTGACAAGTCCTGAAATTCTTTCAGGAACACCCACATGTTGATGCACTGATAAAATCCCCTGTGGAACTGGCAACCAAGAGGATGTACCCGGAGCAGGTACATGGAGTGGAAGAGGACAAGCTTCCCAGTAAGCTGTGAATGTGTGGGGTGGTTTCTGATAGGAAGGGCGGCAGCAGGGAAAAGAGCTTTGAGGAAGAGGCTGTAGCTGAAATCCCATAGCCAGGATTTTTAATTTTTCACAGGACTGAGCTAACAGCTGCAGCATGGTCTTTGCCAGCAGTGTAATTCTCATACCTTTACAGCTCTGAGATGGTGTTGCATCACATCTAAGTGCAAGTCTCTGTTTGAAAAAGCCTCATTTTTGCTCCTGTTGAGTCTTACTTAAGTGTCCAGGTCTGCTGGGTATAACCATCTCTTCACTCCACAGAGGCTGATGTCTGGAGGAAAATAAGTACTTCCCATGCTTTCCTGACACTCGATGTGATTAATGATCAGTCTTGTTGCAGATACCCCAATGCCCCTGGGCTCCATGGTGATTAACAGTGTCTCGAAGCTGTGTCGGCTTGGGGGTTCCTCTATGTACACTCTGCCTAATGCTCCAACTCTCGCTGACCTGGAAGATGACACAGACGAGGAAGGTAAGGCACTGTTAACAGGCTAGAAAACCTGCTCTGCGTCATCCCTTTTGTTCTATTAATGTTAGGATATGGGACAAGGTATGTGGGCTGAAACTTCTTCCACTAGGCCAGGTTGCTCAGAGCTCCATCCAGCATAGCCTTAAACACTTCCAGGGTTGGGGCATCCACAACGTCTCTGGGCAGCCTATGCCAGTGCCTTATCACCCTCACAGTAAAGAATTTTTTCCTCATATCTGATCTAAATCTACCCTCTGTCAGTGTGAAGCCATTGCCCCTTGTCCTGTCACTACATGTCCTTTTAAAAAGTCCCTCTCCATCTTTCTTGTAGGTTCCCTTCCAGGTACTGGAAGGCCACAGTTAGGTCACCCTGAAGCCTTCTCTTTTCCAGGCTGAACAAACCCAAGGTCACTGCAGGTAGATGGGGTTTACTTGGTCTAGCAGCCTGGTCTGGAGAAGGGTGTCCCTGTCCATGTCAGGGCAGTTTGGACAAGATGATCTTCAAGGTCCATTTCCAACCAAAAACATTCTGTCATTCTGTGACTCTCTGTCTCCTGGGCTGGATTATTACATGTCTTATTAGTCCCCTACAGCCTTGGCAGGTAGATCTGTATGCTGTGAATGTCTTGGGGATTAGTGTTATTTGCATCCTCTTTTAAGAGCCTGTCAGCCTTCCTGTTCTGCCTTTTCCCTATCTTAACTTTCACCTGAGCCTTCCTCCAGTGATTCAGCTTCCAAAGTCTTTGTGTGCTTACGGTGTTATATGAACAAAAGGTAACGGGTTTTGTTTTGGTACTGAAAAGACAGCTGGAATCGGAAAAGTAGTTGGTACGTACATATAACTAGGAGGTTACCCTGGAAAATGTGTGTTCCAGGCTGCCTAAAAATGCTGGGAATGGTGCTATTTGGAGAGAATAAAAAAGAAAAAAAAAGCCCACTCATTTTGTCAGAGCTCTTACAGTCCAGCTGGAAAAATCAAGAGGATAAGAACACAGCCAAGTGTCACACCAATTTCTTAAAAGAATGCTATTTGATTTCAGTCTTGGCTCTGCATCTCTATAAGCTCTTCTAGCATCTAAATGTGGCTGTAAGTATTTTTGGACATTACAGTTTGGCTGCAGTCCTGATCTTCTAGCCGTTGTAATGAAATACACCAAATTCTGCTTCTATTTAGTGGCTTAAACCTTCACTGATGCATTTATAAGGTACACTGAGAAAAAATTACATCCCTACAGAAGTTCTCATCCTGACTTTCATGGAAAATTCTTCTGAAGAGTACAGCTTTTATGTCCCACTTCTTCCCCATCAGCTTTAGGTTTCAAAATTGCATTCTTCAAGGACTTGCAGCTACACAGTCCCAAAATGATTTTGTAGAAAGGCTCAGTGGTGGTTGAGGGTCACAAGTTGAATAAGAGTCAGACGTGGTTGTTGAGAAGGATGTTGATGTCACACTGGAATGTATGGGAAAATATATATGTCTGCGATTTCATTAAAGTCTTGTCCCAAGAGAAAAAGAATAAATTGTTCTCTCTGTCCTCCTTAAAAAAAAATTAATTAGGACAAAAAAACAAGTCGTATATACAACAGAAGTAACAGGCTTCAGTTGTAGCAGGAAAGATTCCGGATCCATGAGGAAAACTTCTAAGTGCTAAGTGATGGATTTGGGTTGACTGCCTAGAGACTGTGCCTTCTGTAACACTGGAGAACTTTAAGAAATGATTAGACAAACCTCAGGAGTGAAGTGACATCTGTAAACCTTGTCTTGCTTAATGCCAGGGAGGAACTAGAAGTCAGCTAGTCTATTTTCAGCCATCTGATTTTGACTCTGTGGTTTGTTTTCCTAATAGTAATGAAAATTTTTCTCACTTTTTTTTTTTGCTTTATTTTAAACATAGGGAACTTAATCATTTCCAAGAAGTATAAATGTAGTAGTTTGATTCAGTTCTTCATCAGCTGATTTATTAAATAAGTATAAAACAGATTGACTCTTTGCAACTGAGTCACAGTCAGTTTTCCAGACATGTTTAATGAAATTTTTTCCTTGGTTTCAGGTGATGGAGACAAACCAGAGAAGCCACACTTCGATTCTCGTAGTCTTATCTTTGAATTAGACCCATGCAATGGGAATGGGAAAGTCTGTCTTGTTTATAAGCATGCTGAACCAGGTAAGACAGAAAAAAGTAAAGTTAGCTATCTCTTGTTGTGAGTTGTATCTGGAGGCCACACATGGAGAGTTACCTTGTGTTTCTGATCTTCTCTGCAGTTTGTAGGTGAAACTTCTACTGGGATGTCCTGTCTCCACTGAAGTCAGGAGCTAAACCTTAACTAGATCTAATATTTTCACTCCTTTTAATGTTGGAGTCTGAGTTATAACTTGTGATTTCTGCATGCATAGAAACAGGGAAGTATTCACATGTGACCTACAGACAATTGTGTTGAAATAATACAGACCTCCACTAATCTGTCTCTGGTTACTTCCATGTCTTAGAACAAAGCTATTGCATTTTGATGAGAAAGGGTCTAACTCTGATTAGAAACAAAGTGTAGATGGTAAAAAAAGCTGAGACAGAATTAGACTGGTTCTTGCACCTTGTGCATGGATGCAGAGCCTCCAGGCACTAACTAGGTCAGAATGGGGCAGGAAGGGTTAATGGGAGGGTGAGAAATGGGAGTTGAGCTGTTTCTTCTGACAGATACAGAGATAACTGCTATCAGTGAGTGAGTAGTGAAACACCCAAGGCACTTGTAAAATAGGTGTCATCTGACACAATGCACGGGTCACTAGATGCATGTGTGTTTACTGTGTAGGGGCGTGCACTTGCAATACACAGGTTCTTAAGGAAAATCTGGGGTTGTTATCTTGTGTCTTTCCTTGGATGTGACTACAGCTGCCACGGCAGGAAGTTCTTGTCCTGTTGCCTTCCAGTGTTAGTGATTTCAGCACATGCAGTGGCTAACCTGGGCAAGGGAAGGGAGCATTGGTTACAGGTGTCAATGTCAAGACAGGGGCAGTCTGTTTAAAGGACAGTGTTCAGCATCTCCATCTCCCAAGAAAATAACATATTTTTATGCTATAAAGGATGTCACCACCAGAGAAATATTTGATCGCTGTGGAAAGATTTTGCAAAATGTGTTTTTGTTGGCAGCACACAGTCCCATGACTTCCAGACTCTGGACTCTATTCAGTAATCCAGATGACTGACAATAGAGTTAGTTGCTTTTTACTTTGTGGGGCAGATAAATGTTTGCCATAATTGTACTTTGAACATATACTCCGAAGTTGCTGATGTCCAAGAATGTTCCATTTAGCGTGTCACTCCCAGGTTGTGAAGGAACAGCATTGCATTCATTGTCCAGCACACAGCTAGACAAATACCTCATGCAATGGGTGAACGCTGGCTGATGGGTAGGACACAGAGGGTTATAGTAAATGGGGTCACATCAGGCTGACAGCTGGTCCCTGGTGGGGTTCTGAAGGGCTCCATCTTGGGCCCAGTGCTCTTTAAGGTCTTCATAAACAACTTGGACACAGGACTGGAAAGGATACTAAGTTTGTCCATTATTCTAAATTGGGAGGAGCTGATGTCTCCCTCGAAGGCCCTGCAAAGAGACCTCGGCAAATTAGAGAGATGTGCAACCACCAACCGTATGAAGTTTGACAAAGACAAGTGATGGATGCTGCACCTGGGCTGAGGCAACACTGGATGTACATAAAACAGCCATTCTGATGAGTATGTTGTGTCTCCCATCTGACAGTGGCCAGGGGGGTTAATCTTATCACTGCAAAGCAACAGTGTAATTTGTGCTTCTTTTATTCTAGTGGTCTCCCCAGACACAGAGATCTGGTTCCTGGACAGGGCTCTGTATTGGCATTTCCTCACCAAAACCTTCACAGCTTATTACCGCCTGCTCATCACCCACCTGGGTCTCCCACAGTGGCAGTACGCCTTCACCAGCTATGGGGTCAGCCCCCAGGCTAAGGTAGGACAGCAGCATCCAGCTTGTCAGTATTTTGCATAAGTATAGACTGGAAAAACATCTTCCCAGCTTTTGGCAAGCAGTCTCTAGGCTCAAGGGGGCCTCCCTGGTGAGCCACGGAAGGGACCACAAGTTTTTTCCCTGTAATGTATTAACAGTCATTTGTTTCACAGTAATTTGAATTCACTAATATTGTGTTAACCTTGCTTTTCTCACAGCAGTTGGGCCTTGATAAAAATTATGCCCAGAAAAGGGCAATTTAAAGTCCTAAAGGTAGTTACAGAAGACCTTTACATAAAGTCTTATGGCCATTCCAGTCACTTATTATTATTAAAAATATAATTCTGCTATGCCAAAATCCTGCTATTAGAGGCTTCTGCTCTTCTTCTGTGTTTGACTGGGCCTTCAGCCCTATCCCTGCCTCCATGCTGTGAGAGGTCAGGGAATGGAGCTGATGGTCCTACTGAACACAGCACAGTGTCAGTGCACCTTGGCAAGGCCTGTTGGGACTCAGTGAGTGTCCTGCACTTCACCCAAACATGACAGCTCTCTTACCAGCATGGCATTCCCCAGTCCTGTGTGCACATCAGAGTTACTAAAATCACTCCTGACTTCCCATCAAATAGTGGCTGTAGAATTTGGTTCTTTTCCTTCCTGATGCCTTCCCTGTTACACTGCGCTGTACTTTATCAGTCAAGGCTGTGTACGTGCACTGTGCTCTGCCTTTCTGCAACTTTCCTGCTATAAATATTTTATTATGTTCAGTATATTTGCAAACCTTCAGAGGAATCACTCATACAGTCCCTAATCATTTGCAGCCCCTGTTGGTTAAAATCCTCCTAGTTCGTTAACCATTATCATTTTTAAAGGTTTTCAAAGGGGTGTATTAAAGCTGTTTTCCACTAAGCAGTACATTAATAGATTGCTGTCTACATTTTTGTATTGATCTTCTGTTCATCTTGTTCAACACTTTGCTGATGGTTTCACTGTGATTTGTAATACCATAACTCCTACAGTTTTATTTCCTGACTTTGTCAATGGAAAAATGATACAAAAAAACCCAAAAGAGTTGAGAACTGTAGGGCATAACACTGTGGTGTCTGCTGCAACCAAAAAAACAAATCATTGTAGTTATTTCTAGGTAGAAAATCAGAAAAAGAAACAGTAAGACAAACAAATACAATTTTTTTTCTGTAAAGAGTTAAAAAAAACCCATTATTTTATGTGTGAAGAGAGGGAGGAAGGTTACATTTTGAGAAATTCAACTAGTTGGTTTTCAGTTTATAAGTACATTTAAATTCCAAGAGTTTTTAATCTTTTCCGCTTATCTGAATCTAAATAAATGTGGTTTAGTTTCATCCCATCCTTTTGCTTTTCCTCCTGTGGTTTAAATCAGGAATCGCTCCTGATAGGAGTTACACTGCAGGAAAGGTGGTGTTAGGGTTGTGTCTGGTTCTCCTCTTCCCTGTCTGGAATGCCATTCCAGGACTGGGATTGTAGCTATGCCTTGTGTATCCTTATCACAAGCACTCTTCAAAGTCCTGTAAACTGCAAACTAAAAGTGGCATAGGATTAAAATCATGTCTTGGGGAAGATGGGGAGCAAGGTGGAATTGTCTAACTGCAGTTTGAATTTAACTTGTTCTTCCCCACCATCCTGCCTTTCAGCAATGGTTTAACATGTATAAACCCATAACCATCAACACAGCACTCCTGTCTGAAGAAGCTGATTCCTTTGTGAACAAGCTGGACCCCAATAAAGTATTTAAAAGCAAGAACAAAACTCCAGTGCTCAAGAAGAAACCACCTTCACAGGCACCAGGCTCCCAAAAGAGTCACACAAGCATGACCTCTGCCAAGACATCCTCACTAGCTGGGAATTCTTCAAGGAAGTGAGCCCACCAGATCTGACCCTGGGCAACATTTGCAATAAGCTTTGATCTTTTCTGCTGCAGAGTCTCAGTGGTTCAGACCAAGTTCCTTGTGCATGAATAGATGTGCCCATGGATGTCCTAGGTTACCGTGTAGGTTGTAACCAAAAGTATGTATTCTATTATCATCTTCACAAGCTGTTAAAGCAAGTGGGGCAGTACTTGTTATCTCCTGCCATGACTCATCCTTGATAACTCCCTCCAGGAGCTATCTCTGTTTAATGGGCTATCAAAGATCCACTGCATGACTCATAGAATTACATCACCCCATTGTGAGATGCTCCACCCAGGGGGAAGAACCAAGCATTCCCACCTGGATAGAATCTAGAGTTTGGAACAGCACAAGCAGCCTTACCTACTGGGTTCCCAGAGGACAAGAGCTACACAACCACCCTGGACCTTCCAAGGAGGACCAGACCTTTCTACAAGATCACTGCTTCAATAGAACCACTTCAAAGAGAATTGCAGCCACCACCCAATCAGACTGCTACTGCCACCCAGCCCGGCAGGGTGTCAGGTTGTATCCTGACTCTGTCAGGTTAAGCCAGTATTTCTGTCTTATTGCTTTGTCATGTATACTAGTAAAGAACTGTTACTCCTGTTTCTCATATAATTGCCTGAAAGCCCCTTAATTTCAAAATTATAATAATTCAGAGGGAAGGGGGTTACATTTTCCATCCCAAGGGAGGCTCCTGCCTTCCTTAGCAGACACCTTTCTTTTGAACCAAGACAGTGGAAAATACATTGCAGCACTTGCATGAAATATAGCAGCCATGTGGATGTAGTTCCTGGAGACTCTTAAAAAAAATTTGAGACACTGATTTTATTCCCTTCTGCTACTTGCAGCACATACTTTTCAGCGGGCATGAAGAAACTCTTGATGTCACTGCTCCATACGGAAGCTTCTGTTCCTGTACAACTGCAGCAGTGAAATGAAAGCAAATGTAATTCACCATAACTTTAACAGACCCATGCTGAAGTAGAGGATGTGAAGATATTTCTGTCATGTCCAAAAAATTGTCCTGACCTTGCATGCTGTGGGAGCAGGCTGGAACCCACTGAACAGAGGAGTATCTTTCACTCCAGATGGAATCAAACTATGCACTTCCCTGTGCTCCTTCCAGCTTCTGCTCTGAGATTCATGGTACGATGGGACTTGGGACTTCCACGTCTCTGCATTAGCCTAGCCACTTGCTCTGCAGCCCAGACCACTTCTTGGCCTTCATGCTGTATCTTTTCAGATGGTGACATGATTTGCAATAATCCTGAAGCCAGAAGCTGCAAGAGCCCTTGTTGCCTCCCTTTTGTGGGAACTGCTGAGCAGAGAGTCAATGGTGTTGAGTCCCATCAGCCAGGAGGACCCCTTGGTTTGTCACACATTCATTTGCAAAGCCGACCATTGAAACAGCCTTTGACACTTTTCAGTTGGGCAGGATCTCACCAGAGGCCACTGAAATCCTAGTCTTAGAAGCCTCTGATGCTGTTTTGTATACTGTAAGTTTTCAGGTTAGAACTGCACTTTAACCCATTCACTACTGGTTTTCAGTTACACCTGATTGTTTCCATTACTTTTCTATGCTATTCTGTCTTCCAAATATGCTGGAATCATGGTAGCACCCAACACTTTCTGTGCCTAAATATGGAAATCAAAATCACTGTTTTCAAATAAGCATTGACTATTTAAACAGCATCAACTTTAATTTTTGAAACCACCACATAATTACACAAGACAAACCTACCTCACAGGGATGTTGTGAGGCTTTCATGAGTATTTGTATGGCCTTCAGAAAGATGAAGCTATCCTGTAAGTGCTTAATAGTATTTTAATAAATATTTGAATATTTTCCTCCAGAGTGATTGGGTATTTGAAGATGCTTTGGGGAGCACATGGACATGGGATGCAAAGGATGTGTGGCAAGAGCAGTGTGCAGGATGGATTGTTCGAGGTGCTTTTTAAACCAGTGGAGAATCTCTCACTGAGAAGGGATGGGTCACAGTGCTTTTAGCTAATCCCTCTTGAGCTACTCAGAAATTCCCAGTTTATTTCACACAGGCCAAAAGACTAGCTGTGTGACAGCTGTTCCACTTCTGTCCTGCAGTCACTGTACAAAATCTCTGCAGCGAGCAGCCCCTGCTCAGGCATATTTTGCTGGCTTCCATCACTGCCCAGGGCCCACTTTCAAAAGCAGTTGCTGCATTGCCTCGCAGCCACTCTCTGCCACCCCCAGATGACAAGAAATCCTCTAATGTACCCTCTCAAGCCCACGTGCATCTTGGGCCAGGTGAAGACCTCTTGTAGCTGCTCTACTGATATAAAGTCAGCTCTAATGAGAAAGCACACGTCAGTACCTCCCACTCAACCCCACCCCATGCCACAGCAATCCATCAGTTATCCTTTTATTACTGGGATGAGAACAATCATTAAAGCCTGTAAATGCCCTTTTCTGGAATTCTGTGCAGTAGTGATGTTCTGTCACTTCCTACTCTTGGAGATCTCTGTGTTTATTCATGGCACCGAGCCCTGGGACTGCAGTTATGTGCTTGAGATACATACCATACTTCCTTAAGTACTTTCTAGAAAAGTTAAGACTCTTGTCACCCCTCCTGGGAACAGGCAGCTTCTGATACTGTTCTGCTTTGAATCCACCTCAAACTTGTAAGGCTTTTGCAGGCTCACTTCCTCATTCAGATGGAGGTAGCAGAATTCCTGCAGCAGCAGGGCAACCTCTTCTCACATTTCTCATGCATTCAGAGTAGGGAAAAAAGCAAAAAAAATTGTGTTGGGAGGGTGGGGGTGTTCAAGTTTTTTGAGACGCTGTCAGAAGTCTGAATTCTTTTCTGTGGTGGTAGTTAGTGTAGCTCAAGTCAAGAGCATCAGTAACACACATGGTTCTTTGATGCGAGCGTGTTCCAGCAGAACTGTGGCAGGATTCAGAAGACCCTGTAGTTTAGTTCACTAATTTTTCAATGCTTCCTGAATGTTCAGATCAAAAAACAAAAGAAACCAAGCATGAAAAAACCCCAAACAACCCAACAGGTTTTAGACTGTCCTTGTTCTTCTCTCTTCTGTGCTCTGCCAAACTAGGTGTTTGTTAGGGTGACAGATATGCAGATGAACCAAGCCTAGGGCCCTGGTCCATGACTGTAATATCTACCTCTTACCAAAGAATATTCCAGATTAAAATTTCTGTGTTAATTAAATTAACCATGTTGGTTCTGCCACTGTTGATGCCTGTATTTTGATTTGTATGAATATATATGTATCTGGAGACTTGTAGCTCTGCTTTGCTTTTCTTCAGAATATGATGATTGTGCGTTGAGTTTTGGTTTATTTTATTTTTTTGGTAGATTTTTACACGGAGAGATTGAATAATATCTTCAGGTCACAGTCAAGTGTAGCCCTGCGCAGGTCTGCCCAGTATCTCAGATACCAAGTGTGTCCATTTAAGCAGAGTAGATCTACTGAAATCCTGCGTGGTGGACAAGCAGATGTGCCCTTCACATGTGTTGTCATTAAAGCACATGGCCGTCACAGTTTGGAAGTCTCCGTGCCTGCCTCTTCTTTCTTATTTTCAGTTTCATGGTCAGGTTCGTTGTGAAAATCAATGCAGACTTTGTAGATGAGAACACCAGTAAGACATCCCAGAACTGGAGCTGCGACTGGGACCCACCACCAGGAATGGTCAGCCCTAAAATGAAACACAGAAGAGTCAGCTGGTGAGCCAGACTGGAACCACTGCCCTGCCACCACATCGTGCTGGGGCAGGAGTGAGCTGTGTGAGCAGAGGAGTCTGTCCCACTCCAGGCACTAAGCCTACAATTGGCTTAGACAAATTTTGCTGTCCCCTCATATAATTGCTGGAGGGAAGGTCATTTTCCCCATCAGTATGGAAAGGTGGCTCTACACTCCAGGTTCCTTGTTCTCCAAAAGAAATGAGCTGTGTGGTCTTGATGAGTGGGACTCTCAGACAGACATAGGCATTTTGCCTCTCTGTTTCCAATAACATCTGCAACTTCTCAACGGAGTTCTCAAATATATTTTCTGGAAATTTAAGGAAAATGAGTGTCCAGGAAATGAGACTCTGGTAATGATCTCACCATAAGAAAAGCCATTAACACGAAACCATCTTACTAGATAGAGGAAGGCAGGGTTTCATCTCCAAATTCAGGCTCTAAATTTAGGAGACCTGTTCAGCAATCCACCTGCATTCAGTGAGCTGCATTCTGGCTCTCTGGTCCGTGCAAAAACCAGCTAGATTCCCAGTGAACAGGCAGACAATTTGGTGCCCAAACTGAGGTATCTTAGTGCCAAGGTGAATCCCGTGCAGGAGAATTAGCATACTCCAAATTTTGTATACATAATGCACAGGGCTCCTGTAGGCACAACCCTCACACTCTGCAGTGATATCTTCACTTGGTCGAAAGAAAAAGGCTTAATGACACATTTTATCTTGTGCTTATCTTCTCCCCTGGCAAACTGAGCAGTGTAAGAGCAAAACAGGTCACTTACGTGAAGACGTCCATTCCCCAGCCAGCCACTGCTGTGAAGATCCTGGGGGGCAGGTCCCTGGAGGGGTTTATGGCATAGCCTGTGTTCAGCCCCATTCCCAGACCAATGCCCAGGACCAGCATACCCGAGAGCAAGGGCTGAGCGCCTTTTAAGGCACCGTTGTTTTTCTCATCATGGATGACTAGAATGCCCAGGATCAGCATAACTGTTGCCGTAAACTGCAGGAACAGAAAAGGGAGAAGAACAAGTCAGGAGAGAGAATGGGGAAGGTTGAAAGATCCTCCTCAGCAGAGGAGGGGAAACTTCCCAGAATGAAAGAGCAGATGAGATTCATGGTCTGGTCAAGGCAGGAAGGACCCAAATATTACTCCCTTCTCACAGGTGGACTGAAGAAAATTCTTTTCTCAGCAAAAACCTTATCACCAACACTGATACAAACTTCTCAGCCATGTCCTCTCTCTCCATCTTTCAAGACAAGGAAATGGGTTATTTTAAGTACATTCTATCTAATAGAAGCAGAGCCATAATAAACTGCTCTCAAGACAAATCTGATCTTCCCTAGAGGAAGTGGTATTTTATACAGCTGGTATGCAGATACCAGAGTCTCACCTGTGAAACTGAATTTCCCATCAGTGACTACATAGCTGGCATTTTTAGATTTGCAGTGCCCAGGACATCAAGAAGCATAGTGTGGTGTTGTATTTCTCCATTCCTTTTCTTACCAAATTGCCTGCCCTTTCCACATGGCTCCCCCTTCCCCACCCCTAGTCCTAACCACTCCCTCAGGTTTCTCCTGTTGGTTCTGTTACCCCGGCCCTGCCCATGTGCCACCCCTGTGCTCTGAGACCATTGGTCCGTGTGCTCTCCGCTCCCCTCTTCTCCAGATAAACCGGAGGCTCCAGGCCATGTGCTCTCTCTCTCACTCTCTGCTCTGCCTTGAGGCACCAGCCTCTCTCTGCCATGGGGGACCCAGCCATGTGCTGGCTCTCTGCCTCTTGGGGATCAGCCCGTCACCACGGAATAAAGATCCTCTGCAATCCTCATGCAGAGAGCCTTCTCGCCTCCTTTATCGTCACCGCATTGTGGGGTCTACAGCTAGCCAGAGCAAGCAAGGGGAGCCTGGAAGAGGCTACGGGATGCGGCATAGCTGCTATCCCCAAGAGACCCCTGCAGCACTCTCTGGGAAGGCTGTGGCGTGCCATGCCACCACAGGAAACCCTCTAACTGCAACAAATGGCGCCCAGTGTGGGGCATCTGTGAAGAGCTGCCTTGGAGAGTGTCCCCTGCAGCCGCTGCTGCAGGAGAGAAGTCGCCTTTGGGAAGCCACAGCCGGTAACTTCCTGAGGAAAGTAGCACTTTCAAAGGAAGTTGGCTGGACAGTGACGGACCACCCTGAGTGCTTTACTTTGACTCTCCGTGCTGGTAAGCCCATGAGGGGAGGCTGCTGGAAAGCCTCTGCGAGGGGAGCCTGTGGATGGGCCTGGTCAGCCTGGTATGGGGGTCACTTTTTATTTTAATCCTTTTTACTTCAGGGTGGGTGGAGTGTTGGGAGTGGATTCTTGTCTAAGTGAAGGAGGTCGTGCCTCATGAAAACTTCGGCAAGAAAAAACTCATCTCTAACAAAAGAAGATGCAAGTTTAGTACTCCCTGTTCGGGAGAAGTTTTTCTTTAAGATTAGCTGTGCGTGAGGAGTTCTTGTGCACAAGGGATAAAGAGAATTGACCTTTGTTTTGTTTCACTTAGTTATATGGACCCTAATGACTACCCTGACCACGTGGCGGCAGCCATTTTTGCCGGCTTACAACCCCTCTGTCTCTTCCCCCTCCCTGTCTCCCCTCTCCTCTTACCCTCAGGAGAGATCAGAAGCGCAAGGGTGCGGCTGTCCCTCTGCAGATTCTGGGTCTCCCCTGTCTCCTTACAGAGCTGGGACTGATCACCCTGGCCCAGGCGCTCCCCTCACCCACCTCCCAACCCCCCAGTACCCTGCTGCGTCAGCTCTACGGAGCAGGCAAGATGGCAAGATGGCAGCGACACGTGGCCGCGCCATGGCGCCTTCTCCTTCTTCTTCGTATTTTCCCGCGCCCGCCAAAACCCCTGGCCCCTCCCAAACTCCACCCCCCAAATTGGGACCCCTCCCCCATGTCATTGAGTGTAATTGCTTCAGCTCCTCCCCTCTCTATCAGGACTCCCCCCTTGACCTCGGACTCCACCCTCATCCATGCCCTCTGCCCCAAGGGTCCCACCCCAAGCCATCCCCTCCTGGCTGGCCCCTGCAAAACCGGAACCGCGGGTGGGAGCGGCAGCCGTGCAAGGCCGGGGCCGCGCGGGGCCAGGCCATCATCTTCCCGCAGGCTCCCACGCTGCCGAAGCCACAGGCGCAGGCGGCGGCTGCTCGGGGGGCAGCCACCCCCCCGGACCAGTCCTGGGCAGAGCAGCGCCGAACCTGTGGAGCGGCGCGGCCCTGGGCCAGACCTGCAGAGTGGCGGAGCGGCGCCGGACACGCGGGGCCAGGCCAGTCCTGGGACAGCACGGGCCGACCTGCCCCGGGGGGGTCAGCGCGGAACCGCGGCTCCATGCCCTGCACAGCGCAGGAATGGAGGCCCAGCCCCCACCCCCCTCGGTTCCCACATCACCGAGACTGGAAGTGAAGCTGGTAGCAACAGGAAGGAAACCATCTTAGCAGCCCCAGCAGAAGAATCTACAAAAGCAACTGCAGTGTGAGAGCTCAGCCGGCACCAATCTCCAACGTCAACACCAACCAGCTGCATCATCATTTTACATTGTTTTACCATTTTTCTGTTGTATAAAATTAACTGTAAGAGTGCTTGGGAAAAAGCCCTTCCCTCTTCAATTTAGTAAGAAAGGTGGAGATGTGGTGTTGTATTTCCCCATTCCTTTTCTTACCAAATTGCCGGCCCTTTCCACATGGCTCCCCCCTTCCCCACCCCTAGTCCTAACCACTCCCTCAGGTTTCTCCTGTTGGTTCTGTTACCCCGGCCCTGCCCATGTGCCACCCCTGTGCTCTGAGACCATTGGTCCGTGTGCTCTCTCCACTCCCCTCTTCTCCAGATAAACCGGAGGCTCCAGGCCATGTGCTCTCTCTCTCACTCTCTGCTCTGCCTCGGGGCACCAGCCTCTCTCTGCCCTGGGGGACCCAGCCATGTGCTGGCTCTCTGCCTCTTGGGGATCAGCCCGTCACCACGGAATAAAGATCCTCTGCAATCCTCATGCAGAGAGCCTTCTCGCCTCCTTTATCGTCACTGCATTGTGGGGCCTACAGCTAGCCGGAGCAAGCAGGGGGAGCCTGGAAGAGGCTACGGGATGCGGCATAGCTGCTATCCCCAAGAGACCCCTGCAGCGCTCTCCAGGAAGGCTGTGGCGTGCCATGCCACCGCAGGAAACCCTCTAACCGCAACAGCGTGGTTTTGATAGAGATGATGACACCTGTCTCTTTCTGCTTCAGAAAATGCAGCTGGAGAGACTTAGATTGCTTGCACAGACACCAGCAAAACCAGAAACTGCAGCTTTTGGCAAGGCACTGTCACTCTTATTTGCTTTCTTGCGCATCAAGGACACTGCCTGGTCCACAGGAGGCTAAGGGGATCCACTCCCCACCTCTAGGCTCTTCCACTCCCACCATCCTCTTCATCATGCCCAGGCAGGAGTTTTGTCAGCTCAGAGTCAAAATCACAGATTTCTAAAGATTTGCACTGGAAGTGAATCTTCTTCTCTGCTGTCTCAGTGCCCCACATACCCTGAAGCATCCCTTTACTATTTCTGGGCATCTGGACACTGTGCTATAAGCTGGGAATCCACTGCACACAGTCTCAATGGGTCTGTTCAGACATAGAGGTTCAATCCAGGCTGTGCTCATGTGGGGACAGTCCCAGGCTCTCCGTGCTGGGGAGGGACAGCCAGCAGAGCTGCCAAGGAGCATGGAGTGGGTGTAGAATCCAGATAGGGAAGGAATAGTTCAGCAGTTCAGACCAGAACCCAGAAGAGATGGCTGATGATATAGCTCAGATTCTCACTTCCCACTGCTTGTGCTGCATGCAGGGAAGGTGTCTGGGGAGGCCCTGGACCAAGCTGTGGAGCAGCCTGCAGGTATTACCTTATAGGCCCAACCCTTTAGGCCCAACCCTTCAAGCCCAACCCTTTAGGCTTACCCAGCTACCATGGTGCCTTGGATCTTACTTTTCAGGCACCTGCCTGGATGCTGGGCTCCTTGGGGAAGAGGTTGTGGTTATGTCTGTGCATGTAGGGCTGTGGGGACCCTGCAGCAGCCCTGCAGCAGTACGTGTTCCCACCCACCTTCTCCTAGCACACCACAGCCATTCCCACTGACCTCTGTGAAGAAGGCCCCCTGCAAGGATACACTGGGAGCGGGGTAAGTGGAAAAGATCATCGCTGTAGCAGTTGGTCCCGACACTGTAAGGTTCCCTTTGGTGTAGTCGTAAATAGCATCTAGGAGAAGCGGGAGTTACGGAAGTTAGCACAGCGTTCATCCCACAGGACACACACCCAAGTCCACCTGTTGCAGCCAGCACAGACATCAGGGAGAAGGGAGGCAGTGGAAGATGGGATGGACATGACACACTCCTCACAGGGCATGAACTCACCAGTATCTGTTACCCACACACTTTGGTCTGCAGTCGCTTCCTTACACCTACCAGCGCCCTATCCCTGCCCCAGGAGCCTGGGGTAGCCTGGATGGTTTGGAGGCAGTGGAGGCCTCCAACCCTCTGCCCCTCAGAGACTGAGACATGCTAGAGACAACAGATGGTGGGTCCTCTGCTCACTGCTCAAAACTCCTGATGGCTGCAAACCTGTGTTCCACAGACCAGCAGAGTCCCCCCAGAGCTCCTGCAGCACCTAATACAAGGTAATTCATGTAAATAAAGCTCTTGCAGACCTGGAAACGCTGACAAAATGCAGCTACTGCCCTTCTGCTGAAGACAGGTTTTGGAAGTGGGAATGCCCTGAGTAAAAGGAGCTGTGTTCTCTAGGAACTGCATATCCTTCCCAGAGGTATATCTGGGAACTGTTCTGAACTTGAGCTGTGAAATCTGTCCCACAAGCCAGGAACTTGCTCTCCTCACCCAGATATTATGTTGGGTACTCTAAAAGGACGTATTTTTGACAAGACTGTGAGCTGACTGAAATTAGGCCTACAGCAACCTCTGTAATGAAAGACACAACCCTACCATAGTAGAGGGCAAAGACGGTGGCTGCTGCGATAAAGGAGCCCAGGAACTGGCCGATTATATAAGCTGCAAGCTGTGTCCAGGAGAGGTTTCCTAAAACCCATTGAGTAATGGTGATGGCAGCATTCAGATGAGCTCCTGCAAAATCACACAAAAAGAGAGGCCTCAACACTGATGCAGCTGTTTTGGAACATGTGACGTGGATGCCCCATCCCTGGAAACAGTCAAGACCAGGTTGGACAGGGCTTTGAGCAACCTGCTCCAGTTGAAGATGTCCCTGCTCATTGCAGGGCAGTTGGACAGGATAAACTTGAAAGGTCTCTTCCAGCCCAAAATATTCTGTGGTTCTATGCCGCATGCCCCGCAGTAATCACCCAGACACTGACCCAGAACAGCAAGACCCTCTCAGGTCAGGGTCTTACTCCTGCATGGACACAAAATGAGCCTTTCTCTCTTGACAGCTGAATCATGCAGGTCAAAGAGCTCCTAGCTAGCCTTCTAAAAATTCTGTGGACCACAGGCTGCCTCCAGAGAGTGGGTCATCTCACCTGTCAGACATACCTCTCTTGAGATGGCATGAGTTTCCCTGTGAGTTTCTCAGTGGGCTTCTCCCTAATGAACTTAAAAAGAGCCCATACTTCAGTACTTTTTAAGTGGCCACAGGTAGATGGGGACCTGTGTTTTGATGGAACACTTTCTGTGGAGGAGGTTGGTATCATAATGGTGCTTTTGAAGACTAAATGGATCCAGGTCTGGTGCCCTTGGTGCAAACCACCTGTGTTCTCCAGGCCTCCTGTACCCAGGAGTCTAAAGGAAATACTTGTTTTTCCTGCCTGATAGGTATAAACGTGGGGGGTCAAGAAATGTTCAGCCTTCATGACTATCTTCTACTCCCAAGTGCAAAAGGGATAAGATGCAGACGCCCATCATTTGATCAAAGTGCAGGACAGAGTGAAGTGGAAGTGCATGTACCACCTCCTACAGTCCAACAACCGTAACTGGAATCGGGGCAGATCCCTTCTTTGATCCTCTGCTCTTATGTGGGTATGGCCAGCCATTTCAGAGATCAAAAAAGCATCTTGTGACACAGATGAAGCCAAATTACTGTGTCAGGAAGGTCTGAAGTTTGCTTTGTAACCGTACTATTCTGGCTGAGCTGAGATCCCTTCTGCACTGCCCTCTGCTCTCAACAGACCATCTCCTTCTCAAAAGTCACTTGGGACTGCAGGACCTACTTTCCTCAGTCAGCTTCCCCCAGGATGTTTCCACCAGCTCCAAAAAGGACAAGAAAATCAAGAGCTGACTGTTCCTGTCTGCTCACATGGAAAAACTTTCCCTTCCAAGCCAGCCCCAGGTTTGGACTTCTGTCTGCTCCAACAGTTCATGAGCAAAGAGTCGTTTAAATTTTCTGCCCATCAGAGCCCTTAATGTTTTCTCTTGGTGGAAATGAATGCAGAAATTGCAGAAGGCAAGGGTAATGCTCCTGTCATGTGAGGGATGCCACTCCGTGGCCCCAAAACACCACCTCCCAAGTTCGTGTGGGGCATCTATGCGTGGGTGTGGGTGATAAGGAGAAAATTTGCATACCATTCCTTTTGCAATATCACCAGTAAGCTCTCCTTTGCAATAAATTATTTACTTCTCCATGGGTCATATCAGCAGCACGTTTTGAGAGCTCCTTGTCTGCTTTGGCCATGCTGGCATGTGCCAAACAGGGGAGCTGCTGAAACCTGGCTCTCCTGGCCACAACAGAAGGGGGTGGCCAAACCTCCTCCACTCTCGCTGTCCCGCTTGCCCTGTCACAGCTCAGAACACAAGTTTGGGGTCAGTATTCTGTACATATGTTGTGCATGCCTTGTCCCTGGCTTCTGCTGCTTTTCTTGCCTGGGACTTCTCTTTTTTCAGGTGAAGGCACTGCCCATGCCGTAACACCCCCCTCCACACCCCGCTCCTCCTGTCCCCAGTGCATGTGGCCTTCATGGGACATGGATATGTCCCATGCCTGAGTGTGCTGCTCACCAGATATTCCTCCAGCCGCATAGATGCCCAAGGTAACACCAATGCCAAATGCCATATTGATGCTCAGATACTGACCAGTGTTTCCTTTTCCCAATACCACTTGTGCCACAGAGGACAAGCCAAAAACCTGTGTAAAAAGAGAGAAAGGAGTGTTAAAAGTGTTCTTGTTGCTGTGGTAGACTGAACTTCTTTGCTATTTTTTCTGCAAAAGTAGTGAGCTCCGAAAGACAGGAAGTCTCTAATGTAACCATGGTCTGAAGACAAAGAACAACCTTGCCCTGCAAAAATTGAAGTGATACCTGAGACTGGTGCCCATCCAACCAAACTAGGCACTCTCATTATGGTTGGGTATGGGGAGACAAACCTTGAACACTCACACCAAGAGCTGGGGCTCAGTGGGGGTCATTCACACAGCCACACTGCAGATGCCTCAGCCTGAAACCAGGGACATGAACCAGGGGAGCATCACCGTAGACCACCAGGAGACAACATCCAAGACAGATGGAAGGAGGGTGCGCAAATTCTTACTGTCCTTCTTTTCCTGGTGTGCAATTTATTGACTAAAAATGTAGTTTGGGTAGCATACAGGTATTTGCGAAACTCAACTCTTAATTTTGTTAACATTCCAGTGAAAGACAAGAAAGGAAATTCTGGTTTAACTTTTCCATTCAACACATATATTTTCAGCTTGGAAACAGCCAAAGTTTCAGTATTTTTTTTAGTGACTAAAGGAGACCTAGGGGAAAAAACTAAAGGTAAACACTCTCCAGCAGGAAAACACATATTCAAGACATTGCTCAGTCCTGAAAGAGGGAATTTTAGTTCACGCTTTTGATGTGCTAAGAGTGGAAAAATCAGTTCTTTGCACGCTCTTGCACTGAAATCTGGAGAAGGACAAGGCATCTCTTGAGGTTTCTGCCTCACAAACCACTGAGGGTTTAGAAAGTGTATCCTGTTCCTTGGGCTGCACTGATGTTTATCCAAGGTGACGTGGCTTTCAAAGACAAGAAAGTCAATATGTTCTCCAGCATATAAACTTGTGCTTTGGCTTGTACTGTTTAACTGTGATCTTTTCTCACTACTCTGCCTTCATTCAAATTTTATCTCATGTGTCTGCTTCCCCTCATTGCTTCCAGACATCACCCAAATCCCCTGTTACCCAGAGATGCTGCTCTTCTTATCTCTCTTGTCAACACAGACCACACTGTGCTCTGTGCAGAGCTACAGCCCCCACAGTGTGAGCCTTTCTCAGTCTGCCTCAGCAAAAGCCCCCAGAAACAGTATGTGATGTCCTCCTAATGTGCAAATTACACAGCTCTGTATATTCATCTCTGATTTTTCCAAAGCCAGATCCAAGAGACAACAAATGTGTAAGGCACAGGTTTTGCAGGAGAGCACACAGGTGCAGAGAGAGCCGTGCAGGGCAGGAGACATGACTGTCCACAAACAGCACTGTCCTGAAAAAAAACACAAGATAGGCCACAGAATCTGTTTTTCAGCACAGATCCAAACCTCTGTTTTCTTCCTATATTCTCACAGTCCCAAAGCACAATTCCTTTTAATTCTTTCTTCCCTAGTCCTTGTGCTGCTTAGTCCTGCTGCCGAGTTCCTCTTGCCAACACTGCTTGTCCATTAAACAGAGAGGCCCTGGGGTGAGTGTTATGGTCCAAATAACAGCCATTCGGGCATCCTGGAGATGCATCCAGCATATTGCTTGTTGCACTGAGGGCCAAGGTGCTGCTGAAGAGCTGGGTGCTGTATGCTTTGTTCTGATGCTGGATGCTGCTTGTCTTCAGCCCATGTGCAGTGCCCTCCTTTTCTCTCTTCCCTCACATGGATCAGTGAAGGAAGAGCCAGTGTGAGCTGCAGGCTGAAAAATCTGCCTTGAACTGTCAGAGTGCGGAGTAAAGTCTCCACCTCATACTGCGTCCCTGGCAGGACAACCCTGAAGTTGTCCTTTATCACCTGGGAATTTCTACCACCAAATAACAGAGAATGAAAAAAGCAAAATGGCTTGCTAAGCTGCTGCAGAGGAGTCAGAGATGTCTGTACTCTGACTTACTATGGGTGCAAAACTACCTGAGAGTGAAATTCAAAGAGCTAGATGTGCAAAATGATGAGATAAAAAGCACCCACGCTCTGCACGGGCAGTTGTTGCCCTTGGAAATGAGCGCCTTTCTTGGTACAGAAAGCTGTGTCAGAAGGTCCCTATGCTTGCACAAATCTTAACCTCTTCCTCCGTAAATCTCCAAGTACAAGTTATTTGAGTTATGCCCAGCCTTTGCATGCCAGCCTCTGTCCAGCCTAAAGTGTCTCAGCGCAGGCTAAGTCCAGGTGTAGCAAGTTGGCACACACAGATACTGGGCCTTCTCAGAGGGAGGATCTCATTCTGCCGTGTTGATCCAACACTCAAAGTCTCTGGTCCCAGTGGGTACTTCACCCCCACCAGGGATCAATCCTGACTGCAAAACCTTCCTAGTCGTCTACTCAGACATTTCTGAAGCAGCCCAGGAGCTCAAACCCACTTAATTATTTCTTTGTGAAACAGATCCTTCAGGCAAGGGGGCAGTTTTTGTATGATTTCCATAAGCACTATTCAATTGGCAGCAAGAAAATCAAAAGTGAAGTCCTGGCATGCTTCACACCCTGTAATTACATTTCCTAATGCTGGATTGTGGTTCTGGAGAATTTCTCTGGAAGGTTCATTGCCCTGGCAACCCTGAGAGGAAGCTGGATGAATGCTGTTTTCATTTCACAGCAGCTGTCAGTGATAGAAGAGTCAGGGTCTGCTCCCCAGACCTGTTCAGACCCCCCCACCCCAACTACACCACACCTCTGGCCCAGCAGGAGGAAAAGCCTTAATTCACTCTATGGGATCTTTCAGGGGGTGTGGCACAATTATTGTAGAAACTGATCTTTGACTTCATTCCCAAATGCTTCCTCAGTTTTCTCCTAGAAGAGAACTGAAAGAGCAACATATCCTGAGAAGGGCAGTGGAGCCGGGGAAGGGTCAGGAGCACATGTTTGATGAGGAGCAGCTGCAGGAGCTGAGGATGTTCAGCCTGGAGAAAAGAAGGCTCAGGGAGGACCTGATCACTCTCTCCAGCTCCCTGACAGGAGGGTGCAGTGAGGCGGGGGTGGTCTCTTCTCCCAAGTAACAGGACAAAAGGAAATGGCCTCAAATTGTGCCAGGGCAGGATTAGATTTGATATGAGGAAAAATCTGTTCACCAACAGGGTTGTCAAGCACTGGAACAGGCTGCCCAGGGAAGTGATGGTTTTACAGATATTACATATATATAACACTTCGGAGTACTAAAAGACATGCAGATGTGGCACTTAAGGACATGCTTTAGTGGTGGCCTTGGCAGTGCTGGGTTAACGCTTGAACTCTTAAAGGTCTTTCCCAGCCTAAATGATTCCGTGATATTTTGATTCTATCCCACCTACTTCACTCTCTCCCAGCACTTACCTCCCTTTCCCTGCATTGCTTTTGTGCTCCAGAAAGTTTTGGCAGATAGTCTGCCTGCCAGGAAACTGCCACCCCACCAAAGCAGAGGGGTGAGCAGGAGCAACCAACCACTGAGCAATCCTGAGGATGTGGTAGGAAACCACAGACCTTACAAACTGCTGCCTTAAATGGTTGCGCATACACACACACACACACACACACAGAGACTCCTCCTTACCATGAGGATGAATGTTCCCAGTGCTTCTGCCAGCAGCTCCCTCATGGTACTGTTACGAATCTTGAACAACTTCTTAGTCTTCTTCAACATTGTCCTCCCCACCTTCATACAGCTGACTCGCTGCTCCTGTTGTGATGGCACACTTCATTGCACTGAGCCAAGTTACCCTTTGAAACTTGGCACCCTCTCTTCACCCCCAGACACCTTCTCTCGTTTGGTTAACGATGAACAAGCCAATAAAGCAGCAGCTAGCTTCAAAGTCTTTTCCCCCTTCCCTTCCCCCTCATATGCCATCCTATAAAGGCTGTATGGTAGGAATGCAGTATTTCTGTCATGAGGGCATTGGTGATGCTGTGCCTCTGCCCAGGAGCAGCCTAACCCCAGAACAGTGGAGCTGTCAGTAGCCTTGATGTGCTCCTAAAGCCTGTCTTTCTCCTTAACCTTTTCTGCAGGTACTGAACAGGAATGTTGGCTCTGCTCTGCATTGTAACCCACTGACTGGTGGTTTGGTGCCGGTTTTTTTTGAACAGGTGAGATTGGGACTGTTTGCCTGTGCAGGACTATTTGGATGCCTCTCCTGCAGTGAAGATGCTCTGCCTGGAGCTGGTGTGTTCTGCTGTCTGCAGCTGGGAAGAGCACAAGGCATTGTTTCAGGTCGAATATTTGCTCTTGTTGAATGCACCTCTGTCTGCAGGTGCCAGCACACTCACAGAGAGCCTTGCCACCAGCCATCCTGTCTGTCTCCTCATGTAGGGCAAGGAGAAATCAACCTCAGCAATGGTCTCAAGAGACCTTCAATCTCACCTGGCTGCCAGAGCAGAACCACTGCTGTCCTGATTCCTCCTCCATCTCCTGATTCCTTCTGCCTATCTCCCTGCTCACCAGGTGCTCTTACCTCTCCACGGTGAAAAGGTTTTAATACCTTTGGTTAGTCATGGAAAAACTTATATCCACTGAACACTCAAGACCTTTTCCCTTGAGCCTTTTCTGGTTCTTTGCTGGTTTTCTTCGCCTTCCTCTCAACCTGCTGCAGCTTCTCAGTGTCCCCTCCTGAGTGTGGCTCGGGAGGGGACAACTCTGCAGAGGTGTCATCAGCTGCCCTGATGGGGACATGGTGCTCTGCTCATGTCGCCCCTGGCCTTGCCTCCCTCTCCTCTACTGCGTGGCAAAAGTTCATGAGCTTTTCTTTCACTCACAGGGCACTCAGCAGCTGTATGGAAGAACCTGGGAAGCTGATTCTCCTCTCTGGTCCTTAGATGATTGTATGTCTTCTGGCAGGGAGAGTTTTATGGACTGGGGTACTCCCTCCTCCAGTGACAGATTAGCTATTGACCTCAGTGAACACCTGGCTAAATATGCAGTAAATTACTGGTCTGTCTCTGATACTAAGGATCATTTAATTATGATGGATGATAATCATGTTGCTTGCAAGGGTGTTTCCACAGCATATTTCTAGGTAGGAAGGTTTTTGTCCTGTGGGTCTGTGAGCTATGCTGTGGCACAGAATAAACCTTTCTAGGTCACTTCATTCTCTGCCATGCAAATGTTTATTGGTGGAGCACAAACATGGGTCCTGGAGCACCAGGTTGGGGTGGTGACAAGACCCTCAAGTTTCTTCTGCACGTGGTGATTTCCAGCTGACTTTACATGTCACCTGAGGTCCTTGCATCGCCATGTACTGGAGATCTCACAGCCTTTCTCAGATGGGCAGGGTATCAGTGGGTCAGTAACACCCACAGCTGGACCTACAACTTTGTTTTTCAGCCCTAGATCTGAGGGAGGCTTCCAAGTGGATTCCTTCCCTGTGGGTAAACAGTGAAGCTGCTGTGTATCTGATGGGCTTTGTCTCCTGCATTGAGGCATTAATTGTAGGCATCGCAATATTCTGATTTGGGCCGAAAAACAGACAGGTACTTTCTGGGAACATTGGGTTCCCGTGGACTTGCAGTCTTCTCAGGGAAAAACGCAATCCCAGTTTGCAGTAGAAATCTTAGGTTTGGTGATAATATTTGCAGCATAATTTCCAATATTACCACCAAATTCTGTAAAACTCCAGTATGCTTTTACGAGCTTGTCCTCTCATACAGGTCATTCCACAAGATGGCACTGAGACATTAATTTCTCCTTTTAAGGTGTTCAGAAGGGCTCCTCTGTTGGCTGCTGAAAATGTGAGAATCCTCTAATTTTGTGGTTTTGCTGGCCATTTTTAGACATTAAAGTGACCTGCTAGTGTTCAAGGAGCGTAACAATAACAAAACCATCACCTTTCTGTAGGTCATGTGTGTCAGAGCACCTCTGCTCTGCGAGTACACAAACCTAAAGTGTGAGAGCCTGTGCCTGAGTTTATAATCAGCAGAGAAAAACAGGCAGCTCCAAAGGGCAATTCTTCCCCACCTAAAACAAGTGTCTGAGGCCTGACCTATGAGTCATGCTAGATACTGGCACTTTCCCTCCAGTGTTTGCACAGGGACATGGAGTGATGGGCTCCAACGCACACCCCCATGACCACCAGGTGGGCTGGACTGCCCCTTCTCCCTGCATCCAGACGTGGTGATCTTGAGCAAGTGCAAGCCATGTGAGTCAGCCGAGGGCTGGATTGCGAATATTTGCTGGTTTCCCAACAGCAGCCTGCTCCTACTTGCTCAGTTTCACTTACCCGCAGGGCTGACAAGGATCTCTGGGGTCACTAAATACAGTCCCCTACTGACACAGGCAGCCACACCACATCTGCCCTTTGGTGACATGGCCACTCTCCATTGTAGTGGTAGACAGCTGTTGCCCAGCTCCTGTTGGACCCTGTTACCAGAATTTGCTGCTGTGAAGATTAGACACTTTCCTCTAATTTTAAGCCAAATTCTCAAAGCCACTTGTCCATGTGCAGCATTAGCCCATCGCAGTCATGAGTTAACTTATTTCTTGCAGGTGCTATCGCTTAAAGTGTTCCTATAGGGTTTGTTAGAAGAGCATTGGCTGCTCATGCTTAGCTCCACACCACCTCGTGATGTTTGCTTTGATTCCCTCACAGGTTGAAACTTCACTCAACATTGGCCCTACAATGATTTTGCCACATTTTCCACTGCACATTAAGCAGCCACGTGCTAAAAAAAACCCACTTTCCCCCTCAAGACAGGTGTGCTTTCAGCACTAGTCATAAAGGTCTCAGTTTGGAAAGTTTTGGCACAGTCAAGGCCCACTAACAGTCCTGGTGTTGATACCTATGGTAATGAAGAACCAGGAGAACAATGCCCCTGGGTCCTGCCAGAGCAGCCCTGGGAAGAACGAGTACCCAGGCACTCCAGGGCATTCTGCAAGGAATAATTTCTCTGACTCTGTTTGACAGTGCACATGCTTTGTCTGCACTCAGGAGCTCCTTTATCTCTGAATTGGGCTAATCAGCAGGTGGAACATTGCCACTCCAGCCTTGAATTGAATTGAATTGAATTGAACTTCAGCCCTGCTGGTGGAGCATTTTCTCCCCAGAGGCCAAGAGGAGCATAAGCAGACAGCTGACCAGAGGAGCTGCTCACTGCAGGCAAGAACAGCTTGTTCCTCAATCAGACAAAATGAACACGGCACCAGAATATCTCCAGTGCCCTTCAGGATGCAAGACTCAGTCAGAGAGATCATAACAGCACTGGTATGACCTTCACTGTCCAGGACAGACCCTGTTTGACATACCCTGGAGCACCTGCTCCCTATAGTCTCACATTCCACACTCGTGGTCTGGCTCCTTCTTTTCTTTATGGATGGCAAGCACCAAGCAAGTCTCACACACCCCACGTGCCTCTCACCAGACTCTGCTCTCTTGTACTGTCACCCCACTCTCCACTCCCAGGATACCAGCCTCCACAGCCTTTCAGCTCACCCGTTGTCCCTTGCTCTGAGGCCAGCCAAAGGTTCATCACCTGCACATGCTGCTCTTCCATGTGATCAGGCCTGCTCCAGTCATACTGACCAGAAGGGTGACGTGGAGGGACATATGGAGAGATGTGGCGGTTCATTGGTGGGGTCCTGCCTTGGGCGTGGTGCTGCATTGCCCCAGGCTGCTACAGCTACAGGGCTGCTACAACTACAGGGCTGCTCAGATGGAGGTAATCCATGAGGTGATGCTGCTGGCAGGAGCAGAATTACTTGGCTTTGTTTGTCTCTAGGGGCAGAGCAGGGCTCTGTGTGACGGGGTTGCCAGGGGTGGCCCTGGCCTCATTGTTGGTCAACAGAGTGGAACCCTCCTGGTCACCAGGAACCCATCCACTCCATGCTGGGCCACACTCCTCCTGCCCTTGTCTGACTTATCAGACAGAATGAAGCCATTCTTATATGGAGCAAAGAGTGATGGTTTTTGAGGCACCCACTAGCTTTGATCTCTGAAAAGCCTTGGAGAGTCTCCTCCACCCACAAATATTTAACAGAGAGTGAAATGGAGGCACTGGAGTAGATCAGGTCATAGAACCATAGAACGTTAAGGATTTGCAGGGACCTTAAAGAACATCCAGTCACAACCGCCCTTGCCGTGGGCAAGGACATCTCCCACTAGACCACATTGCTGAAGACCCCATCCAGCCTGGCCTTGAACACTGACAGGGAGGGGGCATCCACAGCTTCCCTGGGCAATCTCTTTCCGTATCTCACCACCTTCACAGTAAAGTATTTCTTCCTAATATCTAGCTTACATTTCCCCTCTTTCAATTTGTACCTATTATTCCTTGTCCTGTCTCTGCAGTTCCTGACAAAAGGTCCTTCTCTGGCTTCCCTGTGGGCCCCTTCGGGTACTGGAAGGTTCCTTTGAGGTCTCCACACAACCTTCTCTTCTCCAGGATGAACAGCCACAACCTTCTCAGCCTGTCTTTGTAGGGAAGGTGCTCCCTTCCCTACAGTCCTCTAATCAACTATTAGTTGATTAGTCTTCTAATCAACTTTGTGGTCCCCTCTGGACTTCCTCTAGCAGTTCCATGTCCTTCTTATATTTGGGGCACCAGAGCAGCAGAGGTCCCACAAGGCACCCATGGGATGTCCAACAAGGTCATGCTGGCTCCTCATCTGCCATCATCCCTCATTTCCATGAGCATCTTGTTCTCCTGACCTGCTCGAGGCTGTGCTCCCACCATACTCCTGTGTGGGAGCATCTGCCTGCCTGTGCTGGGACCCTGCCATGAGGCTGCCCAGACCCAGGCAGAGAGCAGCAGACTTTGTGGGTTGAAGTGCTCTCACTGAGCCTTGAGCCGCCTGCTCAGGTCTGCTTTCAGTCCACAGATAAAGTGAAAGCTGGGGAAACAACAGAGCTCACAGGATATCATCACCCTGGAGATAAGAGCAGCCAGGCTTTCTCCTAGGGGAGCACAAACGCCCACATTCTGAAAGGAGAGGTTAAAGGGGAAAGGCTGCAGGCCTGGGGAGGAGACACTGAGTCAGATAAAAGAGGTTTGGAAATTGCAGAGCGTGGTGATGTCAGCACACTGCTCTGAACATTTCCCCTCCTCTGACTGTACCCAGAGACAGCACAGCAGGGCTGTGTCCCCCCGGCCAGTTTGTAATGAGTTTGTTCTTACAAACAATGCCACTGACAAAACCCCTTGTGCTTCATTCCGTGCTGTCTCCTCTGCCTCGTCTCTTCCCCAGGCACTCCAATCCAGGATGGTCTGAAAGAAACACCAGCCCAACATCTGCCTCAGCAGCACCAAAGAGCTTGTGTTGACATTCACGGAGTAAAACCAGAGCAGGGCCTGCTAACAGTCACACAGCCATGCCTGCTCCCTCTGCTGCTGAGCAGGCAGGGCAAGGCTGAGCCAGTAGTACTTCACACAGTCCTTCACAGCCACCAGGTGCTTGAGGGTGTACTGCATCCATACATTCCACTCATATAAGTTATGCCTGTAAACCTTTCAAGAGATGATGCTAAACCCGTAGGCAGACCACAGAGTCACAGAACCATGGAACGTTTTGGCTTGAAGGGGCCTTAAACACCACCTCATTCCAACCCCACGGCATAGGCAGGGACACCACCCACTAGACCAGGTTGCTCAGATCCCCATCCAACCTGGCCTTGAACAATTCCAGGGATGACACAGCCACAGCTTCCCTAGGCAGCCTGTGCCAGGGCCTCCTGACCCTCACAGAATTTATTCTTAGTATCTAATCTAAACCTGCCCTCCTTCAGTTTAAGGCCATTGCCTCCTGTCCTATCACTTCAGGCCGTTGTAAAAAGTCCATCTTTGCTGCTGTCTGTTATCCAGATGTTTTGCGGGGTGAGGAACCGACTGGTGACACTAATCTTTGCCCATATGTGTAATCAGTAAATTACTCAGCTGTCTCCCCCAGAACACAACTGTGCTCTCCCATATCACACCTGCCAGGGGGTGTCTGAAGACTGTACAGAATCTGGCATGCCTCACACTGGTGCTGAGCAAAGCCTGCCCTGTGGGATTTGCCTCTCCACAGAGGAGGGAAAGGCCAGGATGTAGACGGCTTGGTTGGCTTTCCCAGCGTCAACTCACCCCAGCCCAGAGGGCTGCCGCCGGCACAGACGTGAAGGCATCCAAAGGAAACCTCAGTAAGCTCCCAGTATCTCAGCTGTGGGGAGATGCCACAGATTCCTTGGAGGCAGGCACATAAATCCCCTCAGACACTGCCCAGCCTCTCCTGGAGCACCAAGAAGCCCCACAGGCATTTCAGTGGGAGTAGATGTTTCCTCCATCATCAGCTAGACCTCACCACCCTCATGATCCCCCAACCCCTTTTGCCTCTTGTGCTGTTTCAAGACACAGAAAAGAGGGGCCAGGTGTGGATCTGAGTGGCTCCCTGGTCATTCCCATTCTTTCAGTTCCTGCATGTAAAGACATTGATCCAGAGGAACTCAGAGAAGCTGAAAATCCAGCTGTTGATAGGCCCTGAAAATGAGCCAGTTTTCCTAGCTCATGTAGTTTTCCAGCACAAGTCCTAGATGACACAAGTGGCATCTTCATAAATTGTCCCATATTATGCACAGCACTGACATGCAGTTTATTTCCCTAAGCACAGGACACCACATATCAGTCACCGCTGACAGGGCAGATATCCCTAGCCCATGGCAATTACTAAATTTTGTCATTGTCTTTATTGTCCTTATGTTTGTTTTTACACAGACACTCAAATGTGCCTGTCCCTATCAGCCATTTCCTAGTGAGGAAGTAACTGTTACACACCACCTTCTGAATTTTGACTTCACAGGAACCTCATCAACGTATAATCTTACGAGAATGACAGAAGATCTGTCCCTTGCTCCCAACATGAATGAGTTACAGCTTCTAGGAACCACCTCAGGGTGTATTTTCACAGGACCTGATGGCATGGGCCTCTGACCACAACACAGCCCCCAGACTCTGCCACGAGATGCAAACCACAACAGGTCTGTGAAGCTGTGAGTAGTGATTTGGCACCTCAAACGCTCATGCATTTCCAAACCGCAGCATTAGGCACAGCAAGTGCCTGTCTGGACCTCACACCTATAGGAACAGCCTATTCTTAGTATCTAATCTAAACCTGGACTGCTGCAATGACTTTGCTCAGAATAAGCTCAAACTGCTGTTCATGCACTGGGCTATATAATGAATGTCTAAAAGCCCTTGACACAGGATGCTGAAGGTGCTAAAGAGACATCTAAAGATAGTTAGACAAATCCGTGAAGGTAAAAATCCACTGATGGCTATTGACCATGGACACCCCTGTCTCACAAGTGGTCCCTGACCCGTGAATCATTGGAGATTGTAAAATAATTCTGGGGAAGTACACTTGTTCTGTTCACACACTCTTCTCACATCACACTCTCATGGATCTTCTTCACGGGTCCAACCCATCTCAGTGACCACTACCTAGCTGACTGTGCTGTCCAGTGGAATGGGATGTCCACCACTTCAGTTCTTAAGTCACAGGAACAGAAGACTAGCAGAATTTACTACCTGCTGTTCTTGAATTGCTCAGATCTGAGATGACATGAAAATGGTAAAAATATATTCCTGGCTCTACTGTTCACCAGTGTGAGACCTGAGCATCCACTCCTCCTCCGTGCCCATTTCCACATCCCCAGCGGGTGGCCAAAACACCTTGTTCAGAAGCAGCCTGTAGTGAGCAGAGACGACATTTGCACCTGCACACAGCATGTTGAGTGATCTCTGCTAAAACAGCTGCCCCAGCTGAGTGCTGGAAGTGCCATCAGCTGCTGGGTCATCCTTCTCATTACTCTTTTATCCACTGTGCAGTGCAGATAGTGGTCTACTGTCACTACCTCTTCCGGTCCCAGGACAGCCAAGGACATCCACTTCACCACTGGTGAGGTCAGTGGTCAGAAGGGCAAGTGGGAGCGTCCTTCAAAGCCACAACAGGTCAAGCCAGCAGAGCAACTCCTCAGCTCACCAAGCACTGACTATAATGCCTACAGCAATGCAGCAATTCAATGGCATTTTAGATACAGTAAAAGCTTTAGATGAGGAATATCTATTGCACTGTAGTAGAGTTTCCTTTCTCTTTCCCTTCAGGAGCTGGAGGAGGCAAACATCACATGCGTCATTTAAAAGCAGACACGAAGCAAAAGGCACTTGAAAACTCACCATGGGGAACGATCATTCTTAGGGCAGTAAATACCTGACTTTTTCTTGTTCATATCATATTTTATGGCCTTTGCTGTTTGTACAGTGCTTCACAGGAGAAGGCAAGCTAGCGGAGCAGAGCCTGCTCCCTGCTCACCTGTCTCCTCCCTTGTGCAAGCACCATCTCCCCTCCTGCACTTTCTCTTCTGCTCAGCTCCATGGGATGGTAGCTTTGGATGCCACACCACCACACTGCAGTCACACAACGCTGTCAGCAAGGGCCTGGGGGAGAAAAACGCTGCCAAAGCCCTGGGAGCATTGCAGGACCCCTGGCCACACTGCTTCCTCTGTGCCCGGGGTGAGAGCTTGCACCCTCCTCTCTCCTGGTCAGTCCAGTCCCTGATCCACGTGGGAGCTGCAGTGTAGCAGAGAATAGGAGTGTCAGAGCAGGGTCTCACTCCCTTGCAAGTGCCATGGGGTTTGCCATGGGCCATCCTGGAAATTTAGGACATGAACAAGATCCTCTGGACTCACAGGACCTCTTTTAAAGCCCACATGGGCAATCACCTTAGAAGCAGCAAAGGGGAAATTTTACAACCAGCAATTGTGTGGGGCACAGCACGTTTGTTGGAGACACAGGGTCATGTGGTGAAACACAGATTTCTGGCTCCACCATGGTCTTCTTGGCCTACAGCTGGACTTTCAAAGCATGTGTTTGTTCAGGAGCTTTGGATAAGTTCTTGTTAGTTGTTATTTCTGTCATAAAATTGCCTCATCTTTTTTGGACTCTGACTTGTTTGGGAGCACTGCCAAAATAATCCATCACAGTGCCTTGTACCCATAGGCAACAGTCTGATGGAAGACATCATGCCGTGATCAGCATCTGCATAGAGCAAGATATGATCCAGGAGTGACATAAACATGTTATGTTCTAGGTTGTCAGCACTGAGGAAAAAAACATGTTCATAATTTGCATTTGTTGATTCACACTTGCTAACAGGATAGCAAGATTGATCAACACAGAGAAACTGAGATTAATGAATCGTGATCATCTTTAAGTTCTCAACAGACTGACCCTAATCCATAACCCAGGGTCAAAGTCTACATTATTCTGAGTTTTGTATCAGCTAACTCAACACCCATCTACCTATTGAAATGAAGATAGGTCCTGAAGAAAGCAGTCCCGATGCTTTAAGTTTCTTCCTGCCTGCTGACAACCCAGAACTGGGAAGAAAAGTGCAAATCCCATGAAAAAGTCCTACAGTATCAGCTGGTGATTTACCTGGATGACCACAGGTATGTAAGGAAAACAGTGCTCCCATGCCCAGTGTCCCACCCAGCCTGTCTGGAAGGAGTTTATCCCTCAAAGATGCTGTCACCACTCAGAGCTTTAATCGGAGGTTTCCCTTTCAAGTGCTGACCCGTCCTGCCAGATCAGTCCTGCTCAGCTTCAGCACATGATATGATTGTAAGCCAAGGCAAACGTAAGCAAAGGATAGAAACAGGGGATAGAGATCTCGAATATGCAATTACACACATAACGATGTTATGTTATGCACAAAGGTGCATGAAATATGTTTAAGAGAAAAAAAAAACTGCATAGATAGGAGAGTTGCTCATAGTCCAGGATATTATCAGATCTGGGAAAATGCCATGTGAATGAGTCACTGGAGCATCAGTCAATGGCTGTTTACAGAAAATGCCACAAAATTGGCAGTTGCCAGTTTCTCCTGCGTTCTTATTTCCTTTTCGTGGTTTCTATAAATGATTGACTTAAATGTGCTATGGGCCACTGTCTTGCGTTATAGTTATCTGCCCCACTACCTTGCTCCAGTCCAACCCCTCCTCGCTTTCAGTAAAACATATTTTAATGAAGTATCTTTTTCAGATGATGATTGGAGAGCAAACAAAGGCCCTTTGAAAAAATGTTTTGCATATTCCTGCCACAGCTGCTCTCCAACCAACCTGCCAGCATGGTTGTGTTGTAGCCTTATGCCAAGGAGGGATGTGGCTGATCCAGCAAGTTTATATATGCCCCATTCCTGCAGGAGCTGCTGTTCACTACCTCAGCTCCTCAGCATTTAGCACCTGAAAAATTCAAAAGCTGGGAATCTGCAGATCAAGACTCTGGCACGGAAGGCTTGTAAATCAGAAATGGTGCCTTCAGCCCCAGCTAGGAGCCAACAGCCAGACTGCAGAGATCCCACAGCACTGGTGGCATCCTCAACACAGCGGTCTTGGCTGGATTTCTACTGCAGGATGGGTCCCTGCCCTGGGTTGGCCTCAGACAGGCAAGGATCTTCACAGCAGGACAGCTTTTGGCTTAGCTCCCATTCCAACCACCCCAAATGGGCAGGGGTAAAACCAGAGGAATCAGGGGGGGAAAAGAATGGGGGAAACAAGAGGGACTCTCTGAGTAAGAACTGGGAAACGGGGAGCCCTGTGCCCAGAGTCACTGTGGTACTGTTTTTGCAGCAGAACTAGGGGAGATAGAAGCCCAGGACCACATGTGGTGGCTCTCCAACCCTCTGCTCTGTGCTGGGAACTGCAGGTCGTGCCAGACTGTTTTTGCTTTGAGTCTTCCCTCAGCAGGAAGAGTGGGAAGGATCAACAGGGAGAAATACTTCCACTTTGGGTGATAAAGGTCAGGTGATGTCCCTTTCACTGTCCCTCAGAGCCCAGACTTGCTCTTTCCACCATTACAGCTTGTGTTTGGGGTGGTCCAGGACAGAACCCACCCTCCCACAGATGCTAGGCACAGACAGTCCTCCCCACGCCTGAGCTCTGCCCTGGGAGAGGCAGCAAGGCCAGGTCTGTTCTCCCACACTTCACACAGCAACATCTCACCACACTGCAGGTACCCTCCTCCATCAGTACATAGGGTCTTCTGCCCGATGTAGCAGGGAAGAACAGTTCCTGGCCAAGCTCCTGGCTCCAGGATCTTCTTCATGATTCCAGAGAGGAATGTTTGGCATCAGCATGCCTTCAGATTCTGTTTATTTTCCAGGTAGCTAGTTCGATGACATTAAAGGACTGCCATATGACAGCCACTTTTCCATGCAAATATGGACATGGGAAATGTAAGTGCCAACCTTTCTGGCCCTAACCCTTGTGCCATGGGGACTTGACCACTGTCTCAGTCACTCTGACCCTCCATGCCTTACTGTTAACCAGGCCATAGCGCCTTAGCCTTGTGTCCTGTCGTGTCAGGTCCCAGCCCAGGACCTGCTTCATGTACGTCTGACACCAACTGGGAAACCAGACTGTGTCCAGAGGCAAAAATGGGGTCAAGATTTCACGTTTACAAGATTTCATGGCTGCAAAGACCACCTCACTGTTTATGAGGCAGAACTGGTCTGCTGGCAGTAGGAAACATATAAACAAGTTTGTCTGAAAGTGCTTTGGTGTTATTGCACAGATTTCCTGGGTATTTTGCATTTGAGTCTGATCCACAGAAAGAAGCACACAAAGTGTGCTTACACACCCAAAAGAGTGCAGTGAAGGAGCAGTATCTCTATGGCTCAGGTACTTTTACCTGCCTGAATAATAAATACATCCTTCTCTCTACAGCTCTAGAATCATAGAAATATTTAGGTTGGAAAAGACCTCTAAGATCATTGTGTCCAACTGTCAATCCAGCATTGCCATGCTCAGCACTAAACCATGTCCCCAAGTGCCACATCTATATATTTTTTTGAACAGTTCCAGAGATGGTGACTTCACAACTTCCCCTTGAAGTGCTGCTGCATGATTCCATAGGGTGATTCCCAGTGAGGGTGGTCTCCAGCATCCAGGTAAATGCCAGTTCAGCTCTCAATGAACCCTGCTTAGATCAGTTTGGGGAATTTTAAGTGCGAAAAATACTGTCTATCTCCAGCCCCAAGCCTTACACAGTTGATGACCAGTGCCACTCACCTTGCTTTGTGTTTGCACTAGCTTCTGTCTATGACTAGGAAAGGAAAATCAACCCCACATGTCATGTGGGATTGTCCAGGAAATTAATCCGTGCTGGGGTCCTGCAGCACTCTCTGTCTTGCCACCAAGTCCCTATGCTTTAATTCTTGGAACACTTGGAGACTTGGATGTGCCAGGACCTTCTCTATCTGACCACCCCAGTTGAATAACATACAGACATGACTCACAAGCTGAGCCAGACCCTGTGTTTTCCAACTTCAGTCCTATTTTGTCACAGTGAAAGTCACATCCTCTACTTTCTATTCACCAGCAATTCCCCAAAATGAGTGCCACAACTATGCATATTTTTAGGCCATTTCCGAGTATCATGAGATGTTCATGAAATTAATCTGGTTGGGATGAAGTAATTCATTAGAGGGTTGACCAGAAGACTCATGGACAGGTCTTCATGACCTTCTCAGGTGGTGGTGACCTGAACAGGAGAGGTCAGCACTTTCCCCTGGCTGGCCAGGGGAGAACCACAGTACAGAGGGTACTGGAGCGAGATTTGCACACCAGCTCCTGAACCCAGCCTGTGTCCTTCAGACAAACCTCTTGATGACCAAGAGCGTAGAGCATTCTAGAGAGTTCCTCTTGCCTGTTGGGCACACTCTTGTGCCTCCTCAAGCTGTCTTCAGGACATCTCCAGGGAGGTTTGCTGGTTTTGTCAGTCCTGGTGTTGTCAGACTCTGTCATCAACGGCTACTCATTGTAATGAACTATCACCTCCTGTTGCAGAGCAAATCGCGGAGAATCAAGGATCAGTTCGAGCAGTGAGGTCACCTACACTCCTCATAAAGTTTGATCCGAGCACCTCCAAATCTGACCTGCTCTTCCCAGTTCAGAAAACACCGTTCATTGCTGCTCCCACCTGGAGAGAGCAATATGCAGCAAAGAAAGGAGTCTTCCTTTCCCCTCTCTGAGCCATTATTATTAAAAAAAAAAAAATCAGTTCTTGGATAAGGCTGGACTATGGTAGGCTCCCTCTGAATCCTGAGCTGCTATGAGCTGCCACTACACTCCCAGAGAGCAGCAAATCACCTCCACTCCCTGTTTGCAAAGGTCTTGGTAGCAGGAGACCAAACTGTCTAAAAGAGCCTGTGGCTTCAGGATCAAGGCTGCCCTTGGTGTTTCTTCTTTGAGCAGTAATGAACTCTATCCTCCTCTGGAGGAGGAAGAGTCTGTGTGGGGGCAGCTACACTCTGTGGAGCAAAACTTCCCCATAACTAAAAGCCATCAGAAGTCTCTCTGCCTCCTGGTGTACCTCCACGAGCTTAAAAGGAGAGCTCTACGTGTGTGTCTGCACGTGTGCCTCTGTGAAAAAGCAAGGGAGAGACTGACTTGCTGCAATGAGCATTTCAAACAAAACAACATAATTACACATACTTTTCTCTCATGAGCAGGATGGGAACTAAACATTGTAACATCTGTTGCTTAATGCATTCCTAGATAGCACACAGATATTATGCTGATAAGCACCACTTAAGAACCGAGATAGCAAAGAACAGAAAGTAATGACTGTAGTTACATAGAGAACAGGTCAGATCTTAATGTGGCTTTAAAGCAACCTGGTTTCCACCCCTCCATTTATCATAATGAAAGTAATGCATATAGCAGTGAAGAATTTTAATGGCATTTTAGAGGCAATAATAGCTTCAGAAAGATGGCTTTCATTACATGGCTGTACAGCTGTCCCTGGAAACTGCAGAAGGCCACATCACACACCATTTAAATCCTGAGTTGAAAAAATATCCTTTTGAAATGCAATGCCTGTATGGATGATCTTGTGCTGTTTGAGGATCTAGACGAGATCAAAATTCACACCTGTTTCAGATCTTTGGCCTTCTCTACAGCACAGCTTATATGTGAAAGGCATGACCAAAATTAAGAGGTGGCCACCCCGTGCTCCCCACACGCTGGCCTCTTCCAGTTCACCATGACAGCGCTTCCCATGCTGGGCTCGTCCCTTATTCCCAGCTCCAAGAGGTGGCAGCAGCACCCCTGCCTTCGGGAAGCCACTCCCGTGAGGGACTGACATCCGCCCCTGCCCTTAGAACGGGAGCAGGACTGACATCCTGGGGAAAAGCAAGTGCACACCCACCCACTCAGACAACCTCAGCATCTCTAAGCTGATCACCAGCTGCAGTAGGCCTGGCTCTGTAGACAACCATAATATAAGGCATAGGATAGTGTATAAAAAAAAAACAATTAAAACAAAAAAGTTTTTGCATCTCGCTGATTTTTTCATGTTAATGAAAAGGGGAAAAACTCCTTCTGGGTTTGAAAAGAGCCCTGAGTCTCTCCTCATCATTCCCAAGGGAAGCTTGACAGCATTGCCCATTACAAAAAGCTTTTGCAGAAATATCAGCTGCATTGACAGTCTCCAGCCACCCCAGAGACTAAAGGTTGAAAACAAAGTCACAGATGTCAGTAAAAGAAGAAAAGAGAAACAAATATGGTACTTCTCTCAGATACAGTACAACCTCAACAGAACAAACATACAATGGGAAAAAGGATGAAGAGAGCCAGGAACAGACAAAAGCTCCTTGCATCCTGGGACAAAAAAAAACATTCCACCAGTTCTCATCCCACATGCAGAGGTGAGCCTTTCAACTGAGCACATCAACAATGATGTGTCACTAAGCAAGGTTCTGTCACCCCTGCACATGATGGCTTCTTGTATTTGGGAGTCTCCTTCTGCAGCCACAGGATGCAAAAATATTTGGAGTCTGTGTCTGTCAAAGCACTGATATAGCCCAGTAAATATAATTCTTGAAATTGTTGGTGAAAGACACAAGTTTTGGCATCTTAGGATGTCTCCAGGCTTATCTTGACCTCTGCTAGTGTTAGTTTACATTAACAATTGCCAGTGGTCAAATAACTTCAGTATAACCTGTTCTGGCGTTATCTCTGTGTTACCATATAGGGTAAAATGGCAAGCATAGGTAGTCACTGCGTAGCAAGAAATAGCCCTTTATGTTAATTGAGGCTGGGGAAAGCTGTTGTGCAACTTTTAAACTTTACCTGGAATCTACTAAGAAGGAGAGAGAGTGTAATGAGAAAAAAACGTAAAAAATAGCCCCAAGCAGACTGCAGGCCTGAGGAGGAAGGAACCACCACCACGAATTTTGTGCTTCTCTTGGTGACAACTCAGGACACTGACCACTCACAGAGACAAGCCACCACTTCTCTGCTTGAGGAGGTTGGTGTCACCAGCCACAAGGCTCAGAAGGGACATCAGAAGATGAGGGTAGCACTGGAGAGGAGGATTAGATATTGCTAATTTTTTTTGTACAGTTCTAAGACCGTTATTACTAATAAGGATTTTTCTGTATTAGTCTGGATTATGAGTGTTAGTATCATTGCAACTGGACTAATAATAAATTTATTATGTCCTGATTAAGTTAAGATTTTAATACAACTTTTGGCTCTGTATGAATAGAACGTATTCATCTTGGTACATAACAATATTTTAAGCGTCGCATGACAGAAGCTGTCAGAAACCCAGACTCACTGCCAAGCACTGGCAGAGCAGAGCTGAGAAAGCCTCTCCAGACAGTGACTTCAAAGACATGAGTGAACCCTGCACACACCTTTTCCCTCGAAACGTATCCTGCCTGGTTTGACTGCTTGAGGATGCCCAGGACAACTGTTACTCTCACGACCACAGTTGCAGCTATTTGAGGTGCTCCTGCTGGGAATTTTCAAACAAATTTTTTGAACAAGTATCAAGTATCATGTGCTCCCAGCTTGTGCCCGCATGGTAGCCTACCCCCATCTCTTTTTCTTCTGAACTGGCAGTTCAGCCCTTCATTTATCCAAACGGATCTTTCCCACAAACTCTTGCATGTCTCAAAGAGCTGTGAGCTGAAATTACAAATGAGGGTGGGATCACTTACACCCACGGCAGTTCACGGGCTCGCTGTCTTTGACCCACCTACAATTGGTTTGGGTTTAGAGTCCTCCTGTGAGAAGGTAATTCTGACCAAAGAACTCCATCTGAGGTTGGAAACACGTTTCCAGCAAGAGCCACAGCTTAGAAAGGAAGAGAGAAACATGCTTCTCACTGCCATCCTCATTATGTTATCCTTTAATGTTTCCTGACGGATCTCTGCTCCAACTTTGCAACCTCCCTGTCTGCGCAAGGGGCAGATTGAGCATCACTGAAAGCAGCTGAAAGGTCCCAAAACTGTCACAGAAATCCTCATCTCCCAAAACTCACTGTACCATACAGTCAGAGGCAGAGACCACAGTGACATTATCACCTGTGCAAGAAGGCCAGCTAATAAGGAGTAATAGAGACAAGAAAAGCCTGAAATGATGCTTGTTAGAAGCTGTGGAGGCTTGAATGGATATGGGTTTTATTGTCAAGCTGACCCAGCAAAGTTACTTGGTTTAAATTTTCCTATGCCAAACCTCAGCTGAAATAAATTTTTACCCGAGAAAAGTGTTCATTCTGAGAGCATTTCACTTAGAGATAGGAAAGTGTAGTGTGGGAATACGAAGCTTTTCAACTACTCAGGCTTTAAAAAAAAATAATGTCAGCTTTCTCCTCCACTTTTTATGGGCTGGCTCCTCACTGTTTGGAGAGTACAGTGTTCTTCACTGAGATGAGCTCACAACGGCCCACCAAGTGTTTTCTCATAAGACATTACTCTGGAATGAGAAGTGTCACTTGGGATGGAGTTTATAATTTAAGATTTTTGGGGGGGTTCTTCCCATGACTTACAGTCACCTCTACCATACGTAACAGTCTCCAAAGTCTGTCCTGATTTCCCAGGGACAAAGAGAAAACAATTCCAGCCTCTCCTTTCTAAAATGGGCTGAGGGGAATGGGAATATAGGAAAGGAAAAGTTGGAGAGGTATCTTTGTTAGAGGCTAGCCATAGTCAGACTGCAAGGAAATGGAGGCATCCTGCTGGTTTCAGACTAATTTTCCATGTAGCAACCATATTAGTCAAGAAAGATGTCAAGAAGACTCATAAGTTTCTACCTATTTCCACACACCAAATTTAAAACCTAAGCTTTTAAAAAAACAAACTTGTAGTAAAACTGTAAGACTTGGCCAAAAAATACCCTGCCCCCAATAGATGAATCGGGCTTTTACAGTGTCCAAGGTCTTTCCCAGTCGCAATAGTACATTGCAACATGAGAAAATCATTGCAGGTTTTCTGGAAACATCTCCTCATCCTTACCACATATCCTAGCAAGAAGTCCCAGATGAAGAGACTCTTTTGGTCAGAAGCTGCGTGCAAACCTGTTATTTGATTAACCTGAGGGCCGTGCAAAGCAGCCAGCAACACGAGACAACTCTTTGTAGGAAGAGATGGCTCACATGCTCTACTGGCTACAACAGAGAGAATATGTCCTCTTCCCACTAGATGTACTGTCCTCTTGCCTTTACATCCTGCTCATGGCTTGCACCAGTCTGATCCACAGCGACCAACAGACCTGAGGATTGCAAGGAAAATTGACTTGCTGTTCAGGAAATACAACCACGTGCCTTCTGCTGGCACACTGCGCCTCAGAGGGAGGTAAGTGGAACCTCCCAAGGGTGTGCAGCAGCATCTGGGCAAACACAAATGAAGCAAATAAAGGAAAAATAATTTTTCAGCTGCCCAGTATCCAGAGCTGGAGCGGATTTCTCAAACTCATCAATTGCCATTCAGGCACAAAAGAAGCAGCCAGATATTCAAAGTAGCTCTGCATCCAGTGCCGAGAAGAGTCACAAAGCTGGCCTTTCAAAAGACGTCCACTGTCCTCTTTAACGCTCATCTCTCAGTTTGCAGTGCACGTGGGTAAGCAGTGATTCCAATGGGAGTCAGAGACAACAGCAAAAGGAAGTGAGGCATCACCTCCAGTAGTGGAGGGGATATTTACAGCCCTTCTGTGGAAGCCAGCTTCCTCCCCTGCCCCCACTGTTCTTGTAAATCCATTACAGGTCCTGCCAAGCAGCAGCTTCTCCACTTGCATGGCTTTTCCCTGTGGCCTATGACTGCTCTTGGCACGGCACTGCCTGCGCCAAACGCAGCGTCCAAGAATCCAGTGCTGATCTAGCTGCTAAAGACATGAGAATTATGTCTGGAAATGATGAAGAAGAGAAAATTATCCCTGTGGGGAAAAAAATAAGTTGTTTTGTGACCAACAGAGTTCATAAGGTGACCTTTCCTACAGTTCCCCTTCCAATCTCCTCCACCCTGATCCTGCAGGTCCTTCCAGAATCTGCTACCAGTTTGGCTGGAGATTTGGGTCCTGCACTATGGCTGGCTTGGAGCAGTATCTGAATTGCTTCATTACCCAGGATATAAGTGCTCCTTGGTCAACAGCATGTATATTGTGCAGAACTCTGCCTCTGGCTTGTCGGGAATGAGCAGGGAGCAGCAGTAACATGGATCTTTCTGCTCTATCCTGCTGCAAGTTTTCACGAAACTCTTACTAGATGAAAAGTATGGTAGAAATCATACTTTTGGGGACATAGTGGGAAAAGAGGAAACAAATAGAGGAAAAAAAAGTAAATAAAACACCTTGTTTCCCTACGTAATTAGGTTTAAAAGTACTGACAAAGGACACTACTGTGAACTTTACACAGGCATTTAGTACAGGATAACCTGCAGTATCAATTAGGGATACAGTGGAAGTGTGAGGTCACGCTTGCTGCAACCTGTACAAGATCTTCTGATCTCATTAAAATCACTTTCAAGCTAATTTTAAGCAAGTGTGAGTAATTGTCAGAAAGGCCAAAGAGGGAAATAGAGAAAGAAAAAAGAAATGCAGTAATAAAACCTAGGCTGAAAGACAGCCTCTAACTGGCTGCTAAATTGTGTCTGCTCCTAAAAAGGAAAGGGACACTGCCAGGAGAAACAAAAATCCCCTCACTCATGAGTGACTCAGTGGGAACTGGGCTGGGGAATTTATCTGCCTGAGGGGCCAAGAGATTGCACCCCCACCAGAGGTGTTGTGTGACTCCATCAAAAGACCACCCCCGGAATTCTGGTTTTCCTGGCGGACAATCTTCTGGAGAAGCTCCAGAGAAAAACAATTGCAACTTGCAGCACTGCAAAAGACTGCAATATCTGGCGGTTTCTGAGGTTCCTCCATCTCTGTTTTTCAGGGATGCTATGGTTTTTCCTGAAACCGTTGGACCTTTATCTTTGAAAAGCAGCTCTGAAGTGCTGGAAGAGGAGATAGCCAAAATCATGTTAGAAAGCTCCACCCTCTGCATCTGCTGCAGTTACCAATTTTTGCCATGTCTTTTGCTGTGCTGATCCAGGGCACAATGAGAAAAAGCAGAATAAGAATAGGGAAGAGACTTTTAGCACTCTTAGCACGTGGCATCAGGACCTGCAAACTGCCAAGTCCACATCAGAAAATATTCTCCTTGGCAGGCTGACTTTTTTGTTTCAAATTTTGATTTTTTTTTCAGATTTTATCATGTATTTGCGCCTGCTAGTGATTTTTTTCCAGTTATTTCATGCATTTTCATTTCTGTCACTGTAGCCTGACTATATAACAGCTAAGAGATGAACAGCCAAGTTTAAAGCATCAGAGTTCAATTTATGTTTTAGAATTTTGTCATATCTAGGTGAAGAAATCCAGCCATTATTGAAACCCAAAAGCCAAAAATGCAGAGGAAAAAGGTGACTCTGGTGCCATTTTATGTCTTCCTAAAGAATCCTTCTTGAGAAAGGTGGACTCCTTGTTACAGGATGGGAAACTGAGACGTGAACCTTCCCACAGAGTTGTCAGCAATAACAAAAGAAAAGCATCTTTTCAGGAAGAAAATCTCTTTTTGTCTTTGCTGTCTCTCTCAGAGGTTTCCTGCCCGTTATTTCCCCATGATGAGCTGCCAGCCAGCTCTCATTTTAATCAGAAAACCTAAGCCAGCATAAATGCCTGGATTTAAAACCAGCCTTCCTTGCTCTGACACTTTTCTGTGGGTTGTGTTGAGGCACCAGAAAGCTGAAAAGCTGATCTGGTGTGGGTTTAGAGGTTTTGTGGCAGTGCAGCTCAGCCAGGGAGGGTTTGCTCCTGAGCCAGGACTTGGGCAGCGGAATCTCTAGATGCAGGGGAAGGAAGACCCTATGCCACAAATAGCTGCAGGGCTCCAGCATGTCACACAGACCATCAGGCAGACACCATCTTCCTCTAAATAGCCGAAAAGGGTGGGTGAGCAGTTCCTCATGTGCTGCAGATGGGCTTTGGAGAGAGGAACTGCCACAAGCAGCGCAGATGGAGGCATGGGAGAGCATAGATGTGTACCAGGAATGTGCGTCACAGAGTCCAGTAACTTCTGACCCCCCACCAGTCCTTCCCCTTCTCCTGCTCAGGACTGTACTAAACAGCTTGAAGGTCTCCCTCTGCTCAGTCTGAGTCACCATACTTGTTGTTTAACTAGCTATGAAATACCAAAATTTCTCCATGATAAAGGATTGAGAAAGACATATGCCACATGCACAGTTTGGATTTGGTCCAGACTGTCTGGATTTTCTGCAGGAGCTGAACATCAGCCATAAAGACGCAAACAGGGAGTTTCCACAGCTGCCTGTCGCAGCTTACCCCTCAACCTTTCCCACCAGGCAAGGGGAACAGAGCCCATAGGCAGGAGTTTCTACACAAAACTGGAAGGAAGAGAAGCTGGAAATGGGGAATGGTACTGGTTAATTACTTGATAATACTTGAACGATGTTGGTCAGTGACCAGGTCTATTTGCCAGGTACAGCAGAAGTAGACACAGCACTCCGTGACATGGTTTAGTGGGCGTGGCGGTGTTCAGTTCAAAGGTTGGACTTTATGGTCTTGAAGGGCTTTTCCAGCCTTAATGAATCTGTGATTTATAATTCTATGGCTTTTATATTTCCCACAGGCCCTTAATGTCCTAAGCTCCATGTGCATTTAGTCTGGGGCCATTCATGGCTCATGGTACATGTTAGAATTTGGCAGCTTATAGCAACTCTAGCACGTAATTGGCATTATGATCATCACTTCCTGTAATCTGAAGGATCTCGCAACACTATAATTAATTTCTTACAGCACCCCTTTTGCCACCATGCAAACAATGACAATTGCATCTCTCATTTTAGGATAAAAACAGTTTCCCACATTCATGTCTGCAAATTTCTTGAGTGAACCATAGAGGTTTGAGAGCACAAGACAGATAAATAAAGCCACAGCTACAGTCCTAGACCAAGGAGACTGAATCACACTTCTCAAAAACTTCCGTCCAGCAAAGCTGTGTGTCAAACCACTGTCACTGTATGCGAGTACTCAGTCATGGACTCTGCAACACAATAAAGAAAAAGAAGGATGGAATTGAACTAATTAAAACATCTTAAATCCATCCTTTTACAGACACATTGTGTGGGAACTTAATCACTTATGAAAGCATACCCTGAGCCTCTCACTGATTCTGTAGCTCAGCATCCTGCAACACTACCTGCTACAACTCCCACCTCTCCAGAGCTCCTGCACTGAGACCAACTTTCCAATCAGACTTTTTGGACAGGCTGTGACAAGCTACTTCCCAAATTGCATCAGCCTCTTTGAATCCAACCAGCCCTATGAGATGGGTCCTCATCTGGGCACCACAAGACACTTTGTAGTTTCCTGGAGTTGTAACCTCACAGATCCCTTTAGCCTGCACGGAGCCCAATACCCACAACCAGCTCCTCCTTTGGAAATCATCTGCCAAAAATTTTCAGGTTTTCTCTAGCAGGCCACACCATCCTAGGAGTTCTCCAGCAGAATCCTGCTTGGAAAAAGTGTGCTATGATCTGATACTGTCTACCAGATTCTTCTGATGATAAAATCTGAATCCATCACTGCACAACACAAGTTTCTAGGCAGGATGCTCAAGATTTTATTCCCTGGACATGAAACCTGACATGAGGTGTGACCATGGGAGGTAGTGAACTGTGAAAAGAAACTTTCACTTGCCGCTGTCTGTGATATATGAAAACCAAACCCCTGTGTCTGCAGTGGCAGCATCCAAATATCCAGCCACCTGCAAATCAGCTCTTGCCCTACTAACTGGTCAGCCTTACAAGTATGGTTGCTTGGAGTGATTTATTAGGTGATTCCAAGTTAGGTGCCAGGGTGAATTTTATTTTCATTCACTCATACACATGAGAGGACTCAGTGATACTAGAGGTCTTTTCCAACCTAAACAATTCTCTGATCCTAAGACAGTCTGCCACAGTTCAGGTATGAATAGGAAGGGAGAGGTGCTTCTTCCACGTGTCAGCAATAGAGGTGAGTACTAAATGCTGTTCTTCACAACTGCAATCCAGAGAAGGGAAAATACTGTGAAAATTTGGGAACAGCAGGTTTTCGTCCAGTAGAGGTGTCCAGAGAGTTAGGAGGTGAGACCATGTAGGCTTTGACACAAGGTTATCCTACTACTGACCTGTGGAGCTTTTACTCTCTGTGCTACAAAGCTTTAAGATAAAATATGTTCTCCAAGGAAAATACATCACCATGGGGCTGGGATCCTTCCCACCCAATACTTTGTGTCTGGGGAGGAGGTGCCTCTGCCAGTGGTGGACCTCACAGTGCAAATGGGAATGTGCAGTTTAATTAGAAGCTGATGTCCAAGAGCAGTACTGACTCAGCCATACCGGGAATTGAATACATGTTCAGATGGAGACAATTATCCTTTGCAGAAGTCCAGATTTGGTCAGATGGCTGAAGACCCAACTATCCTTTCCTGAAAGAGGTGGAAAAAATTGTGTCTCTAGTATGCAGCAGGGCACATGTTCCTTTCTGCAATAAAGCCTGCTTGTTGACTCCCTGTTTGTCTTCACTTTGCCTTTGAAGAAGTGTGAGCCCCAAAATACCCACTGAACCTGCTAGCCCAGGGTACTGGAAAGACTTCCTTATGGGAAACATAGTCATAATATTAAAAAAAAAAAAGAAAAAAGGAAAAAAAAAAGGGAAGCAATTTTGCATGTATCTGCAGATACAACCCCAGGCCAAGCTCTGGTCAGATAAACTGGGTCCTGGTGTCCTGAACTCTGGATGTGAAATTGCTGGGGGCAGAAATGCTTCCCAAAATGTGAGAAGAAAAGAGAAAAACCATTCCCAGCCAGATATGCTGGGAAGAAAGAGCCAGGAGGTTTTAGTATCTGATAAGAACTGCCTTGCATGGTGCATGGCTGCACAGAGATGCAGCCCCTTCTCCCTAACTTCTCCGGCTCTGCTCCTTTCCAGCCCATCCACAGAGCTCAGGGCTGTGTCCATCAAATGACAGCTCAAATCCCCACCTTGCCTCCACCCTACAAAATCACTAGTCTGTTGAGCAAAATTCCTGCATGTCCATCTCCCTGTTTCAGATCTCCTACAGGTTTTCTGTCTGCCACCAGGCTTTCTGGCTGGCTCAGCATTTTGGGAAAGAACCGAAACTTCAGAGGAGAGAGAGGGAATGGCAGGACATCGTCAATTTTCCGCTGTCTGGGAAACAAAGACAGTGGTCTGAGCCCTCTTGGCTATACAAAGGGTGAGATCAAGGCTGTTGTTGACACGGTGGGTATTGAGGGTGAGGAAGGCAGCTCCAGCCATGCAGAGCTGTGAGTGTCTGTGTCTCTGGTGGCTGAAGTATCTGCAAGATCTAAGGGAGGCTCTGGTATTTACATGTCTGCATGTGCACGTCTGCGTGGGAGTAGGGTTTGTATATATTATAAGGAGAAGCTGCAGATGGAAACAATCCAGTTTGGTGTCTAAAGCCTGGTTCAGAGCCCATTAAAATTAGCACGAACCATTCCTTACAGTGATGGGTTTTGGCCACATCTCTTCTTGCCCCTCCCCAGCATGCCTATGACCTCAAGGGCTGCTCCTTGCTGCATATCCTCAATTAAACCCTGTGAGCAGTGGGACTTCCCATGTTCCCCAGAGTGGCTGCTTTACAGGGGATCTCTGGACATGCCCCCAGCTCTGCTGTCACACCCTGCAGATACTGAGTGGCAAGTGTTGCTCATTCATCACTCCCTGCTCAAGATACCCAGATGCCATTTTGGTTTGGTAAATTGGCGTCACCAGGGAGGTTCTTTCCATCTTTTGTGTTGCTTTTATCTGAACACACTTCAGAATCATCTCCCTCCTCAGGAGCCAGATTTGAGATCAGGAAGGCTCACCATCCTATCACCTTCCTCCAGTCTGTCATGTTTCTCCCAGCTCTGCCTGAACTGTCTTTGACCTGTCTGCATCCATTTCTGAAAGGTCTTCATTCTGGATTTCAGACATCAAAAGCTGATGAACCCTTTGGTCTAATGGCTGCATTCTGTGCACAGTGATGGTGTTGCTTTCTCTCCTTTGGTTTTGTCAGGTTATTGCTGCACTCCTGTGTATAAAAGAGCCCTTAAGATCTTATCATTTCCACGTAAATGTGGTAATAGCCTGTAAACAAGACACATCCCTGCCTTTTTTTTTTTAGTAAAATCACAGGTTTATGCTCCTGAAGACTTACATTATAAGGCATTTTATTTCACGTTTTTCATTTGTAACAGCATTTTAAAATGTGGATGCTGGAATAGGACCAAGCACAAGGGTATCAGTCATAAAGATGCAGGATTGTTTCCACTCATCACTCCATCATTTATGCAGCCTCAGATTGCAACAGCTTCGTTTGCCACAACACTGAGTTAGAGGTCAAAATTAAGCTGCTTCTCCTTTCTGCACCACAAAACCCTGTCAGAAATATTGTTGTCTGCTCTCCACCTTGTCCCCCCTGAAACACCGCCCCTGCACCATGGCTCTCTGGATGTGTATCACCCAAGTCTTGACCAGGCTGAGCAGATCCATTCAGCTTTTCCATTCCGATAACATCACAGGTCGGAGTGGAATGAACAGAAAGCGAAGGGTTGAGCCATCGAAGCGGATCAAGGTCTGCCATGGGGGTGCCATGGACAATAATGTAATGTTCAGCATGAGCGTGCAGGAGATGTGTTCAGGGATAATGTACTTACACAGATAGAGAATTTTTTTAATTCCAGGATGTTATCAGATCTGGAAAAATGCTGAATGAGTGGGTCGCTGCAGTATCAGTGTATTGCTACACCACAAAGAGGGAGCTGTGTTCCTTCTCTAACATCGACACTGTAATTGTACAGACTCTGCAAATGATTAACTGAGTCTAACCAGACTCTTTCCCTGCATTATATCTGTATTATCAGTTCACTCCCCACCCCAAAAAATTAATTTTCACTCTCAAACTCACAGTCCTTTATTGTAATAGATAATATGAAATTTTATCCCAAATAATTTGGTGGGAATACTAGGAAGAAAGGAGTTTCAGCCTGTTTGGGATGAAGGGAAAGTCTGGAGAGATAAAAACTACAAGAACATTCAGTCCCCATGCTGCAAATTATAAACTGATCACATATACATTCATGCATGCACATGTAGGCGTAGTCATCTCACTACTGCCACGTTATGGTCTGGTTTCAGCAGCCAAAGCTTTCCTAGCACTGAACTCAGAGATGAAATTGCATTGCTTGATCCCAGGAACTCCATGCCCAAAACACTGCACACTTGCACTGTGAACTGGGGCTATTAGGGGCAGACACAACCACGAACTTTGCTTAATAGTCCTGTAGTCTGCTCCAGAAGTGGGCCATTCATCTGGGAACAGACACACAGGGAGATGTTGAATTTTGTTAACACCTCTCCTTCACTGTACAGCCCAGCATCTCCCAGAGCTCCCACCACTCCATCCTTTAGCCCACAGCAAGTACTACCTCCCAGGTATGGCAATGCTGCCCGATGAGGTGTTTTTCTTCAGTGCTTTTGTGTGATACCCATGAGGCAAAGGGTGGCTGGGGCAGAGCAGCCAGGGCGTGGCGAATGTAGAAGTGGGGAGGCTACACAAGCTATGGGTGTAGTTCAGCCAACAGAAGGGAAATACGCATTGAGCTGCAGTTTCCCATTAGTTGGACTCCATGCAGTCTGTCACCATGGAAAACTACCTATTTTATGAAATTAAATGTTCCCAGCATAAGCATTTTTTCCAGATAATCATGAAACTTAAGACTAAATGGGAGAGTGTCTGCTAAGGCAAGAAGAACAACCATGAGGAGAAAGTCTCCTGCCAGAAGCAGGTTGCTTATTGCAGTGACTTATCTCTGAAGCAAATACAATTTCATGGCTGCCCAGGGCCACAAGCAGCGCTCTGAGCTGAGGGACTCCTCTTACTTGGACAAATAGGATACAAGGGATGGAAAAAGGGGCAAGTGACCTTTCTACTCAGAGTGAACCTCTCAAGAACTCATCTCCAGTCCTTTTCAGCCTGGAAAAGTGGCTTTATAAACTGCCACTTATACTGAGATAGTGGATGTAGATTCTAGGGCTGTTTTGAGAGCTCCCACTTCCTGTGCAGGGTTTGAAGACCTCATGCAGTCTCATGTGGTCCCAGTGTGGACAAAGCACCGAGAGAATGCAACACAAAACCAACCACAATTGAACTGATGAAGCTTTAAATGAGATTAAATCAATGAAGAAACAAAAGAAGTGAAAATGCTGTCTTTATTCTGTGAAAATATAAAAGAAGAGCTAATCTGAAAACAAAATCCCCATACAGAAGAAGCTACAGCAAACAGGACTAAGTTGCAAACCACTGCTGGAGTTTGCTGTGGGTTTTGCTCAACCCAGCACTAGTGAGAGTCAGAAAAGTACCTTCTCCAAGATGAATCCTGACAGGACAGGAAGGATGGTCGCATGCGGAGGGGCAACCCCAGCAAACACCACACTGTACAAAGAAGAAGCTGGTCTGCACTGGAACCGTTTCAACTTTATGTCCATCATCCCCAAGCTGTTTTTTCCATCTCCTACCATACTGCACTCAGAAATGGTGGTGCAACCCTTCATGGCAGCTTTCAGAGACAGTCCACCTATGCAGGGGAAATACAAGAAATACATGCCATGCATCAGGGGATCCAATCCCCAACATTATTCCCACCCTGGACAGGAATGCGGTCTCCATTTCCAACCCAAGAACTGTCCATTTGTTACATCTAGCTGGTTCCAAACCCACCAGCCCTGTCTGTTCCCATCCCCTGAACAAAGTTGAGGAAACAGCAAGGCCATCTTGGTTGACTTGAAATACAAACAGTTTAAGGTTTGTCTTCTTTCTTTCTGCTGAAAAAAGATGACTTTCAAAACTTCTAAACATTTAAATTTAAAAAGTGACAATGTCTTAAGTAGTTCTCTTTCTCATGTTTAAAGATTCTTCTGCCCAAACTTTGGCTTCCTAAAGAAACCAGGGCTGTGTAACAGTACTCCAGGTATTCATTGTCTCCTTCTCTCTCTGACCCTCTCATGACATTCGAACTGGATGACTTTCTCTTAGTCAGACTTGACATGGAGTTGAGAAGTCTCAAATACAATACAGACTAAACTATTTATTAAGAGGAATTCATTCTCAAAGGCTTTTAGCCTTTGAGAATAGGATTTTAGCCAAACCAAGAGAGAAACTTACTGACAGGCCTACTGAAACCTGAACTTGTCCTTTACCACCACTAGAGCATTTCCCAGAGGAGCCCTGAGCAGGTGCCGAGTGCCTAAGTCCCCATTCAGATATTCTTGCTCCTGTTGCTTGCTTTTGCTAATGCTGCTCATGTTTCTCTGCTGTGCAGGTTATGGAGGTCTGGAATACTTTGTCAGACAATTTTATCTCAAATACAAATAACATGTAAAGGCACTTCATTAGCTCCTCACCTTCCTGTGCTGCCCTACACTGCTGCTTCCTCTGCACAGCTTATCATACTGCACAGGCCTTCTCCACTCACAGAGGCTGATCAATCAAGGTAAGACAAGTTACAAGCATTTTTTATTTCAGTGGTACACTGAATTAATTTTGCCACTCTATTTCCATTGCTGTGACTAAGAAAATTCCTGCTTTCCTTCGTTTTGGCTCTGTGAAACATGATCTAATTCAGGGTTTGGACAGCACATTAATAAAGTCTACAGCAAGGACCTTCAGGCATCACATCATCACCTAGCAATTTTATCAACTCATAGGAACTTCACCCATAACCATATACAAGATAATTGTTTCAGTCTGCTTCTACAGCTGGTGCTGCTGCTCTTTATTTCCGTGGGTTTTTTCCTGCCTGGTGGAGCACAGGTGTGACTGCCATGAAAGGTGGAAGTCTTTCACCTGTAGCAGGGGCAGAAAGGAGAGTAACCAGGAAAATTGCTGTCTGCTTTCCTCTCTCTAATTACAGGATCTGAGGTGGGAAAAAGATTTCTGAAGGAGCTGTTCAGAGGCTGGACTTCATGGGGAGGGACCTGTCCCTGGCTTTCCTCACAGAGAAGCACCACTGCAAAAGTGTCTTGTCCCCAGTGGCTGGTGTTACCCCATGGCAAAGCCAGTGTTTCTACAAAGCTCCATTTGAACCTCCACTGAGCCGGCAGTTGGGTTGGATCCAGAGTCACCCTCATACATCCTAGCTAGGGCCAGCAGGGTCAGGGGCTTGGTCAGGTTTGTTACACAGCCATGTACAAGATTGCCTCAGGAAACCAGTTCCACTCTTGATCTCAGTTATGCCATGCTATGAGGAATTCCAGCAATTATCCATGCTTGATAGGGAAGAAGGAAGAAAAAACAACGCCTGCCCTTCGATCAGCTTGAAGTTTTCAGTTTTCAGCTTTAAGTTCCTTGTCTCTTCCTCTTTTTTTATTTCACATCTTTTGCCCATTTTTATCGCAGTGGTGCTTTATCTTAGACTAGTTTCACCCATTTTACCAAGAAGAAGAAAAACAGCCCCAAATAAAAGGCAGTTACCAGCATTCATTAACCCAGCAAGGTCAACGCATTGATCTTCAGATCCAGTGCAGTTTACAACTTCATTACCGCACTGAAAGGAGTCCACGCTGTAGCAGGCAGGACACTGGTATCCATTGGGCACGTCATTATCTGGTGGCACTGGAATGAAAGACATGGGCTGTAGCTGGTTTCAGTGAGGGAATGAGGGGAATAACACAAGTGATGGCTTAGCCTGGAAAGAGTAACCTTGGGATGGATCAGACAGGGAGGGGATGGGAAAAAAAACAGAGCTTACATGACACAGAGGTGGTCCGACAGTCATCGCCCGTGCAGCAAACCAAGTGGCTCTTTGCTTTCACCTTCCCATAGTTCACGGTGACAGGGCCAAGGTGGCAGATGTGGGATGGCAGGCAGGACTTGATGGATGAAGAGATGGCCATCCCCCCTGTGATGAAGCAGAAGGCAGTGCCAAGTCATTCAACCCAAGGTAACTCCCTTCCCTTCCTGTTAGTTCCTGTACCAACTTCTCGGCAGCTGTCCTGGGGCCTGAAAGGGATCCCTAAAGCCTCTGAGAAGCATCACCAGTGAGCCAGGACACTCCACCTGCAGAGATTATGGTGTGACACATGCCTCTGACCCACAGCACAGGCTTGCTCAGCCTGTGTACAGTCTGCAGAGCACACAGTCCATCACAGCCACAAGCATCGTGACACAGGCAAGTCTGGTCTACCCTGTCAGCCAAGCCCAAAAGGTGTAAAGGGGAGCAGAAGAGCTAAATTGAGTCTGCTGAGGTGCCTGAAGGATGAAGGGAAGGTGCACCACCAGAAGAAGACAGGCACTGGAGCTGCCAGCACCAAAGCTGGTAGGATACGAGCCAGCCTCCAGCCTAAAAGGCAACAATCACATCACTGAGGTTGCGCAATGATCAAGGCCGTGCCTGTAACACACCTGAGTGTCCTGCTGTGTCAGGGCTCAGCACCAGCTCTAACTTATCAACCACGGGAACATGATTACTGGTTGACAATGTCTCCTGCAAGGACAAGCTGAAGTCAACCTGGAGAAGAGCATGCTCCAAGGTGACCTTATAGCAACTTCCAGTGCCTAAAGGAGCTCAAAGAGACCTGGAGAGGGGCTTTTGACAAGGAGGTGGACTAATAGGACTAGAGGGAATGGCTCCAGACTGAAAGAGGGTAGATTAAGATTAGATTAAGAAGAAATTCTTGGCAGTGAGGGTGGTGAGACACTGGAACAAGTTGCCAGGGGAAGCTGTGGATGTCTCCCATCTCTGGCAGTGTTCAAGGCCAGGTTGGATGGGGCTCTGGGCAACTTGGTCTAGTGGAACGTCTCCCTGCCCAGGGCAGGGGAGTTGAAACTAGATGATCTTCAAAGTTTCTTCCAACTTAAACTGATTGATGATGATGATGATTATGATGATATGGTGATAGCTCAGCCCTGGTGTCATGGCATGGTTGCATGGTGTCCCCATCCCTGCTCGAGGATGGGCAAACTTCTCTCTCCACACATCACCAGTGCACCCCCAGTACTAGATGTCAGCAGCTTAGTGTAGGTCATGGTTCAGCCTCTCAGCCTCTTGACTCACCTACTCACCTTAGCCAGAATTAAAAGCCAGTGTCTCCTCCCACTATGAGGCTTTGGTCCTTCCCTCCACAACTAAGAACCAAACCCTCCCAGGAGAAAACTGCTTCTCGAAATAGAGGAATAAAGAGCTTTTCTTGTCCCAGACTATCCTGACCTCTGGGTCCTCTGTCAGTAAAGGGAAAATGAACAGGTTATCCAAGGATGGACCATATTACCAGTGACAGAAGTGGGGAGAGAGACAAGTGCCCCAGCCAGCCCTACTCTGAAAGCCACACTGGCACACATAGAGGATGTCTTACCTATTAGGACCTCATGCAGAATAATGCCACAGGTGTCTTCACCACCAGTGCAGGTTTTCATGGGGCCAGAGCAGCTTTTTCCAATGCTGTGACAAATCTCACACTGGAGGCAGGTCCCTGGGGAGAGGAGGACACATTCCTGAGCAGCAGTCATAAGGGATCTCACTTCCCCTTACACTGATGTTTGATTTCAGCCCTGATCAGCACTTTTCACATTTCTCTTCCCTTATTTTTCCTATTTCATTGTGCAATCTGTGTTAGGGTTTTCCTGGACTTGCTGATGGCAGCAGCCCTACAAACCCCTTCATCCTGGCAGGCACCCGGGTGTCCCTGGATTCACAGATGCCAAATTCTCTCTTTGCAGTGAACAAGGGCACTCGACTGGCTGGGGAACAAGAGCTGCCAGCAGGTACTGACTGTACTCTGTACAAACTGGAGACTCTCTTCGTAAGCATTAGCTCTTTGTATATCTCTTTGTAGGCATTAGGGGAAACCACTTCACCAGATACCTGCTGGAACACTTTAAGCAGACCAGAATATCAGATAGTCAGCAGGAAACACTCAGAAAGGAATAACGTGTATTTCAACAGAGGACAAACAGGATCTCTTCCATGACGCACACCCACAAGGGTCCAGCACGTAGATGAACAGGTCCAGGACATGCGTCACTTCCCTAAACCCAGGTGCCAAGTAAGGCACCTTGCAGTGGCTGTGGCATCCTCTTGGAGTGGCTGGTGTGACCCAAGACCTCCAAGTCAGCTGTGCTTTTGTGGAGCAGAGCTGAAGGACAGTTGAGTTGACATTATGTCTAAAATGTCACACAACCCTGGATACGAGTAAAATAAATGAGCCTGGAGATTGATTCAGCTGACCAAAGGTCTGGCTGCCTCAGGGTAACCTGAATCACTCTGATGCCTGTCTTGGCTCTAATACCAGTGAGCACCACAGAAAATCAGACTGCAGGCTCATGTTGTAAATGCAAACACTCTCATCTGCACATTGCCTCATAGGACCAAAGATCCCCCAAGACCGGTCGCCCTCACCCCTCTGCAGTGCAAATCTCCCAAGATGAGGGGGGTTTATGGTTCAGATAGCAGCAATAGCCTCACACACGAAGCATCCCATTCTCAGACCTCTTCCATGTCTCATAACACCACAGGTCCCAGTGGAAAACTCACCTGGGTCCAGGAAAGCCAGGAGGAAGCTGAGTCCAAGGGATACTCTCATGCTGATGGGATGTAAGCACAGGGAGCTGCCAAGTCTTACTCAACACTGCACTGTGTGCCACAAGGGCTTTATAAACTGGAAGGAAAGGGGGTGTTTTGGGGAAGTAGAAGTTGGGGAAGTTCTTTGGAGAATATATATACTGCTGAGCACTAACACCAGTGTTTGCTTTTTCTTTTAAAACACAGGTTTTGCCTTTTTCTTCACATGAGTGATGTTGTTTGTCTTTCCGCTGTTTAGAGTATGCAGCCTCTGGGGTAAGACTGGCTTTCCTGGTGATGTCAGGTATGTCCCTGGTGCAGACTTTGGACAATATTCAGCCTCCATTATCCATATGAATGATGGAGAGGAAACCATTTGAAAAGCCCTGTTGTGCTCTCACTGTTAGGCCTAAAGAAGCAAAGTATAGCAAAGACCAGCCAGGAAATTCCCCTGTGGCTGAGTTTTTGATGGCTGGTTTCCCATCTCGTCATTCCCATCACAGAGTCAGGAGCTTTCATGCCCAGAGTGCAGCAGGAAAGCAGGCAGTGTCAAAGAAGTGAGCTTCCTCTCCAAGCCAGAGCGCAGCTTCATTTTACAAAATGACTGCCAAGGCACAACTTGCAGCAGGCTCAGTCAAGGGTTCTTGGGGCTAAATATGTCAGAGCAGCAATGCCAGTACTCCAGGGTTTGGGTTTTGATATTAAACACTTGGAAGCTGATAAGGAAATCTCCTATTGTCTTTCTGGGCTTTAAATTAAACCAAGTCAGCAAAGAGAAAGCGTTGATGTGGCTGAGACAGCCTGGTCACAGATGAGGTAAGGTTATAGCAGGTTTTCCATGCCCTGGCATCTCATGATGGGCTAATGACAAGCAGCAGTGACCAATTTGCCATTGGCCCACAGGTTCCCTGCCTCAGGTGCAGGTTTTATCAGGATGTGCTGCCTCACTGAAACTATACCCTACCCTGAAGATATCTTCTTGTCCTGCACCATACTGGACACAGACCCTCCAGGACTTTTTGCATTGACAGCCAGGAAGAATTGAAGGGCCCTCATGCCCCCTTCCCATTTGAGACTAAGCTCATCAAAGGGCAGTGGTCTTTTGACACTTCCCAGTATATTGAGTAGTCCAGTGGGACCACTTCTTAGCTAAGCCCACAGTGCTAAGAGAATGGGAATCACACTGGATAAGAGCCTTGGTCCCCCATTGGCCGTAAAGCTGATATCACAAGGAAACAAGGGAGAATTGTATCTTCACCCTGAAATTCTTTTTCAGCTCAGAAAAGGTCTCATGCCACAATAGATGTGTTAAAATGAAATCAAATTCCTGACTGCAGCCTGTTCAGGATTAAAATTAATTTCTTGTAGATCTTAAACCTCAGACAGAATAAAACCATGTCCCCAGGCAGGCTGGGGTACCTAGACTGGGGGTGATTCTGCCATTTGACTACATATGGGACTGCAGATACAGATAGGAAGATGAGAGGATGTGACTGTCTCTGGTGATTATGATTTCATGCCCTTTCATTTAAGATGATTATTGAAGTGCCTGGGGGACTTTCTCTGAACAACATGACTACACTAGTCTCACTGAATTATATAGAACTCACCTGCTTCCCACCTCTCATGGACGGAGGGTGTGAAGCTCCTTTCATGTGCTTTTTTAGAGATGAAACCAAGCACAGCAAGGAGAAGGCACAATCTGCAACAATAAGAGACCTGGAAAAGAAGACTTATTAGAAATGGTGAAAACAATGAAGGTGCTCAGGGTACACCCAGTCACATCACACATGTCTACAGAAAAGAAGGACTGGATAGGAAAAACTGTCACAGGGGCTTACGTTAGGCATTGGGGGAATTTTCAAACAGTGACAGTAGTGAAGCTGATTGCCTGGGAAGGTGTGGATCCTCCATCCTGGGTGGCTTGGGAAAACAGACTAGACCAGTACTTACTAAGGAATTATTTAACTTGATAGGATTCTGCTCCAGGGCTGAGAGATGGATTAGATGCTCTCTCTCAAGATTCTTTCTAAATTGATTCTTATATTTTAATTTCACGGTGTGCATGAAGTGCCTGTCTTCTGCAGCATATCCATTTTTCCAGAAGGAGAGAAGGATGATAATACAGCAGTCACACTCTTCAGGGAGGTGAAACAGAGGCTGGGGAGGTTAGAGAAATCTGTGAGATGAGAAAAGTTAAAAATCCAACCCTGAAAATAGTATTGGTAGAAAAGTGACATGAAAAGGGGTAAGATCAAAAGGAAGATGATGCTATGATCAGCAGAAGAAAGACATACATCTAGGCTAGAGCATCTACAAAAATATATGTGAATTTGTCCTGCAGAATTGTAGCAGAAAATTCCAGTGGGTTTCATAAAATCTAAGAATTGTTTAGGTTGAAAAAGGCCTTTAAGATCATTGAGTCCAGCCATCAACCCAATACTGCCAAGCCCACCAATAAACCATGTTCCTAAGTGAAATACATACATATCTTTCAAATACCTCCAGGGATGGTGACACCACAGCTTCCCTGGGCAGCCTCTTCCAGTGCTTGACAACCCTTTCTGTGAAGAAATTTTCTTAATATCCAGTATAAATCTCCCATGGCACAGCCTAATTTCTCTGATTCCAAGAGCCCAAACACAAAGGTATGTCTTCAAAGCATGAAAATAATATATCAGATTTACATCACAGCTGAAGAACCCAGGTCAGAAAGCTCTGAAAAAGAAAGAAAAGTGGCAAAAGTGTGACAAAGAAAGTAAAGGTGAGAAAACACTGGGGTGCACTGGAGGAGATACTGGAGGAAAGCCTTGCACAGTCCTAACTGGCATTGAAAGTGAGGATTCCTAAGGGAGAATCACAATGATGGCTTTAAAAAAGAAGTGAGGTCAGAGCTAAGGATAAACCCTCCGATGGTGAGATCAGCTGGGGCCAAGAGGAGCACCCTCTTCCTGTAACAATACCCTTGAGAAGGAACCAGAAGGACAGGATGTGCGTGGGTGAAGGGTGAATCCAACAGAGCCCTAGAACCAGGCAAGCGCACTGTGGCTGCCAGCCCTCGTCCCTCACAGTCACTGCAGCACTGTGACAAGGGCTCCCCTCCCAGCAGCTGGAAGTCAGCAAAGCACTTTCTGCAGTGGCAGACAAATTGGTGGTCAGGATGAAGGCCTGTACACAGGGTCATTGCAAGGCTTGGGTGCTCAGCTGCATCCAAAGAGTCACCCAGTGTACTGGCAGCCATAGCAGGGCTGTCACCCCTTGCCCACATTACCAGGACACAGCTCCTGAAAAAGACTGGAGGGACCATCACATCCAAAACAGCTATTTTTAACCACAATGCATCTCTTTTTCTTCTTATCTTTAGAAGATAGTCCTAACTTCCCAGCCTCACTGGGCTAACATTTGGGCTATGCTATCATGAGGCTTTCTGTGGCTTCAGGACCTTGTACGTCCCCAACAGCTCTAATACCTCCAGTAAAAGAGCAAGTCTAACAGTGTTCCAAAAGCCCAGGCACAGCTTCTGTGGGAGCAGTAGAGCAAAGGTGTCTCCATACCTCCCTTTAACCATGATGCAAGAAGACAGAGCCACAACGTGTTGTGACATTTCAACAGTGAAGTCATCCACAGCCCATAAAAAAAGCTATAGAAGAAGAATCAAACCCACCCATTTTCTGAGCTGATCCCTTGTTCTCCAGAGTAGAGATTGACAAAACCTGCCAGTCTGGTTAACCAGGCAAGGAAACATAAGACAGCAACTCTAACCACTCCATGCAAGGATTAGTGTACCTGTTCCAAAGGGTGAGAGCAGGTGGAGTCTCACCATGTGCTAGCTGACTATCGGCTGAGGAAGTTTTCATAGAATAACAGAATGGTTTGGGTTAAAAGGGGCCTTAAGGACCATCTAGTTCCAACCCTCTCTCACGGGCAGGGACACCTTCCACTAGACCAGGACAATGTGATGGTCATTTGTCTTAGCTGTGATTGTACAAATTAATAAACTAGCCAGGTGGTGGTAGGTCAGTATAAATCTAATTGCCACTCCTCATGAGGAGCTTCCCAAAGCAGCCCCTCCCTGTGTTCCCTCCAGTGCTTCACCAAATAACTCCAGGTGAGAAAGGAGGGGATTTTACTTCCTATCCCCACCCACTGCTGATGTGGGGTCAGCGCTGGAAATTGGTCCTCGGGAGGGAAGGCTGGTGGCATCCAGATGGTCCAAGGGAGCTAAGTCACACCGATAGCTTCATGGGAGTCACAGAACCAAGGGTTTGTCAGCAAGGAAGTTACCGCGTGTCTGGAAGAGCGGCATTCCTGTAATAGGGTGCCAGTCGTCACACATTAATTTTCCACGTGGACTTTACATGGCATGGTGCAAATGCCAGCTGCACTGAGCCCTGTCCTTGCACCTGTCCCCAGACAGGGGTTCCCTCCCTCTTTCAGCCAGTGCTGGGTCTGCCTTACCTAGTAACACCCTTCAGGGTTCAGTTTTCAGCCAAGTCACTCCATTAAGGGAAGAGCTCCTGTTGGCAAAGTATTCGTGAACCAGAGAAGAGAAGCTGAAGGCTAGAAATAAAATTAATGTAATGGCATAAAACTGCTGCTTAAATGCTTAAGTTCTGTGGCTAGAAAGACAGTAGTTAACATGTTATTGCACCTGTGCAGCAACACGCTTGAGAAAATACACAGAATCAAATTACTGAACACTATCAAATCATGAAACTTCATCTTTAAGAGAAATCAGGATATTTAAAGGAGTGCAAGGGACATTTTATTTTACCTTTGACACTACACCATTTATGCCATTAACATTAATGAACTATTGGCACCCTGGCCAGTAATTACTTTTTCAGCTGGAACAATTGCCAGGGAATCCAACTGCTTTTCAAGCATCCTGAAGGAAGATAGATTTGCACAAACATTAGTGTGTTCAATGAGCTTCCTGTTCCGGCATGAGTCATCAGTAATGCCATCTTTGAGCATTCAAGAAAACAGCACCTGTTTTAATCCACTGGTGGATGATGTAGAGAGTATGTCCTTATTAGACACTCACAGCCCTTATTAGACATTCATATTTCAACCTCCTCTTCAGTGAATTGCTCCAGTGTGCAACTTTACCAGCAGCAGAGCTCATTTGCTAGGAGTGTTCCAGGCTGGCAGCTGAGGCAGACCACTTTACCAGTTTTAACTGGTACATTAAGACAAAGATAATGCTGCCATGCTCTGGTATCAAAAAAACCCAATTAATACATAAGATGAAGCCTTTAAATACAATATTAATATCCATACATTATAATTATTGTTCATGGCAGTGTTTAGGACTCTCAAAATGGCATAGAAATTCAGTGCTTCAGGAATTATGTCTAAGTGGGCTCTCAAGCAACTTGGCTCTGCTCTTATCCCTTGAAAAAGTGGCCTGACCCCAAGCCCCTGGCAACTTGATTAATGTGTTTAGATGGCTTTATTTTTTCCTGCTTTCTGCAAGAAAAGTCTTCCCTCCCATAGAGCTGGAGCTGATGATGAAGGTCCCAGATCCTGGGAAGTACAAGTGGCAGTCTTCTGCATCACTCTGGAATTTGTGAAGGAATTAGTGAAAACAATGGGAACCTATAAACTTCTTTTAAAAGCCTAATTTTGTGGAGGAAAAAAAGGAGCCAGCCAAAGACAACCTAGTGATGAGGCATTGATAGACTGCAGGTGCTAAGCTGATCTGGGGGATTTTGGAGGACAAAGATCCATTCAGTCACTCATCTACTCCTTCCCTCTGGCTATCCACTGCACCCATCTGCACACCTCTGGCATGGAAAGCCTCTTTAAAACAGACTACATACTTGGAAACAAGAGAATTGAATTGGCAAAGGCATTAATTTTTGCCCTTGATGGCATTTATTCTGAAAAACATTATCAGTTTTCCACCCTCTCTTTGTCTTCAGTCAATTACTAACCCAGTCCCACTGACAGGAAACAAGATTTTATCATGAAAAGCAGCAGTTACAGGTGAGTAAGACCTGCCTTGGAAATGGACAGATGCAGCCAAGTCAAGAAAAAGAAAGATAAATTGTCACCACTAGGCTTGAGACAAAAGGCTAGGCTGTGGCTACAAACTCTCTGCATGGTGGAAGTATTTGAAAGAAGGCATTTCTTTGAACCTTTACAGAGATGCAGCCTGTCTGTTTATACTGGAGATCTTTGAAGTGTGAAGATCCAGACAACCTCAGCTACCACTTTTTCTTAAGCTGAACTGATCTGGAACTGACTGAACCCTCCTTACAGTTCTTAGCATCTCATCTCTGAGTAGTGTGATGTTACTCCATCAATGCCATTGTTTTCTGTTGCAGGATTTTTCTTGTGTGCACACGTCACTTCCAGTGAACCCAGGTGTTATGTGCTTTTCAGTACCAGTTCCTGTCTCCTCTTTCCAGGCCTTTATTGTGAAGCACAACACACTGCATAAGGAAGAACCCAGAAAGCCATGCCCTGCAGCACCAGGAGACATAATCCCAGCTGTCCAAATGATGCTCATCTTTCCCATCCCTTTCCAGTCCAACATTATTCATTGGGTGATAAATATCATAAAATACAGGTATTCCCAAATGAGTGTGACATATAGCACTAAGAAGATCATGTTTGCTTAAAGCCTGCATTGGTTTGGGCATTTTTTAGTCATCAGTCACTTTCAGAAAGCAAAACCTGTTGTTGGGTTTGTCTGGTTGTTCTTTCATTCTCTTACACATTCATGAGGAAATGCATCCATTGCCCAAGGCAAGGCAGGCCTCCGGGCAAAACAACTGTTTGGCAAGCTGTAGTACCGTGGATATTTCAAAGTGAAAGAGAGTAGGTTTAGATAAGATATTACAAAAAAAATCTCTACTGTGAGGGTGGTGAGGCACTGGAACAGGTTGTCAAGAGAAGTTGTGGATGCCCCATGCCTGCAAGTGTTCAAGGCCAGATTGCATGGAGCTCTGAGCAACCTGGTCTGGTGGAAGATGTCCCTGCCCATGGCAGGGGAGTTGGAACGAGATGATCTCTAAGGTTCCTTCCAACCCAAACCATTCTGTTATTCTGTGTTCAAATATTACAGCAAACATCAGATAAATATCCAGAAACAGCAGTGAATGGCAGGGGTAGAGATCCAAGCAAAACTCCAGAGCACTTAGTGTGGAGGTGCCTGGAGTAGCTCAGCACCAGCTGGAAGAGCGCATGACACAGCACCATGTGGAGACATGGGATCAGATCTTCTGAGCAGGCTGGGTATCAGGTGCCGTGCTGGCCTCCAGGATCCAGAGCAGAGAGAGCTGTCCTGTGTGGCATGGAGGTGCTCACACAGCTACCTCCCATCTGGTTGCACCAGTGCTTGCGGAGCTCTGAAACCAGTGGCAGCCGCTGTTGGCCAGTGTCCAGAGCTGTGTATGCCACAAGACAAATGACCTTGATATTGCTTGTCCTAAGACGGATAGATTGGAAAGAAGAAGGTAGAAAGGGCCAAGTCACCTGAGTGACCTTGCAAGGGATAATCAAACTTTTCCATGACTTGCACCTCAAATCCTGTGATCAGTTTTGGGCCTCTCATTACAAGAAAGACATTGAGGTGGTAGAGCGTGTCCAGAGAAGAGAGCAGAGAAGGGGAGGGTCTAGAGAACAAGTTTGATGAGGAGCAGCTGAGGGAGCTGGGTTTGTTTAGTCTGGAGAAAAGGGGGCTCAGGGGGACCTTATCCCTCTCTACAACACCCTGACAGGAGGGTGTTGCCAGGTTGGGTCAGTCTCTTGTCCCAAGAAACAAGTGACAGGACAAGGAGAAATTGCCTCAAGTCATGCCAGGAGAGGATATAGGGAAAATTTTTTTCACTGAAAAGGGTTGTAAAGCCCTGGAACAGGCTGCCCAGGGAAGTGGTGGAGTCAGCATACCTGGAGATGTTCGAAAACATGTGGATGTGGCATGTGAGGGCCTGGTTTGGTGGTGAACATGTGGTGGTGGTGGGTTGACAGTTGGAATTGATGATCTTGGAGGTCTTTTCCAACCTTAGCAAGTCTTTCTATGGTGCTATGTCATGCTCTTACCTACTCATCCCAAAAGAATGTGGACCAGGATTTCCCACTCACTAACAAACATCTTGGTTGTGGGGATAAAAAACATGCTGGCAAGGAGCTCTCTCCAGCATAATGTATGATAATGAATACATTTTCACAGATAGGCCCTCACTCTGCTACACCAACCAAAAAGTCACTGGTTTCAGCAAGTCAGGAGATCAGGCTACAGATATCCTGGGCTATATGAAATCAAAATTTTACAACAGGAATATCCCCAATAAAAAGTTTCTTAACTTATCAGTGACATATATGCAAACAAAATCCCCCCAAATGTGGTCTTTAATCAGTCTGCCCTGTTTCTTCAAACCTGGCATGTTACAAATATACCTGATAGGGATGACATATTGACAAATGGCTGGCGCTTGTGTGTCTTCTAGGCCCCAAGCAATCATCTGGGAAACCACAAGATTTTAATGAGCCTGTCCCAGAGACATTAGGTTTTATGGAAACAGATTAAAAGAATTTTACATAACAACTTAATCATGCAGTATAATGAGAAAATAAAAAATAATGCCATACAGATAAGACATGGGAAATTCCAGCCCCAGTGATATGAAATTTATGGAAATGATAATCAGGTGGATATAGAATGAAAATGAAAACAAATGTGAAAGAAGAAAGGCAGATATTTAAAACAGGGCTTATAAGATTATTAAATACTAGGGCAGTTACATATAATACCAAAATCTCTAAAGTAGTATTTTTCAATAAAGTTTTTGTCATCTTTATTATTTAACTTTTTCATGAACATAGAGGGAAAGGTTAAGGAGTACAGCTGGGTTCCAGATCTCTGCATTGTCTTAAGGAGGACTTTAAACTGTCTGTATCTCAATATGAGGAATGCCAAAATTACATTCACTGGTTATGTGGAAAACCTCATTATGAGGGTCACCTCACACTAGATTGCAGGGCAAAAAAGGTTGCAAATAAAGACGAAAATGAAGGTGAGCTTGGGCTTTGAGAAAGACACACTCTTCTTATCGCATATCCCAAGACCAAACAGAGAAATAAATCAAGCATAGACTGCACACCCCACCATTGGGATCTGGACTTCCAAACCGTGTCAGTCTTGTGGGTGAGGATCAGTTTTGAGGCACATAGTTGTGAAGACAGTATGGGACCCCAAACACAGTCTTTGATGTAGAGCTCAAATCCGCTGAATGCTGCTTTCAAAAGGCCATGTGAAGCTGCTCCTAGGGGTTTGCTGCAGTTCCTGTGTCAGGCCTGACAGCCACACAAGGATTTTTCAGATACTGTCAAGCATTTCAAATGGCACCTAAATGCGTCTGACTGCCCAAAGTGTAGTCTTAGCCTGCAAGTTCAATCCCACCTGAGGAGCCCAGGCTTTGCATTATCCCTACAATTTTCCCAGTATCAGGTGATCCAAAGCTATAAAACCCACAGATTCATGAGCCGCTCTGATATTGCTTTGCATGACACAATCCCTAGGGAAATATAACTGCACCAGATCCAGTTATGCCAGCACCGTGTGTATGCATAGAAAGAGGCAACACCAGGTCCTAAATCCCTTAGTGAAGAGACCTAAACTCAGGTGTGGTGGTGCATCCCCCTGCCTTTTCCGGGCTGCACTGCCATCTGAGGAATGCTCGTTAGGCCTCAGCCTTGACAAAGGGCCTGGGCTCAGCTCTTCTTGAGCTTATTAGAAACAGACTGATCCCAGGATCTCCTGCTGCCTAACGAGCTCCTGTTTTCTTTATGAACAGCCTTGGAAATTATTTTTCTTCCCTGACTAGCAGAACATCCCTGTTCTCACACTATCAAAGGAAGTGCCAAACTGTGGCCAGGAAGATACGTTGTTATGACTAAAGCCCACTTTCTTGTGGCTCTGTAAACAGCGGTGTAAAATGAGACCCTTGGAGCTCTCCTGGGCCCCAGCAGGCTGCAAGCAGCAACCTCCCTCTGAGTGGGGTCTCTCAGAGCCAGCAAACTCTCATACTTGCTGTACTCAAGAGAATCACTGGACAACAAATCCTAGGCCAACATCCTTACTCCTCGGGCCCCAACTCTTGGCCCGCTGGGGAGAGGCAAAGGCATCCAAAGTGAGTATTTCCCTACCTTCGAGGGGAATTTTTCACAGGTACCTTGCTTGCACTGGCTCTTTCTGTTTGTGTGCACGCACATGCGCATGTGCTATAGCAAATCTGGGAGAAATGCTACTCTCTTAGATGTTTAAGTACCTTAGAAATCTAAGTTAGGCCTGTACATAAGATTAAGTCATAAATTATAAGCTAAGTTAAAAGCTGCTAAGTGTTGTTCTTTTCCTAAATTGCTGAATTTAACTTCGAAGTTATAAGTTAGGTTAAACACTGTTAAGAGTTATTCCTCTGTTAAATTGTTAAGGTTAAATTATAAGTTAAGTTTAAGGTATAAGTTAAGGTTAAGTTATAAGTTAAGCTTAAGTACTATTAAGGTTGAGTGCTGTTAAGCTTTTAGGCCATATTCCTTTTTATCTTTGCCCTCACTATCCTTTTGTCACATTCACCTAGACACACACACACATATAGATAGTTCTCAGCTCATTTCTGTTTTGATTGGCTGGATTTTGTTTGGTTTTGTCGTTGCTTGTTTTTTCTTGGTGTGCTTTAACTGTCAAAAGTAAGTAGTAGACTGAATCTTGCCAATGAACTTTGTCGTGCTGTTGCTTAATATTAAATCTCTTTTTTACTGATAGCCTTGCTGGTGATTTTTTAAGTGATTTTGATGCCTTGATGGGGCTACGTGAAAACAAAGGCTAGACAAAATTAAGAGAATAAAAGCGGGTATATTTATTAAAGGGCCTTCAAGGTACACTTTGGGCAGTCAGAGCCCCGGGGGCTACACCCAAAATGGACAACAGGTCATAAGTTTTCCATACTTTTATAAGTTAGGTCCATTTGCATATTGGGGTTAATCCTCTAATTACAATTGCAGGTAATGAAGTCATTACTCCAAATTTGTTCTCCCCTTAAGCCACTTTGTTTACATAATTCGGGGCCTGAGACAGTAAAGTGTCCTTGAGTTTCAGGCCTAGAGAGGATTTGTTTTGTCTGACCAGAATGGGAGAGCAGCAGCTAACAGGCTATATGGAGTTTTAGAGTTACACACTAAAGCATTACAGGATATGAAAATATAAAAGCTAAAATCCTAAGGCATCAATTTCAAACACTTGTTTGTAACAAGTGAGCTGAGTGACTTCCTCATGGTCTCTTGGACAGCATAAGTACCCTTCCCAAACTGACCCTGCAAAGGACCTGCTGCTTGTACTTGCATCACTCATTCCCCATGACAGTCCCATCGTGGTGACAACCCCGTGTGGCAAGGTTGGAGACAGTCAGAAGTCTCACCGACTCTGAAAGCAATGTGCAGGTGAGGCAAGACACAGCATCATGTGGGGGTAGCTCCAGGTACTCCAATCTCTTGTTATACTACCCGTTGCTAAGGGAATAGCTTTTGTGCTTCACATGGGTTTGCACCCATCAAGACCTGCAATTTATGAGGCAGAAAATCGCTGTGGGAATACATGTCTTGACCTGCCTTTTGTCTGTGCCAAGGGATAGATTTTTCCTGCCATACTGGCCTGTCAGAGAGGAATTGTTCTTTGGTACGGAGCTGGGGAAGCAGAAAGCTATTGCCCTCTCCCTATGCATCCAAGGGGCTCCCAGTGCCAGAAAAAGAAGCTGTAGCCATGTGAAGCAAAGCTGTAGTGCAACATAAGTTGACGCTGATGACAGAAATGTATTCCAAGGATTAACTCTGATCTGGCAGGCTTTGTTCTGGATCAGACCCAGCATAGACTGTACTGTGCTGTCTCTAGGTCAAATCAGGTGTCATCTGACTGTACTAAGCCCTTATAGTATCTCACCATGGCAGTTAAGCCAAGATCACATCTTCCCTCTCCTGTATTGTCTGCTCTGTGTGCTCTCCTCCTTCTGCTTCCATTTCCTCCTCCTTCCTCTCGCTTGTGCCACTGCTAGTGCTCTTGTGCTCCCCTGGAAAGGCAGTTCGTGGAGCAGATCTAACAGTCACTCAGCAATGAAATGGGAAATGTGGTCAGGCCACGCAGCCATGCTGGCAGGGACAGAGAGGACAAGGTTGCAGCTGTCCACATTTAGCTTGGCTGACACTGGCGGGGAACCACACACCACCTTTGTGCATGTGCTTGGTTGGGCATGTATAAAACCGTATCTGTTGCCTAAAGTCTGTGTTATGAATCTTGGCTAATTGAATTTAAATGTATTCAGGACTCAAACCCTATTTTGATTCAAACCTGTGTTATAACATGACCCAGAAGTACATAGACCTGGTATGGAGGGTTAGGGAAGAACAACCCCCTCCTTCAGTCATGCAGTCCCTGGCTTTTTTTGCTGGGATCTCTTGTAGAATCTCAGGTTCAACTTCAGGGATGTGGGCACACCTCCATCGTGGACTGAACAACTCAGTGAACTTCCTGCAAACAAAGCTAAAAAATTAATTTCTCATCGCATGGGGCTCAACTGACATCAATACTTGGAAACTCAAATATGCCATAGATCTCTTATGACATCCCCATTCCAGGAATGATCTAGTGACTCCTGTTTCTTAGACCTTCCTTCGCCCTAGGCTGTCCAGAGTTTGGCTTTCTATACATTCAAAGCTAAGAGCATGACACTTGATCTTGTCACCAGTAACACCATGTACCTGGGCTGACACTCACGCCAGCGGGGCAAAGGTTCTTTCTTCTTTTGCTCTGCACTATGGGGCCATCATGTTGTGGCCAATGAAAACTGCTTGTTCCTCTTGTGAACTGCAGATGGAGGTTCCATGAGGGGGATGAAAAAAATCTGCATAAACCAAAGCCAGGATTAAAACAGAGTAATCCTGGACAATAAGCCAGTGCCTGCTTATCCAAAATGCCTTTGGCCCCAAAGGAAATGGCTGTCTAATTAATGTCAGCAGAATTAGCATGTGCATGGTTTGTATGTGGCCTCTGCCAAGGTTACATTTGGCAAGAGCAGACTTTGCCAAGAGCAGCCTGCTGGCAAAGCCCCATATTTTCCACTGCCTAGAAGCATATCTCTCCTCATTTCAGATACTTTCCTCCACCTGTGGTCTGTTCCTGCCGGTTCAAAAGCCCCCACCCAGGGGGATCATTAACCCCTTCAGAGTCAGCCTCTGCATCCACTAGGAAAGAGAGCTGAGTTCCTTATGCAATATTTAACCAGCACTCTAAGCCAGGGATAGTTTTGTCCCCATTTCAGCCTGGAGCATGGATGCAAGACACAACTAGCCCAGAACTTTAACAAGACATCACCAAGATGAATCATTACTACCAAGTTATGTGATTACTTAACATTTTGTATACATAACTGGATGAAATGAGCTCTCTCTCCTGTCTTCTTTCTCCTTTGTCCAATCTCCCCAATTATCTTCATCTACTGAAGCCAAGATCCTTTCAATACCTCCAACTTGCCAGGGAGAGCTGCCCCAGCTTGCTATTTGAATTATAACACACCCTCTAAAAAAGTCTCTGGCTCAGAATTCACCTGAGACAATCCCTTACGTACATAACAAGGAAAGCACAGTTGGATGAGTAATTGATTCCATTCAGACTGAAACAGAAAAATCTGGTTGGGTCCTACTCTGTTTGCTCCTTCTGTACTTGCACAGACTGCAGCAGTTCTGTTTTCAGGGCTCAGAGATCAGTTGAAGGCTCTGGCCTAACTTACCTGCTGAGGTCAGCTGGCTCAGGGATACCACCTGGGATTCACAAGCAGCTGTTCTCTTACTGTTAACAGAGAGTTGGGAGAGGGAATCCCAGGGCTGCACAGGTGGAAAGGACACTGGGGGTTGGAACTAGATGATCTTTAAAGTCTCTTTCAATCCAAAAAATTCCATGATTCTATGATGGGAGAGAGAGTGTTGACAAGATCATGTAGTGACAGGAAAATGGGGACTGGTTTCAAACTGAAAAAAGAAAGGTTTAGACCAGATATTAAGAGAAAATTCTTTATTGTGAGGGTGGTGAGACACTGGAACAGGTTGCTCAGAGAAGTTATGGATGTCCCATTCCTCAAGTGTTTAAGGCCGGGTTGGGTGGGGCTCTGAGCAACCCGGTCTAGTGGAAGATGTCCCTGCCCACAGCAGGCAGATTGGACCAAGATGACCTTTAAGTTCCCTTCCAACCCAAACCATTCTATAATTCTGTGATTATTCTTCTTGGGGCCTTATCTGAAGGGCTGTTTTGCAGTGGGGTGATGCTCAGACACTCAGAACTTGACTGTAAAATGTAAGGTTGAGATTAGCCCCCAGACACAGCAAAATTTTTGGAAAGAAGGGGAAATTCCGGACATCTAGGGGAAAACCACCAGAAGCCAGGTGCCTCCCAGGGCACCTGGAAACAGAAGGATCTCAGCACAGCAAGGAAGTTGAGATCTCCAGATTTTCATTCAGGAGAGGAATTGTAGTGGTGCAATTTTTCACAACAAAGATAAATGGAGGTAAACTGCATCCCTCTGTGCCTCCGTGCAGCACTAAGTAACAAAAAGCAAGGATGGCCACCTGATATAGAGCAGCTGATTCTTGTCCTGCCTTGACCTATAGGCTGTAGGATCTGTGACAATTTTTTCACTAGGTGCACATGCAGCACCTGCCATGGAGGAACCAGGAGCCCAGCAAGCTTGTCGATCTACTAAGGAGAGTAATAAATTTAGCAGATATAATCTCAAAGAACACAGAGGAGAGAAAGAAGCCTCTGCCAAGGCAGGAGCCTTTTCTTCTTCTTCAGCAAAACCAACCAGTTTCAGTTTGCTTCATGTGTGGGGATGGAGGTACAAGATCATGCAACACAGGAGCAGATGTTAGCTTAGCCATGTCTAAACCAGACAGGCTTTCTTGTCCCTCTGACAAGGGAATCCTAGCAGATTCCCTAGCAATATGTCTGTTTTCCCCCTGCAGATGGCATGTTTGAATACTGGACACAGATGGACACAGGATGTAAATGGTGTCAGCTCTGAATGCACAGTGTACACCAACAGCCACATTACAAGAGCTCTATGCTCACAGTACTGCTGCCCTCCCACCACTGGTGACAAGTAGGATGCCTTCCTTTTTCCATAGGAGGGACAGCAAGCACATGGGAACAAAGGTCCATGGTGCCTATAATACCTACTAACAAGGTTTGAAGAAAACATGAGGTTTGTTAAGAGTTTTGCAGAAAGAATTGTGGCACCCCTCATGGCACCATCCCCCATGTAATCCTTCATGACATCACCCTTCTAGAAGAAGCACAACCCAAGGTGTCTTTCCATAGGTTCAGGCTGGTGCAGCTGAAAGTGGGAAATTGGCTCAGGACTTCCTGAGGCGAGGGAGGAGGGCTTTTCCCCAAACATTGATTCTCAATGGATTTCCATCTCTGTTTCTTAATGTGCTTTTTGTGCACTCTTGATTCCCACCAGTCATCCACCTCGGGGCAATCACTTGAGTGTTGCCACTCTATTAAATGGGAATTGAATTAGGCAGGAGGCAATTATCTGTGTTGGAACTTTCCCAGGGTATCAGAGCTGAAATCCTCAGCAATATCTGATGAGATATTTACAGACCACAAGCAATGCAGTCATTATTTAAAATTATGGTGTTTCCCACACTGCTCCTTAATATGTTTTTGGGACACTGGGCTTCAGACTAAGTCAGAGAAAGGAGTTAAATCACACCTCTCTATCACAAAGCAATAGAGTTTTCCTTTGAAATCTCTCTGAGTGCACGTCTGCTGCTACAGCTTTTTTATTCTCAGGTGGCTGGAAAACAGTCCTTTGACATGAGCCATGTTTTGTGTGCAAATTGAGCACTGACATTGCTGAGTCTGTGGGAAGGGTCCATTATCAGTGCAAGTACTGATGACATTTATTTCTGCCCTACCCTGACCTGACTGTGATATCTTACCATATTCACAAAATCACAGAATATTCTGAGTTGGAAGGGACCCACAAAGATCCTCAAGTCCAACTCCTATTGTTAATGTCAGACTGATTATGAGTCCAGCTATGTGCTCCCATTGCAAACTGCGCAAACCACATACCGGGCTGTGTTAGGACTTCGGTGGCAAGCAGAGCAAGGGAGTTAGGATTTCCAATGCTGAGTCCTCCGTCCAACAGGGCTATCAAGAAACTGGAGAAGGAGCAGAGGAGGGCTGCCAAGACCAGGAGACAGAGCACATGTCCTAAAAGTCTAGGTAGCTGGAACTGGTTAGTCTGGTGAAGAGGAGTCTGAAGGGGAGATCTAACGGGAGCCAACCAATACTTGAACTACAGCAGTGGAGCTGTTCTCAACAGGGGCAGTCATATAAGAAGGAGTAACAAAATGAACTCTGGGAGGTCCACAGTGGACTTGAGGGAACACTTTTTAGCTGGTGTTGCAAAAGCATGAGTAGAGGTCCAGCACTGGATGCACAAATAGCCAATGACCTATAAGTCGAGTCACATTGAAAAGAGCCAGCGGGATTCACAAATCGCACGATTTGTTGAATGCAGCACGTCAGGGTTTTGTGGTTTGCCAGTGATAATGCAGTACCTGCAGAGTAGTTACGTATAGCACCAACAATACAATTGCAATCACAAGCTTGATATCCCGTGTAAAGACTCAGATAGCTGAGGACACAAGGCTTACCAAAAGGTGTCCCTTCCAGGGAGGGTGAAGAGAACAAACCTGTCAACCTGTCCCTGCAATTTCATGTCCAGTTCTCATCCCCTGGTTAAATGCAACATTGGGGTACTTTTTATACCTTGTTAACTGTTATTGTGCAAAGGGCTGTGGTTGGGACTGTGGTCAAATCTTCCATTCTTTGTGGACGCGTTGTATAGAGTATTTCTTGATAGGAGGTGTACTTGGCATTTATGGGTATGGGGTGGAAGAACGAGACCAGGCAGCCTATGCCTCTCTCCATGATCTCCTTCATCAATGCCATGGTGGCACAAACTACAAAACCTCCATCTGCTTTCCGTGCTTCCACCTGCAGGCTCCATGGCATATTGAGCTTTGCATTTCCTACACAATTTTGCACTTAAAGCAGCTGAGATGGACGACCAGCTCTGGGTCTGGTCACCAGAGCTATCTCCGTACTCTGAGCTTTCTGGGACACAAGTAAATCAAATCCATCTAAAGTGGCCAGCCTTGTAAAGTGTTAAGGATAGCCTAGCTAGTCAGAGCAGCAGATTGAAGTGCACATCTCTGAAGATGTCTTCAGACAAAGCTTCTGGGGTATAGCCTTCCCATCAGCTTTGCCAACTTTCTGTGTGGGCACAGAGGGATTCAGTGAATTATTTTAGTTGAAAAATAAACCAGAAAATTATGATCTGTTTCAGGCAGATACATTCTAGAAGTTCCTATGCCAGCCTGGGAGCTGTGATGAGTGGTCAGTGGCAGACAGTCTCTGAGTTGCCACCACTACCAACAAAACGTGTACAGGACCACTGATAATCTAAGATAACCTCTGCTTCATAGTAATTTATGTTTTGGGACTGACACAGCTTGCTGACTTCCTAACTGAGGCAGACTCATGCCCATATTGCATACAGATGAAAGACTGCAGCCCTCAAAACCTAGGTCAGGGACCAGTCACAGCCAAATCATCCTTGACTTACTGGTTGTCAGTCCCAGTTCAGAGCTTGTAAAGAGCCCCATGTCCAGTTGCATGCAGGAGAACAAAAGTCCCGCCTCACCTTATGATAACAATTCAGTGTAAGTAATTTCACAGGCAACAGACTGCCTCCTAATCAAGTCAGTTATGAAAGAGCTCGTTTGTGGGGAAAGGAGGCAAGATTTGAATCTGAACGGAATTTCACAGTGAGTTTTGGTACAGAAGAAAGATAAATATTGAAATGTGCATTTGCTTCCACGAAGAAAAATTTAAGGCTGCATAGCTTCTCTAAGGAAAGCGTGACAGGACGGGTAGAGAAAGGGGTCTGGGCTGGCTGTGTGCTGCACAGTAAGAGAGGTGATGCAGGCCAGCCCTAGGATGACTAGTACAAAATGTGCTTTTCTCTTATTCGTCTCTTCTTCCAGCACACTAAGCTCTTCTGGCTGGTTTGCTGTCATATACAAATTCTTTGTTTAGTTTCGTTTAGCTTGACTAACACTGCAGTTCTTGAGAATCAATTGCCAGTGGGTATGATAATGCTCTCTCCTGCTCATGATATTGCAGTACTCCAGAAAACAGAAGTGTTATAACCTGTACATCACTCTCCTGCATGGATCACACTGGGGGCAGGTAACGGAGACGGCATTTCCAGGAAAAGAAGGCTTTCAGTGCAGCAGGACAACGGGGAGAGCCTCTGAGTTCCCCTATGAAGGCTATGCTGTGAGTCTTACAGTGACCTGCAGTGACTCTGGCTCCCTCTGGAATAACATCAAGGTACAAAATGTGTGTTTGTGGTCTCACACTCTTCCTCGGTTTAAGCCAGTTTCTCTTCTTTTTCCCTTCTTTTGAATAATAGCATTGCCTAACCCAGGAATAGTGGATAATTTTTAAGCATTGTGGGTTCATGGCCAAAGAGTTGGTTACAAATATCTATACAGATGGGACAGACTGAGAACACACAATCATTGCAGCTCACCACAATTTCCTACGTTGTAATATCTTGGTTGCTTCTGTTGACATGCACATAGTCGAGAATGTACCAAGAGGGAAGGGAAAATCAGCAAATCCAAATTCCCATCGTGTCCCACATCTGCTACCAGACCAAAAGCATAAGCCAACAGCAGCAAAGCTGCACTATGCAGTGTTAATAATGGCTCTAGAAATATTTTTCCAAGCTGGATTCCCAAGGAACAAGTGTCTGAGCAGGGCAGGAGGAACAAAAGTCAGTGGTGAGCAAATGGTGCCTCAGAAGTTCAGCACAGCCTTTGCATGGCAGCACCTGTTCTGACTGCACTTTCAAAGAACTTGACAACGATCAAGCCTAGGACTCGGCACAAAGCTGGAAGGATTCATCAGACACTGGGTTGATGGGGTGCTATATCACCAAGATGTGTGAGCACTTCCTTCAGTTGGTCAAGTCCTGTATGGGATTCCATCAGTCGTAACCACGAAGGGTTTGGGTCCCAGTCCAGGTAGTCCAGATATCCTGTATTGCCTGCTGGTTTTCAAATATGTGCTTTTATCTTTTATCCCATGCTCCTCATTCTTGAGGGAATATTCCTTGTCCCTCATCTTCTGACACCCCCTCTGTGTTCAAACCATCATTTTTCAGGGTGATCCTTAGGGTCTCATTTCCTTCTTCTGCCCCCTGGCTCTTCATCCAGCTGTTGTTCTTGTCTGGCATCGACTATGACCACTATGAACTAGGCATGTGTCCTCAAGTGAGGCACAGGGGAGTCCATACCCACAATCAGGTCACTTTTCTCTATTATGGCAACAAAGAGGAGGAGGTGGGGAAGCAATACATAAGCAATATAAAACTGCTCTAGGAAAACAGTCTTTGGAGGAATCCCAAAGCCTCCTTGGTTGTAGAGCCAACATCTAACAGTACAGTCAGTCACTGTTTTTATTTAACTTGCTTTTCAGCCAAATATGGCTTCCTTAGGAAATGGCAAGCCTTTGCAAAAAGATCCTACATCTCTGGGATGTGGGATCTCAGTGCAGAGGGAACCAAGTGATTCTCTCCAGAGACGGTCACTTTAAGGAAACCATAATCTCCTGCTGGCTTGCAGGTCAGGCCCTTGTAGCCCCCTACAAAACCATGCTGGGAGGAGAAGCCCTGCCTCAAACACCGACAAGGCTGGAAGACACAACATGAGTCATCTCATAGCTGTCTCTAATCCAGAGTCTGTATGTCACATTTATTTTCTATGAGACACTGGAACCAGATAGATAAAAGATAGTGAGAGCCAGAGCTAGACCTGCTCTTACAGAAAAGGCAAAGAATAAGAAGAGAGATCAGGTAAGAAAAAACAAAAAAAAATGGAAGGTGAAAGGGAGGATAGTGCTGAGGAATATATTTAACACAGGCAGCTCGGTGTGCAATCTGCTGGTTGAGCTCTGGAGAGCAGGAGCCAGAGGCTGAGCCCCAAGCAAGAGGATGTGAACTGCTAGGGCTTTGCATAACAAGGGAGACAGGAACCTGCAGCCTCGGCAGGGGACTGGGCATTCAGAGACACACCAGGAGCCAATGATTCCAGGCTTTCCCCACACTTAGGCTATGACGGTATAAAAGCACAGGGATTTCTCTGCTGGGGTTCCTCATCAAAGGCAGCAGCTCGAGCCGTTATTCTGATATTGCATCATGATTAAATTATTTTACAGATCAAGATGTCTGAAACTCTGCTTCTGTGGGAAACTTGGGGTCAAGCCAATAAGGAAACCCAGTCTGACTGTGTGAATCTGGGGCATGTAGCTGAGAAGGGGCCTCAGCTCAGGGAGTGCAAGTGTGATGGCCAGAGTGGCTCCTGGATGGCCAGGCAGGGAAGTTTCCGTAACAGTAGTTGTCACCTTACATCAGAAAAATAGAATAAACTATTTTTGTTGGAAGGGACCTACAGCAATCATCAACTTGCTCATGGTGCACTCAACTCCTGCATCCAGATTGTTGATAAAGACATTGAACTGGTCCTGGAATTGACCCCTGAGGAAAACCACTGGTGACTGATTGCCAGCCAGATGTGGCCCCATTCATTACCACCCTTTGAGCCCTTCCTTTAGACAGTTCTTCACCCTACACACCATGAACCTGCTCATCCCACAGCTGGACACTTGTGAGGGACAGTATCAAAAGCCTTCTTAAAATCCAGAAAAACTACATCCACTTGGTGGGCGACCTTATTATAGGAGGATATCAAATTAGTTAAACAAGATATTCCCTTGGTGAAGCCCTGTGGACTGTGCCTGATGATTACATTTTTCTTTAAAATCCTCACTGAACCATGGCTGCAGTAACTAACTATAGGCATTGTTGTGTTACCCCTTCTAGTCTGTGGATGTTTCTTGTCACAGACTTAAAAAGCCTTGTGGCCAAATTACCCTTTGAGCTGTGGGCTTGTGGGACACACCTGAGTGTGTTGCAAAACCCCTAGAGCAGGAAATCACAGGTTTCATGCCTTGGGCAGAAAGACTGAACACCTTGGAGTTGCATCTAGAAATGGGAAAAGAGGTGTGGAATAAAAAAACCTCACCACTCCCCCAATAAAAGTATTTTTTTGTTGTAAATGCAGCTGAGAAATAGAAGTGGTTTATGTTCCTGGCTTTTATATCCTGGCAACTGCAGTGCTGTAATACTTACCATGCATTAGTGTAAATAGGCTCTAAATTAAAGGTTTACATTAACCCCAGCTGCACTCACACCACGGGGAGAACAAGCCAAGGAGAGTGGCCCATCAACTCTGCAGCTCCAAGCCCCTCAGATGAGCAACGCAGCAGGGCTCAGATAAAGAACCAGCCCTGGAAGAAAATCACCTTCCTTCCCCACTCTGGGGCTTTGAGTTCACTTTAACCTCCCCAAAGAGCTGGCCCCTTCCCGGCAGGATCTCTGCAGCGCCCTGATGACTTGATTGTGTTTGCCTCATATCTGGAGAGCATCCCTGTGATTCACCCACAGTTCCTCCAGGGCCTTGCAGCTTTGATCCTTGTCCTCATTGCTCATTTTTGTTTTCTCACAAGAGAGAAAATAACAAAGATGACTGACAACACACAAGATGAGGAGTCTGCTCCATGGTCATCAAGTGCCAAGGGTACAGGCCCAGGCATTTAACAGGACTGGCTGGTGGGCAGCGGGTGCGGTGCTGTGCTGAGATCTTACACCACCCAACTTCCATGAGCCAGCTCTGCTCCCTGAAACAGCACACGTTTTCCCTCAAACCCAGAGAAACCAAGGTAATTGCCTTCCTAGAAATTAGTAAGAGCACAGAATCACAGACATTTTATCAGTTGACTTACAGATACGAGTCAAGGTTTGGTGTTTGGGCCTGGTTTGCCCAATGACACCCTGAAACAGCCACAAGGCTTTAGTCTCTTTTTTCCTTTTCCTTTTTTTTTTTAAATAAGTATATTTCCACACATGGGAAAATGGGAAAATAGCAAGAACTGAGCTTCAGCAGTCAGCAGCTGAATATGGAGGGGAGTGTGTCTAACCAAAAGGGAGTTTTATGCAGAACAACCTGCTTAGCCAAAACAGGCCTTCCTCTCTGAAAAGCACAGTCACCTTTGTGCTGATTCCATTTTAAACAAGAGAAGTTTTCAAAACAAAGATTGTTTTCCAAGTTAAAAAGAAATTGAAAATAATTTACATATATATCTATCTCAACTCTAGGATCCTGTTATCACAGGTGACTGCTTCCCTTCCTCCCGTCACAGGTGACTGCTTCCCTTCCTCCAGTCCTTGGAGACTGTCATAGTTTAGCTGTAATGCTTACTAATGTCCCCCCAACAGGGTCAATAATACTATTTCATTTCTCTATCCAGCCAGAGACGTTTATAGAATCTGTAGGAATTCTTCACTCCTGCTCTATTGGCCCTTCTCCCATTTTTGCAGACAATGGGCCAAGTGGTTCAAAGGTATCAGGGGAGGATAGAGATGCAGGCAATGCATGCACTCACCCTCTTGTACACCCCTACTGCAGGATCATATAACCCTGCTCTCCTGGGGAAACCAGACAGAAATGGATAATCATCTCACTGTATGTCTCCAAGAGTAAAATTATCCCCTGCAGGAGAGAAAACTTCTTGTGTGGGTAGATTTTCCTGCCTGCAAAGCACACATACGCTAAAAACAAAAGAAGAAGAGTATCATGTGAGCTCTGGATCCAAGGCAGAGATGTAGCTTGTTTTGAAGATGAGTGCTTGTTTGCACACAGATCACTCTGGAGGATTTTTCCTGGGTTTCCTTTGAAGAAGCTAAACAAAACCCCATAGGAAAAAATAGTGAGAATTTTCTGCTTATCTATCTGGTGTACAGCTGATGAGACAGGGTACAGCCAAGAGCTAATCTGCAACACAAACTTTCCCCCAAAGACACCACTCTATCCCCTTCATGTGATGCCAGAAGGGAGAAAAATAGGAGACCAAAGCTACCAGCAAGGACATACACCATGAAAGAAGACCTACGCACACTTTTCAGTCATTTCCTTGTTCATGCTTCCTCCTGTCCTTGAAGTGGAATTTCTAAGGGATATGCTTCGTGATGCTCCCAAATATGCACAAGGGAAAGAGAGTAAGGAAGTAAAAAGAGATTACATGTGTTAAAGGAGAAGCCTCTGCCAGAGCATTGTCACACCTTTCAAGGAGTTGCACACACATCACCTGAGACTTCTAACTGCTGGGACTAGAGTCCCACTCCAGTGAGACATATATATTCAAAAAGGGTTAAAGATAAAAGGAAATATGCCCAGTGGTGCCAACTGACACCACCTGAAATGCAGATGCATGATAAACAGCCCAGGGACAAAGTCTTAATTGAAGTATTTTTGTGAAAATCAAGACTGAACCCAAAAGGGAGGGGCCATATGCTGTCTTATTGTATTCTTATTTTGCTGTCCAAGTTCTAGGAAAAGAAAATTGGATATACCGTTCTTACATCAAATAAGTAGCGCATAGCCAAGCCAGTTGATTGATGACAGAATCTTGAAAACCAACAAAGAATGAAATGGGATCTTACTCTACTCCTGCTGCTGTCGAATCTGGTGACAACTGCAGCATGGCTAAGTAGAAAACTAAAAAGAAAGAATGATTCAAAGTGGTGGAAAAGTGATAAATTTGAAAAGAAAAAATCTACAAAGAGTATACAGGATTCAAGTTCCAAATTCTTGAGGAATCTAAAGAAGGGACTCATTTTTTGTCGTGAATCAGATAAGGCATATGATCCTACTGTGACAGAGGTAGTGAAAAAAATTAGACCTTATTGTTCCAGTCATACTAGCTGTTAATTTCAGGTGTTACGTGGAAGTTAACAGTGAATTTGGCAGAATACAAACTACTTCACCTTGTGAAAAAATTGACTCAATACCATCTACAGTCTCTCTCCCCACCACGATGAATCCAACTTCCACTCTGTCAATAAGAGAGGAGTTGATCCCCCAAATATCTGAAATATGCTCTTAAACACATAGGGACAATAGGTATTACTTAATCCCTCATGGTCATGGGAACAGGTAGAACTGATGAGACAATTTGGTGTTTCTACAAACTGACCTATTCACCGTTCCTACACACATCCTATATGGGATGGTGAGCATGGCTGTAGGAGCAAACCTTTGCCCCTTCGAGATGAACAAAAAGAGATGCAGCAGGAACAGGATAGGAACAGGGTTGAGACTCTTAAATAATATATGTGCTGATGTACTTGTGCACAAATTGAACATAACCACAAGTGACTCAAGGAATTTGGAACACCCGGTGTGGTCCTCTCTGTTAGCATTAGGGACTAACCAATGGCTTGTGTCTAATACACAACCTCAGTGGGAAAAATCAGGGAAAGAGACCAGCAGCTGACTGTAGATCATCTGCTTTTGCCATTGCAGTGCTCTGTCAATAGTCCAAGGCAACGTTTCACTTGGCTTTAGCTGCATCCAAGCTCAACTTGTTACTGATAGTCACCTTGTGCATAAAATCGTGGAGAACAATCACACAATTTGAAAGGTTTCATGAACTGTGTTCAGCATGTGAGCAGGAATGCTTAATAAAAACCAAGGAAGACTGTTGAGAGATATTAGTTGTTTAGCTTAAATAACTAAGTTTCAAATAGAATGAGTCACAGAGTTATAGTGTTCTGTGATTAGTATGTTGTTTGCTTAGCTTTACTTGCTTAGCATGAGTAGCTGGATTTGCTGAAGCCTTAGTCTGCAAGCTGTGGACTTTTACCTAGATAAGTCTGTGGCTGAGGGTACATTTTCGTAGTAATTTTCCTAGTAGCTGGTACAGTGCTGTGTTTTGCCTTTAGTATAAGAACAACATTGATGACACACTGATGTTTTGGTTGTTGCTAAGTAATGTTTATCCTAAACCCAGGACTTTTTGCGTTTCCAATGTTCTGCCAGCAGGCAGGTACATTAGAAGCACAAATCAGGGTGTCACTTGAAGGAGCTCTGGTCCCACGCTCATATAGTGCCCCAGGCAAGGCCATGGCATGGTACATGTCAAGCAAAGGCTGGAACAAGCAGGCAACAGCAGATGGAAACTCACCTGACTCTTTTCCTCCCTCTACCTCCACCATGGAAAAGTCCCTGGTCATCTCTACCCAGTGAAATCCATATGGAAGTAGACTTCAATAGGAGGGAAAGAGGACGGAGAAGGAAAGGATTTAAACAGATTTTCCCAAGGTTTGGCTGAAATGTCTGAGTGATTGCCCTGGCTGGGAGGTGAGGAAACACTGAGGACCCTGTCAGAGAGGAAGGTTCAAGCACAGTAGGAAGAGAAGCCTGGTCAAGGTCAGAGACCTTGGAGAGAGAGAACGGGGAGCAGGTGGAGGAACTGAGCTGAGAGGCTACAGGGACAGCACACAGACTGTGTCCCTGAACCATTGCCATGGCTCTTTCTTCCACTGACCACTTGGCTTAAATTTCTTAAGGGAAGAGCTCCATTCCCACATGTTTAGGGCATAGGTGACCATAAAGCTGTGTTACCTTGGCTCAGGAAAAGGCTCTCATTACCCCTGCTCCCTTTGTATGTTACTTTCCTCCCAGGGGCTGACAGAGCTGTAAATGTTTCCACCTCAAAAATGAAAGGAAGAAGCCACGAAGAGGCCAAGCCTCAAAGGGAAATAGTAAACAAACCCATGACAGCATCACCTCTTTGATAAAACGCTGGGAAGATTTTATGAAAGCTCTTCAGAGAAATGTGGCTGGCTGCTAGCCTGGAGCAAGAGCTCCCAGATTCCTTGTGCCTCCAAATTCACAGCTCGCTTTATCAAGGCTGGTCCTTCCCCCCTGCCTCCATCACTCACAAGTATAAATGGTGCTGGGGGGGGGGGGGGGGGCGGG